>OY740790.1:3361583-3751583 GCA_963514005.1 Raja brachyura | reverse complement strand
GAGAAAAGGTGATTTAGGCCCCATACGAACCGGCAGTATTTTTCCTGCTGATATGGGGTTTAAATTCACAGCAACCGCAACATTCCAATCGATCGCGTTCCATAAAATCCCACTCGCAAGATGATTTAAATGGCCATTAATTTACGGGAATTAAACACTAAATTCCTTCCATTTGGCCTATAAATTCATGACAATGAGATTTAAAAATCATGTTATATCGTGAATTCTTCTGTGAGTGTTACTTGGACACTTAGGCTATTTAAAAATGTTAACCTTTTCTTAAGAAATGGATAGATGTTTAGATCTAGTAATTTAATTTTGTAATTAGCTATAATTAGGTAACTAACTAATTATATGCTTTAATTTCAGGTCATCCAAGTAAGATTGGCTCATATTTGTTTCAGAACGCTTCAATCTATAATAACTGAAAATTTCATTGAGTTCTATTAATTTTTAAGAAAGTTATGGGCGTTTGACTGTCCTCGATCACAACTTTTGTGTTAAGTCAATGGAAAGGCAATGGGGAACAAGATGCTAATTTCCGAGTATGAAAATGGTCATAACTTTTTTAATACTGAAGATATGAAAGTGAATTAGGTGTCAAATTAAACTTCTTTTTATGCTTTATCCGATGGGATAAATTGCAGACTTGATTTTTTAAATCTCAAAATTTTGTAACATTGCTAATTATATCACAAGGAAATTCAATCCAGTGGATGGGTTTTCCCATTTAGCAGTCCAAATTCTTCAAAACAAGGAATTTATCATTTTCTAGGAGCAGTTTACAAAATGAAGGATAAATGAAATAGGTAAAACAAAAATACAAAGTGCTGGAGGATGTTGGTGGGTCAGGCAGTGTCTGTGGAGGGAGGGAGTGGACAGATGATATTTCAGGCTGGGACCTTTTTCCAGACTGATTTTAGCAGGGGGGGGGGCACAGGCAAAGAGTTGGGGCAAAGCAAAGCCTGGCGAGTGATAGGTGGATACAGGAGAGGAGGAGGGGCTGGGTGGATAATGGGCCAGAGACAAAAGGGTTTAAGGTCAGGTGAGAAGAGGAGTGAAATGTGAAGCCGGAGGAAAGGAAAAATGTCGAAAGGGACGGGGGGTGGGGAAAGGGCGGGGGGGGTGGGGTTAGAGAAAGAACTGTATATGCAGTAGGTTGGGCTCAGGGAAGAGTGGGGGAGAAAAGAGTGTGTGTGTGGAGGAATGTTTCGTAAAATTGTAACATTCAATTTTCATACCAATGGATTCGAAGCAACCCGATGTGAATATGAGTAAGAAGGAACTGCAAAAGAAATCTGATGAAGGTTCTAGAACCAAAGCATCACCTATTCCTTCTCTCCAGAGATGCTGCCTGATCCGCTGAGTTACTCCAGCGTTCTGTGTCTACCAAGGGCAACATGATACTGGAGAAGGCCCAGGACAGAAAGGGCAGTATTGGGCAGCACGGTGGCGCAGCGGTTGAGTTGCTGCCGTTCAGTGCCAGAGACCTGGGTTCAATCCTGACTATGGGTGCTGTCTGTACGGCGTTTGCACGTTCTCCCTGTGACCACATGGGTTTTCTCTGGGATCTTCGGTTTCCTCACACACTCCAAAGACGTGCAGCTCTGCAGGTTAATGGGCTTTGATTAGAGTGTAAATTGCCCCTGGTGTGTGAAGGATAGTGTTAGTGTGCGGGGATCGCTGGTCAGCACAGACCCGGTGGACCGAAGGGCCCGTTTCCGCCCTCTCACTCAAACTAAACTAAACTAAACTAATAAAGAGTGAAAAGCTTCGTTTTGCAAGCAATCCAATCAGTTCAGATAATGTAGTTCAAAAATACAACCAGGTCAACTACAATAGGTAGAGCCAAGGGGAAGATACAGAGTGTGGAATAGAGTTCTCAGCATCGTAACGCATCTGTCCCACAGACAACGTCCAATGTCCGAAGGAACCATGTTTCCCGTAAAATAGCTTTTCCATCTTGAGGGGGGGTCAGGGTCAGGGTCAGGGTTCAGGGTCAGGGTTCAGGGTCAGGGTCAGGGTCAGGGTCAGGGTTCAGGTTCAGGGTCAGGGTCAGGTTCAGGGTCAGGTTCAGGGTCAGGGTTCAGGGTCAGGGTCAGGATCAGGGTCAGGTTCAGGGTCAGGGTCAGGTTCAGGTTCAGGGTCAGGGTCAGGGTCAGGGTTCAGGGTCAGGGTCAGGGTCAGGGTCAGGGTTCAGGTTCAGGTTCAGGGTCAGGGTCAGGGTTCAGGTTCAGGGTCAGGGTCAGGGTCAGGGTTCAGGGTCAGGGTTCAGGGTCAGGGTCAGGATCAGGGTCAGGATCAGGGTCAGGATCAGGGTCAGGGTCAGGGTCCGGGGTCGGGGTCGGGGTCGGGGTCGGGGTCGGGGTTGGGGTCGGGGTCAGGATCAGGGTCAGGATCAGGGTCAGGATCAGGGTCAGGGTCCGGGGTCGGGGTCGGGGTCGGGGTCGGGGTCGGGGTCGGGGTCGGGGTCAGGATCAGGGTCAGGATCGGGGTCGGGGTCGGGGTCAGGGTCGCCCTCCTCAAAGATGGCGGCGCTGCTGGCAATTGGTTTGTGTGGACATGAGGTGGAGAAGGAATGCGGGGGAAGGGAAGGAGAGAGGAGGGGGGAAGGAGAGGAGGGGAGGGGGAGGGAGGCGACGGGGGGGAGGAGGGGGAGGAGGGGGAGGAGGGGGAGGAGGGGGAGAGAGTGAGTGGGGGAGGGGGAAGAGAGGGTAACACAGGGTCTGCATGAAGTTTAGGACAGAGAGGGGTGAGGGTAGTTTCAATACCAATGTCTCAAACTAACTGCTATGTTCAGTAGACATAATATTGCTTAAATATAAATATGTCAAAGTTTAGTTAGTATGTATTGTTATTACCTCCACTTATTAACTATGGCGATAGATGTGGCCAGACATCCACTTACAGACATGAGTCCCGGCCCTTATGCAGAACAAGGTCCACATGGAAGGATTGTTCAGAAGACTGATAACAGAGGAGAAGAGGCTGTCCCTGAGCCTACCAACTGTGGGCCCAGGTGAACCAAGTACCATACTGTTGGGCTGGAAGCTACCCAAGTGGCAACACATGACCAAGGAAGGGTGGAGCCCACAATGGCCCATTGTTGGCTGGGGAAGTGGTGATGACGAAGGGTTACCGGGAAGCAGACAGTGGAACTAGTAGGATGACTAGGGTGGGGTAGGGGGGGAGAGAGGGAGGGGATGGAGGAGTTAGTTTACATTAGGACATTGAGGGAAGTTAGTGTAGAAATAGCCGGGGCTATGACAGAAATATTTCAAATGTCATTAGAAACGGGAATAGGCCCCGAGGATTGGCGTACTGCGCATGTTGTTCCATTGTTTAAAAAGGGCTCTAAAAGTAAACCTAGCAATTATAGACCGGTTAGTTTGACTTCAGTGGTGGGCAAATTAATGGAAAAGATACTTAGAGATAATATATATAAGTATCTGGATAAAGAGGGTCTAATTAGGAACAGTCAACATGGATTTATGCCTGGAAGGTCATGTTTGACTAATCTTCTTGAATTTTTTGAAGAGGTTACTAGGGAAATTGACGAGGGTAAAGCAGTGGATGTTGTCAATATGGACTTCAGTAAGGCCTTTGACAAGGTTCCTCATGGAAGGTTGGTTAAGAAGGTTCAACTGTTGGGTATAAATGCAGGAATAGCAAGATGGATTCAACAGTGGCTGAATGGGAGAAGCCAGAGGGTAATGGTGGATGGCTGTTTGTCGGGTTGGAGGCAGGTGACTAGTGGGGTGCCTCAGGGATCTATGTTGGGTCCTTTGTTGTTTGTCATGTACATCAATGATCTGGATGAAGGGGTGGTAAATTGGATTAGTAAGTATGCAGATGATACCAAGATAGGGGGTGTTGTGGATAAGGAAGAGGATTTCCAAAGTCTACAGAGTGATTTAGGCCAGTTGGAAAAATGGGCTGAAAGATGGCAGATGGAGTTTAATGCTGATAAATGTGAGGTGCTACACCTTGGCAGGACAAATCAAAATAGGACGTACATGGTAAACGGTAGGGAATTGAAGAATACAGTTGAACAGAGGGATCTGGGAATAACCGTGCATAGTTCCTTGAAGGTGGAATCTCATATAGATAGGGTGGTAAAGAAAGCTTTTGGTATGCTAGCCTTTATAAATCAGAGCATTGAGTATAGAAGCTGGGATGTAATGTTAAAATTGTACAAGGCGTTGGTGAGACCAAATCTGGAGTATGGTGTGCAGTTTTGGTCGCCCAATTATAGGAAGGATGTCAACAAAATAGAGAGGGTACAGAGGAGATTTACTAGAATGTTGCCTGGGTTTCAACAGCTAAGTTACAGAGATAGGTTGAATAAGTTAGGTCTTTATTCTCTGGAGCGCAGAAGGTTAAGGGGTGACTTGATAGAGGTCTTTAAAATGATGTGAGGGATAGACAGAGTTAATGTGGACAAGCTTTTCCCTTTGAGAATAGGGAAGATTCAAACAAGAGGACATGACTTTAGAATTAAGGGACAGAGGTTTAGGGGTAACATGAGGGGGAACTTCTTTACTCAGAGAGTGGTAGCGGTGTGGAATGAGCTTCCAGTGGAAGTGGTGGCGGCAGGTTCGTTGGTATCATTTAAAAATAAATTGGATAGGCATATGGATGAGAAGGGTATGGAGGGTTATGGTATGAGTGCAGGCAGGTGGGACTAAGGGAAAAAAGTTGTTCGGCACGGACTTGAAGGGCCGAGATGGCCTGTTTCCGTGCTGTAATTGTTATATGTTATATGGTTATATGGTTATTACTTGAAATTGAAATTGAAATTAGAAAAATCAACAAGATCTAGTGTCTAGTAAGCCTGCATCCCTTGACATTGGATCACAAACTCCCTGTAAATTCGTGTGCTCAATAACAACTGCGGAGATTCGCAGATAAGGTTGTGCGTACATCATCTACGCAGATAATATAATCACTGTAGTCCTAAAGCACTTGAATGAATCTAATAGTAATTAGATTGCAGATTAGTTTAGATTGCAGATGAGAATGATACTTTGATCATCTCCGACACCTCCCTCCCTCCCGTTTCTTGATCTCACAGTCTCCATCACAGAAAATAGACTATCGACTGACGTCTATTACAAACCCACTGACTCCCACAACTATCTTGACTATACTTCTTCCCACCCTGCTTCCCGCAAACACTCTATCCCCTGCTCCCAATTCCTCCGTCTACGCCGCATCAGCGCCCAAGATGAGGTGTTCCATATCAGGATATCCGAGATGTCCTCATTCTTTAGGGAACGGGGGTTCCCCTCTCCCATCATAGGTGAGGCCCTCACTCGTGTCTCCTCGGTACCCCGCAGCTCCGCCCTTCCTCCCCCTCCCCCTAGTCGAAATGTCACCCATTCCTTCTCTCCAGAGCTGCTGCCTGAGTTACTCCAGCTTTTTGTGTCTATCTTCGGTTTGAACCAGGCCCTGCAGTTCCTTCTTACACAGTTGATACATTTGCTTGATCAGCAAATGACTAAAGGTTAAAGAGGTATTTAAAGGTTGCTGTGGAATCAATGCTCATGGAGGGATTTCCAGGATTGTTTTGAATGGCTTAGAAATTAGCTGAATGTAAAACTTTTAAAAATGTACATTATTGAGTAGTAAGAACAAATTTAAAACTTGTGTTTCTGCCCAGCGTGCCGTGATTAAGAGTCTTGGAGTCACACAGTGTGGAAACAGGCCCTCCGGCCCAACATGCCCACACCAGCCAACATGTCCCATCTACACTAGTCCCACCTGCCCACATTTTGTCCATATCCCTCCAAACCTGTCCTATCCATGCACCTGTCTAACTGTTTCTTAAACTTTGGGATAGTCCCAGCCTCAACTACCTCCTCCGGCAGCTTGTTCCATACACCCACCACCCTATGAAAATGTTACCCCTAAAGGGGCCTGTCCCACTTACGCAACCTTTACAGGCGACTGCTGGCACCCGTGATAGGTCGCCGAAATTTTCATCATGTTGAAAACTCAGCGGCGACCAGAAAGACTCTTTGGAGACCTCTCACAACCATAGGAGACCTCTCATGACCATACAGGCGACCCCTGGCCACATGTTGCTGGTGACCTCTCACGACCATAGGAGACCTCTCACGACCATACAGCCTGTGAGGTTATCCACTTTGGTGGCAAAAACAGGAAAGCAGACTATTATCTAAATGGTGGCTGATTAGGAAAAGGGGAGAAGCAGCATGACCTGGGTGTCATGGTACACCAGTCATTGAAAGTAGGCATGCAGGTGCAGCAGGCAGTGAAGAAAGCAAATGGTATGTGAGCTTTCATAGCAAAAGGATTCGAGTATGGGAGCAGGGAGGTTCTACTTCAGTGGTATAGGGTCTTGGTGAGACCACACCTGGAGTATTGCGTACAGTTCTGGTCTCCAAATCTGAGGAAGGACATTATTGCCATAGAGGGAGTGCAGAGAAGGTTCACCAGACTGATTCCTGGGATGTCAGGACTGTCTTATGAAGAAAGACTGCATAGACTCGGTTTATACACTCTAGAATTTAGGAGATTGAGAGGGGATCTTATAGAAACTTACAAAATTCTTAAGGGGTTGGACAGGCTAGATGCAGGAAGATTGTTCCCGATGTTGAGCAGGTCCAGGACAAGGGGTCACAGCTTAAGGATAAGGGGGAAATCCTTTAGGACCGAGATGAGAAGAACTTTTTTCACACAGAGAGTGGTGGGTCTCTGGAACTCTCTGCCACAGAGGGTAGTTGAGGCCAGTTCATTGGCTATATTTAAGAGGGAGTTAGATGTGGCCCTTGTGGGATCAGAGGATATGGAGAGAAGGCAGGTACGGGATACTGAGTTGGATGATCAGCCATGATCATATTGAATGGCGGTGTAGGCTCGAAGGGCCGAATGGCCTACTCCTGCACCTAATTTCTATGTTTCTATGTTTCTATGTATGCTTGTGAGAGGTCTCCTATGGTCATGAGAGGTCCTCGATTCGCTGACTCTGGGCAAGAGGTCTGTGCGTCTACCCGATCTATTCCTCTCATGATGTTATTCACCTCTATAAGAACACCCCTCATCCTCCTGCGCTCCATGGTACAAAGTCCCGTACTGTTTTAATTCAGCTGTGCGCACTTTGAGATAATTGAAGGGAAGATTGGGTAGCAATGGTAACAAACGAGCTTTGGATGGATTAGAATGAATGAAAGGAGCTTTTTAATTAAAATCCATTTTAATTCCATCACTCCTTTCTCATCCTTCTCATCCTTCTTCTCCACCCCTCTGTTCAATTATTTTAAAAAGGCTTACAGAGATTTTAGCATTACAGATCATGTCCATCAAACCCAGAGCAAAAGTTCGCAGTAGGATCCATAATCAGGAAATGGTTTAGTTTAGGCTATTGACACATGTACCAAGGTTTAGTGGAAAGCTTTTGTCGCATGCGAGGCAGTCAGTGACAAGTTTATACCCGAATACAATCTAGCCGTCCACAGTGCACAGATACAGGATAAAGTGGATAGCGTTTAGTGCAAGGTAAAGTCCGTTTAAAGATAGTCCGAGGGTCACCAATGAGGTAGATAGTAGCTCAGGACCGCTCTCTGGTTGGTGATCAGATGGTTCAGTTGCCTGATAACAGCCGGGAAGAAACCGTCCCTGAATCTGGAGGTGTGCGTTTTCACACTTCTGTACCTCTTGCCTGATGGGAGAGGGGAGAAGAGGGAGTGACCGGGGTGAGCACAAGGGGGTCACAGTTTAAGGATAACAGGGAAATCTTTTAGGACCGAGATGGGAAAAACATTTTTCACACAGAGAGTGGTGAATCTGTGGAACTCTCTGCCACAGAGGGTAGTTGAGGCCAGATCATTGGCTATATTTAAGAGGGAGTTTGATGTGGCCCTTGTGGCTAAGGGGATCAGGGGGGATGGAGAGAAGGCAGGTACAGGATACTGAGTTGGATGATCAGCCATGATCATATTGAATGGCGGTGCAGGCTCGAAGGGCCGAATGGCCTACTCCTGCACCTAATTTCTATGTTTCTATGTCTATGTTTCTATGTGAGACTGATCCTTGATTAAGCTGCTGGCCTTGCTGAGGCAGTGTGAAGTACAGATGGAGTCAATGGGAGGGATGTTGACTTGTGTGATGGTCTGGGCTGTGTCTACAATTCTCTGCCATTTCTTGCGGACTTGGATGGAGCTGTTCCTCATCAGCTCAAGAGATCAAGAGAGTCAAGAATGTTTTATTGTCATATGACCCAAACAGAACAATTCAGTCTGAAGAAGGGTCTCAACCCGAAACGTCGCCTATCTCCTTCGCTCCTTAGATGCTGCTGCACCCGCTGAGTTTCTCCAGCCTTTTGTGTAACCCCGAACAATTACATTCTCACTTGCAACAGCACGACAAAATATGTAAACATAGTACTCTGAAAACAATGTAACAAAAGAGAAAAAGGTTCAGTATATATATATTTTCAGGTTATATATATTATTTCCGCTTACTATGAATGATTGATTATACACACACACATATATATATATATATATATATACACACACACACACATACACTTAAGACTAACAAACAAAGATGATACCAATGCCACAAGCCTATGGAGTTCAGAGCTTATTGGATATTGTGGTGTTTAATAGCCTGATACCTGTAGGGAAGAAGCTGTTCCTGCTCAGGCTCCTGTACCTTCTTCCCGATGGCAAGGGTGGAAGGATTGGCAATCCTGAGAGAGAGGGCTCTTTGCTAATCCACCTTGCAACAGATCAATTCACTCAGGAACGGTAAAAGACCAGAGACAAAGCTTGCAAAACAGAGGTGAAGGTGAAAGGAGTAAGTCTCCAAATCTGTGACCTCAGCAAACAGCAAACCCGATTCCTCTAACATCGAAACCCTTGCTTTCCCTCTCTCTCCATCCCTCCCCCACCCTAGTTTTCCGACTAGTTTCACTGTCCTCCGGATTCATTTTACTGTTTGTGTGCCTCGTTGTCACCTTCCCCTCAGCCAACAATGAACCATTCTACATTTCCTTGATCATCGCCTGCTTTGATCTGTCATTTTCACACCGTACCCTTCCATATCTCTAGACTCCCTCTCGCCTGACTCACAGTCTAAAGAAGGGTCTCGGCCTGAAACGTCACCCATTCCTTGTCTCCAGAGATACTGCCTGTCCTGCTGAGTTACTCCAGCATTTTGTGTCTATCCTCACACTTCAAAATGAGCGATGTTAATTGCACTATAAGAAAATCAAATAGCTTAGACATGGGACATTTTTCCTCCTAAACTCCAGGGAACATCTAATCTTGAGAGTAATTGAAAGCTCATCCAAGATAGATTACAAGCATATTTTAATTTGAGAAAGACATTACATAGTTAGACAGAGTGCTGGAGTAACTCAGCGGGTCAGGCAGCATCTGTGGAGAACATGGATAGGTGACGTTTCACAGAGTGCTGGAGTAACTCAGCGGGTCAGGCAGCATCTGTGGAGAACATGGATAGGTGACGTTTCACAGAGTGCTGGAGTAACTCAGCGGGTCAGGCAGCATCTGTGGAGAACATGGATAGGTGACGTTTCACAGAGTGCTGGAGTAACTCAGCGGGTCAGGCAGCATCTGTGGAGAACATGGATAGGTGACGTTTCACAGAGTGCTGGAGTAACTCAGCGGGTCAGGCAGCATCTGTGGAGAACATGGATAGGTGACGTTTCACAGAGTGCTGGAGTAACTCAGCGGGTCAGGCAGCATCTGTGGAGAACATGGATAGGTGACGTTTCACAGAGTGCTGGAGTAACTCAGCGGGTCAGGCAGCATCTGTGGAGAACATGGATAGGTGACGTTTCACAGAATGCTGGAGAAACTCAGCGGGTCAGGCAGCATCTGTGGAGAACATGGATAGGTGACGTTTCACAGAGTGCTGGAGTAACTCAGCGGGTCAGGCAGCATCTGTGGAGAACATGGATAGGTGACGTTTTGGGTCGAGATCCTTCTTCAATGTTTCAATGGTGTTTTTATTGTTACATGTACTAAGTGCTAACACAGTGACATTATTTTTCATACAAACCATCCAGTAGTGTATAGCCAGACCCCTGATCCTCTATGGGCAAGAGTACAGAAATAGTCTACTGAGCCCGCATGCAAGAGACACCACGTTTTGCCACTCTGGTTCTTATGAGCGGTGCCTGTTCCAGGCAAGCCCAATCTGTTGTGCGGCCTCCATCCATCTCCTTCCTCAGACACCACGTCCCTCTCTCACCCGTCCACCTCTGTTCCCCAGGGGGTGGGAGCCTCCCACAGCTGACCCCTGACCTAGTCTTTGGGCCTGAAACGTCACCTACCCGTAAAGTCTAGTAACGTCCGATTCAAGACAGTTCCAATGATATAGATGGGAGGTCAGGACCGCTGGCTAGCTGGTGAGGGGATGATGCAGTGGCCTGCTAACAGCTGGGAAGAAACTGCCCCTGATCTCTCCTATCTTTCCTATAACACGTTGCCTAAAACTGAACGCAATTCTGTAAACGTGGCCTCACCAACATCTTATATAACTGCAACGTGACCTCCCAAAATAATTTCTTGAACTAACAAAGGAGGGTGATGAGGCATTTACAGTGTTATGTGCGTGAATGTTCAACTGGTTTTTACATTAAAAACCAAACAATAGCCCGACTTTGGCAGAAACAATGAAGGAACAGCAGTGGTTCACAGTCGACCATGAAACAGGCAGCAACCTTGGGATTTCCGCATGGACATAACTTAATGCGGAAAATCCCTAAGCTGGAGTCAGTGACTCAGTATGTCGTGTCAGACTAAGCTATTTGTAGCTTGCTCCAGCGGCATCAAAGGAAATATGGACAAAGTTAATGTGCTTATGAATCAGACTTGTCTAATGTACTCTGAAAAAATTCTGCACTTTGATACATTCACTCTAAAAGAGTTTTCAATGGCCTATTAAATTATAATCACTGTTTCGAGATCTCTCTGGCCTTTACATGCTAATTTTATGCATATGGATTTTAATTCCCTTAAATAAATATTTAGTCGGACGAGGAATCTTAAAACAAAATAAATGACTTCAAAATGGCACAAAGGTTATTTTTAGAATAACTTCTGAAGTTATTAATACTAAACTGGATCCGGACTCAAAATTAATAATACTTGGAATAGCAGAACAAAGTTTAACACTTACAACAAGCCAAAGACATTTCCTAGATTACAGTATAATAATCGAGAAGAAATTAATATTAAAATTTTGGAAAGGGCCTATAACCCCCACAATTAAAATGTGGATTATGGAAATGTCGGAGACCCTACACCTGGAAAGAATCAGATTTGTCCTAATGGACAAACAAGGAGTTTTTGTTAGAATATGGTCTTCATTCATCGATTATTTGAAAGGGGAGATCGGTTCGGCATGGGAACCCTAACTGAAACTTGGATTCAGGATTAGATGAAAAGTTATACTCTATATTCCTTGATCTTATCTCCAATGATGTATTAATGCTCAATTATTCCATTCCTTATGATTTATTTTTTCTCTCTCTCTTTTTTATTATTCTTAATCTATAATAGTCACATCACTGAGGATGCGTCCCAGCGCATCTAGACGATGTATATTTTTCACACTGAAGTGGGGCTCAGCCAGTGGCCCCTAGGAATAGACTGGGTGACAACCAAGAATAGTTTGGTGACTACTGGAGAGACAGTTGACGGCACGGAAGGACGGCACCCGGGACAGGCTGGGTTAGCACCCCAGTCTGTGTCTTTTGTGAGAAAGACACCCAACAAAGCTACGGAGAGGCCTAATGAACCACCGTGGCCCAAACATCCATCAGGCGAGAATGAAATGCTCGGAGAAGGAGAAAGAGGTGCAGCGCACAGGCCTTGAACCTGGTGAGACGCAGGAGGAGCCCGGCCGGGAGTCACCCCACAGAGCCCAGTCCCTCCACGCACTAGAGTCTCCCAACCCCTGCAGAGTAGTTATTAAGATGGCTGATCCGTGGGCAGTTGCTGCTGGGACGCAAGTCGGGGCCTGATCAACCCCGGCTGGGTCGCCTGGGCGAGGGTGTCTGATGTTGTGAGACCCGAAACACCCGATGACTCTATGTCACATCACTGAGGATGCGTCCCAGCTCATCTAGAAGATGTATATTTTTCAAATTTTAAAAAAACTATTAGAGGCAGAATGATTCAATTGATAATATTAATAATGTATGATTGATGCACACAAAATGTTTCTACCATAATATGTGTTTGCCAATTTATTGTTTACCTCTAATAAAAATATATTTCTATATTTAAGATGGCGGCGCACATGTATGCAGCGGCTTTGCACTCCCCGATGTGGTTATTTTTATTTATCGTCTGTTCTGTTTACTGTCTGCTGACCAGCAACTCGACATACAGCCGCCAAGTTCTTCTAAGGATTTGGTCGTTGTGTGGCAAATTTATTTTATGCATTGATCTTGTAGTAAACGTAAATGTGAAAGTAAATGGTTGTTTGTGTTATTGTGTTTTGTTCTTTTTTAATCTTTTTATCCTGTGTCTTTTATTGTTTACCATTGAAGGGGATGCACATGAAATTTTGTTGTACAGTCAATGACAAATAAACGTATTCAATTCAATTCAATTCAATTCAAGTTTAATGTCATTGCACAAATACAAGTATAGGTACAACGAAATGCAGTTTAGCGTCATTCGTAGTGATAGCGATATAGAAAAATAAATACAGAGTGCAGTGGTAGCAGTACGGAAAATAAATAAATACAGGGTACAGACAAGTCTATCAGCGGGACTCTGAGTTCAGCAGTGTGATGGCGTTATTGTAGAAGCTGTTCCTCATCCTACTGGTGCGGGACCTGAGGCTCCTGTACCGCCTCCCTGATGGGAGGAGGGCAAACAGTCCATGGTTAGGGTGTGAGGGGTCCTTGGTGATCTTCCCGGCCCGCTTCAGGCACCGTTTTCGGTGGAGGGCATCCATGGCAGGGAGCGGGGCACCGATGATGTACTGGGCGGTTTTCACCACCCGTTGCAGTGCCTTCCGGTCTGCCACGGTGCAACTGCTGTACCATACCGTAAAGCAGGTGGTCAGGATGCTTTCGATGGTGCAGCGGTAGAAGTTCGTCAGGATCTGGGGGGACAGGTGGGCTTTTTTGAGCCTCCTCAGAAAGTACAGGCGCTGCTGTGCCTTTTTGATCAGCTTTGAGGTGTTGAGGGACCAGGACAGATCCTCCGAGATGTGTACCCCGAGGAATTTGTAGTTGGAGACCCGCTCCACCTCAGTCTCATTTATATGGATGGGGGTGTGTCTGCCCCCTCTGTTCTTCCGAAAGTCAACAATGATTTCCTTCGTCTTCTGGGAGTTGAGGACGAGGTTATTGTTGGCACACCAGGTGGCCAGGTGCTCGACCTCCTCCCTGTAGGCTGATTCGTCATTATCACTAATCAGTCCTACCACCGTGGTGTCGTTGGCAAATTTTATAATGGCGTTGGAGCCATACTTGGGGATGCAGTCATGCGTGAAGAGGGAGTAGAGGAGAGGGCTGAGCACACAGCCCTGTGGCACGCCGGTGTTCAGTGTTATAGTGGAGGAGGTGAGGTTGTTGACCCTAACAGACTGTGGTCTGTTAGTGAGGAAATCCAGTGATTTGATTTGATTTGATATTTTCTTTTAAAATTAAAAAATGGCACAAAGGTGCGTGAACCCTTCTTTGACCCGAAATCTCACCAATCCATGTTCTCCAGGGATGGTGTGTGACCCAAGGATAGGCTCAAAGTGCGGGATTAACTCAGCAGGTCAGGCGGCAGGCATCTCTGGAGAGAAACGATAGGTGGCCTTTCGGGTTGGCATCCTTCTTCAGACTGAAAGCAGAGTGGAGGGGCTGTGGGGAAAAATAAGGGCGAGGAAAAAAAACCCACTGAGTTACTCCAGCACGTTGCATCTAACTTTGGTACAAACCAGCATCAGTAGTTCCTTTCTATTACATTTATGCTGCCTGACCCGTTGTGTTACTCCAGCACTTTGAGTCCTTTTGTGTATTAACAAGCATCTGCAGTTCTTTATTTCTACCCACATCAAAGTAAGGCACGGTGGCGCAGCGGTGGAGTTGCTGCCTTACAGCGCCAGAGACCCAGGTTCGATCCTGACTACGGGTGCTTGTTTGTACGGAGTGTGTACATTCTCCCCGTGACCTGCGTGGGTTTTCTCCGGGTGTTCCAGTTTCCTCCAAAGACGTGCAGGTTTGTAGTTTAATTGGCTTTGGTAAAAATGATAAATTGTCCCTAGTGTGTGTAGGACAGTGTTAGTCTGTGGGGATCGCTGGTCGGCCAAAGGGCCTGTTTCAAAGCTATATTTCTAAACTCAACTCAACTCAACTAAAAGTATATTTAGGATATTTCAGTTTCTATTCGAATCACACTTGGAAATTCATAGCTCTGTATAGATCAATATAAAATACTTAAAATATTAAATTAAAGATTATGCTTCTTACTTCCCAGTTTGCGACAGAAAAATAGACACACACACGTCAGTTCAGACTCAGACTTCAGTTAAATATATAAACGGAATTTTTAAAATGTTTATTATAGTTTCTACAGAGTACTATGTTTACATAACTGTTGTGTTGCTGCAAGCAAGAATTTAGAAACATAGAAACATAGAAACAGAGAAAATGGGTGCAGGAGGAGGCCATTTGGGCCTTCGAGCCAGCACCGCCATTCATTGTGATCATGGCTGGTCATCCACAATCAGTAACCCGTGCCTGCCTTCTCCCCATATCCCTTGATTCCGCTAGCCCCTGGAGCTCTATCTAACTCTCTCTTAAATCCATCCAGTGAATTGGCCCCCACTGCCTTCTGTGGCAGAGAATTCCACAAATTCACTTCTCTCTGGGTGAAAAAGTTTTTTCTCATCTCAGTCTTAAATGACCTCCCCTTCATTCTTAGACTGTGGCCCCTGGTTCTGGACTCGCCCAACATTGGGAACATTTTTCCTGCATCTAGCTTGTCCAGCCCTTTTATAATTTTATATGTTTCCATAAGATCCCCTCTCATCCTTCTAAATTCCAGTGAATACAAGCCCAGTCTTTCCAATCTTTCCTCATATGACAGTCCCGCCATCCCGGGGATTAACCTCATGAACCTACGCAGCACTTCCTCAATAGCAAGGATGTCCTTCCTCAAATTAGGCTTGTTCCGAGGAAAGACATTCCTAATCTGAGGAAAGACATTCTTGCCATAGAGGGAGTACAGAGAAGGTTCACCAGAATGATTCCTGGGATGGCAGGACTTTCATATGAAGAAAGACTGGATCGACTCGGCTTGTACTCGCTGGAATTTAGGAGATTGAGGGGGGGTTCTTATAGAGACTTACAAAATTCTTAAGGCGTTGGACAGGCTAGATGCAAGAAGATTGTTCCCGATGTCGGGGAACTCCAGAACAAGGGATCACAGTTTAAAACTAAACCAAAAGTTAAAACTAACATTAAAACTAGACTGCAGCTAAACTGAAGATGCTGCCTGAGTTACCTCAGTTGGTCAGATAGCATCTCTGGAGAAAAGGTGATGAATCTCTCTACATCTCCATCAGTAGCTCTCATCTCCCTCTCCCCTGACTCTCAGTCTGATGAAGAAGGATGTCACCCATTCCAGTTCTCTAGAGATGCTGCCTGTCCCGCTGAGTTACTCCAGATTTTTGTGCCTATTTTTGGTTTAAACCAGCATCTGCAGTTCCTTCCCACACATGCAGCCTGAGTTCCTCCAGCGCTTAGCGCTACTCAAGATTCCAGCATCTGCAGTTCCTATTGTCTCCAATTAATTAAGTTGTTGTGCTCCATCGCATTGTCAGGGTATCCATAATGTTTACAGCGGCACAGTTGCGCAGCGGCACAGTTGCTGCCTTACAGCAAATGCAGCGGCCGGAGACCCGGGTTCGATCCCGACTACGGCTGCTGTCTGTACGGAGTTTGTACGTTCCCCCCGTGACCTGCGTGGGTTTTCTCCGAGATCTTTGGTTTCCCATTAGCAGCTTATTTTTTCACAATCCAAATATATCACAAAATCAAATGCACTTTTTAACAATAATAAAGTAACAAAACAGAATAAAGGCAGGTCCCCACTTAATGTCAAGTGCCCTCAGTCAATAGGGAGTTCCTTTAGACCCTCAAAGTATGATAAAAAAGGGTTCCCATTTCAAATACAACTTTTTCACAGACCCCCTCAATGTGAATTTAATCTTTTCTAACCTTAAAAAAAATTAAAAAAAAGGTTTTGTGTGTTCTTGCGTGAAAATTATAAGTGGTGGATTCGACTCTGGCCTCTCAAAGCGTGTGAAAAAAAACAGCATAAGTTTGAGAACGGCTTTGGGGCGTGGAAAATATCCAGTGATTCAACACGCTGAGAGGTTTGATATGGGACTAATTGTGGCCTTTGGGTAGGCCAAAGGGCCAAGGTTCATTGACCATTAAGAGATCATTCCATTAGATTTGTCTATTCCTTGCAGTAATTTGTCGACAATCTAATGACAGAGCAATGTAAACAAAAGTTTCCCCACAGAGTTCACTTTATATGTGTTAGTGCAAATGAGTCAGTCCCACATGCATTGTGTGAGCTATATTCATTAGTATCAAATCACAAGTCACTTGGGACTGTTTAAGGCATCACTGGGATGTTATCTATAGTGAAGTAACAATCACAAAGGAATACGGAAAAATATTTAGTGTGCAATTTAGGAGATTTGTGAGTAAACTTCCTTCCTTGAAGTTTATCAATAGCAAATGCATTGAGAATGGGCAGTTTGGGTTTACATATGTAAGACAGCTGTACAGGCAGGAGAGAAGACATTCTATAGTGCAGAAGCATCGAATATAAACACAGAAACAATCTGTTTAGTGTCATCACCACATTCACGTTATTCACTTTATCATGTATCTGTACACTGTGGACTGCCCCTTCTTTATGTCTACAAAGCCCTTAGCGGGCTCGCCCCCACCGACACAGAAAGTCTGCTCACCCACCACACCACCTCCAGGTCCCTCAGATCGGCCGACTTGGGGTTACTGAACATCCCACGGTCTAGGCATAAGCTCAGGGGCGACCGACCGTGCCTTTGCGGTTGCAGCTCCTCAACTGTGGAACAGCATCCCCCTCCCCATCAGAACTGCCCCCTCCCATCAACTCTTTTAAGTCGAGATTTAAAACCCATTGTGACTCTCAAGCCTTTCTTGACGTCCTCTGAGGGCGCGCTGTATGTATGTATCTATGTTGATCTATGAACCACTGTTGTATAACGTTGGTACCTGCACTGATGTGAAGCACTTTGGTCAACGAGAGTTGTTTTTAAATGTGCTATAGAAATAAAACTGACTTGACTTGTCATCACGTATTGGCTTTTCGCTGACAGACACAAAATGCTGGAGTACCTCAGCGGGTCCGATAGCATCTCTGTAGGTATGTTACAAAACTTACCTTTAGTGGCGCTGCAGTTCTGTCACTGGCCGTGTGCGCACCTTTGGCGCCTTTGGGGGGGGGGGGGGGGGGGGGGTTAAAATGCGGTTTTCCCCTTGCCATCCGGAATTATATTTTCGCGGATTTCGAGCTTTTGCTAAAGATTCGTTCCAACTGCTGGAAGTTACTTTTTTTTTAAATGGCCCGACTATTTCAGCGCTGGAGTAAAATAAAAATGAGCTCCTAATGCCGTGAACGGTGACAACGGGGACGGATTTTACGTAGGGGACAGGTAAGTGAAAGCTGTTTATTTTACATATAAACCTGCTTGTTTAGAGACCTTAATCAACATTTCATGTTGCGAAACGGTGATTTATTCCCCATACGAACCGGCAGTATTTTTCCTGCCGATATGGGGTTTAAATTCACCTCAACCGCAACGTTCCAATCCATCGCGTTCCAGAAAATCCTACTCGCAAGCTGATTTAAATGGCCATTAATCTACAGGCATTAAACAGTGAATTCCTTCAATTTGGCCTATAGATTAAAGACAACTAGATTTAAAAATCATGTTATATTGTGAATTATTGTGTGAATGTTATTTGGACACTTAGGCAATTTAAAAATGTTTATCTTTTCTTAAGAAATGGATAGATGTTTAGATCTAGTTTTGTAATTAGCTGCAATTGGGTAACTAACTAATTATATGCTTTAATTTCAGGTCATCCAAGTAAGATTGTTTCATATTTGTTTCAGAACGCTTCAATCTGTAATAACGGAAAAAATCTTTCAGTTCTCTTAATTTTTAAGAAAGTTATGGGCTTTTGACTGTCCTAGATCACAGCTTTTGTGTTAAGTCAATGGAAAGGCAATGGGGAACAAGATGCTAATTTCCGAGTATGAAAATGGCCATAACTTTTTTAATACTGAAGATATGAAAGTGAATTAGGTGTCAAATTAAACTTCTTTTTATGCTTTATCTGATGGGATAAATTGCAGACTTGATTTTTTAAATCTCAAAATTTTGTAACATTGCTAATCTCTGGAGAGAAAGAATAGGTGACATTTCGGATTGAGACTCTTCCTCAGACTGAGAATCGGGGGAAAGGGAAACGAGGGATAGAGAGAGGTGACGTAGAGAGATATAGAACACATGAATGAAAGATATACAAAAAAGTAACGATGATAAAGGAAACAGGCCATTGAAAGCTGTGGGCTAGGTGAAAACGAGTTACAGACAATGAGACTCAACAAGACAACTTTGAACCTAATATAACGGGATAGGTGGGGGAGAGATGGAGAGAGAGAGGGGGTGCAAGGGTTACTTGAAGTTAGAGAAACCAAAATCATACTGCTGGGTTGTAAGCTGCCCAAGCAAAACATGATGTGCTTGTCAGATCCTTGCCTTAGACCAGATGTAATAAGCACTTTCATGTTGATCATTTCACTGGACGTTGCCCCATGATTATGTGTGGCTGTGCAGTCATGGAATGGTGCTGGGGGTTGAAGGATTGCCAATGAAGATCCAATGTATTGGTGACTGGGATCTTTCAATCCACGGACGAGGTGTGTGAGTGGGAAGCGGCGCTTGGACAGACTCACGGGACACTGACACTGAGCCTTCCGCACAGGAGACATTAGCTGGTGACAGGAAACCAAGCACTGGTTCCCTTCCCTTCCGTCCCCGCTGCCCATTTGTTTCCACGAAACTCGCACAGAGTCGAGTCCATGCGTCACGCCAATAGTTTGTGTGTCTCGCGGTTCGCAGACTCGCCAGCCGCCTGCCGCTGTTGCCGGCTGGAAGAGTCTGTGTACCTCGTGTACATGGAGTGCGTGAGGCTGCAGCCCCTTGCACCAATACCTAAAGGGGCTGCTCCTCCCCTTCTGCCTGCACTTCTCACCCACCATCCTCATCTTCGGACACTGAGTGCATAGGGGAGAGGGTAGTGCCAAGGATGTCCTGCTTGGAAGACAAAAATGCTGGAGAAACGGGTGCGGCAGCATCTATGGAGCGAAGGAAAAGGGCAACGTTTCTGGCCAAAACCCTTCTTCAGTCTGGGTTGCTCCAGGGCCTGGCCAAGAAGCCCATCCGCGAGACAGACGGAAGATGGCTCTGCCCAAGCCAGCTGCCTGCCCCTTTTCCGGGGTTACGTCCATGCCCGGGTGGTCCACGGGCACCCTGGGGGGATTTCCAGGAGCGCTGGGCACCGCGGGGGGTTTAATGCATCTGTGACAAGGATTGCAACATCGTCGTATAGTGGTTTATTTAGTATATCTGTTTGTCTTGTATTATGGTGGTGGCTTCTGTTTGGTTTCATTGTGTTGTAAATATTATTTTTAATAATTGGATAAATATTTTGATTTATCAAAGAGAGAGGGGGAAAGCATTGCTCAGTTTGTCAGAACGTAGCGTCGTTCCTGAGGGCTGCAACTATGGAGCTGAGCTGGAGAATTAAATCATGGACCAGGCTGTACAAAGCTGCAAATCAAATGAGTTGAGATGCAAGTTGTTGGAGATAGATGGGGTGGGAGATTGCAACCTTCACGTGGTCCGCCCAGTTTCGACGAATGCAATCAGCCCGGCGTGCACAATCAAATAAGATCAAATAGAACAAGTTGTCCTTCAAATTTAGGCTGTGCACGCCATTCACAAGAAGACGAAGAAAGAGAAAGGTGACACGCTAACATTAGCGGAAAAACTGAACACTTCCTGTTCATTGAAAAGACTAGGCTTGTATTCACTGGAGTTTAGAAGGATGAGTATTTTTCTTATAGAAAAAAATACAATTATAAAAGGACTGGACAGGCTAGAGGCAGGAAAAATGTTCCCAATGTTGGGCGAGTCCAGAACCAGGGGCCACAGTTTTAGAATAAAGGGGAGGCCATTTAAGACTGAGGTGAGAAAAAACGTTTTCACCCAGAGAGTTGTGAATTTGTGGAATTCCCTGCCACAGAGGGCAGTGGAGGCCAAATCACTGGATGGATTTAAGAGAGAGTTAGATAGAGCTCTAGGGGCTAGTGGAGTCAAGGGATGTGGGGAGAAGGCAGGCACGGGTTATTGATTGCAGACGATCAGACATGATGACAATGAATGGCGGTGCAGGCTCGAAGGGCCGAATGGCCTCCTCCTGCACCTATTTTCTATGTTTCTATGTTTCTATTTGAAGCGGTATTAAAACTACTTTTGAAGTCACAAATCAGCATCAACGTCTGAGTTTGAGTTTGAGTTAGGTTTATTGTCATGTGTACCGAGGAACAGTGAAAAGCTTTCGGTGCATGCTAATCAGTCTGCATTAACGTGTCCAAACGTGGACTGGGCAACCGTTTCAGACCATGAGGTTGGATGCAGGAAGCCAAGTTAACAAGATGACATCTACTGGCACTATCAAGGGACATGGACATGGCAAGGATCACTGCAATGCTGAAGATGTGCTGGGCCTCACCCTGACAGTGGAGGAGGTCCAGGGCAGTAACGTCAGTGTGGGAATGGAAAGGGGAATTAAAGTGTTTGGCAACCGCGAGTTCAGGTCGGCCCAGGCGGACTGAGTGAAGGTGTTCAGCAAAACGATCGCCCAGTCCACGTTTGAACTCCTTAATGCAGACTGGATAGCACGCGACAGAAGCTTTTCACTGTACCTCGGTACACGTGACAATGAACCTAACTCAGATTTTGATGCTGATTTGTGACTTCAGAAGTAGTTTTAATGTTGCGTCTCAGTCTTGCTTCAATGTGGGATTTTCAACCTTTATGGGCCTGCCCCACTTACGCGATTTTTTCGGCGACTGCCGGCACCCGTCATAGGTCGTTGCAGGTCATCGAAAGTTTCAATCCAGCGGCGACCAGAAATGCGCTATGACTCTTTGGGCGACTGAGGAGACTACTCACGACCGTACAGGTGACATGTCGCGGGGTGAAGCCTGTATGGTCGTGAGTAGTCGCCCAAAGAGTCGTACTTTGTTCTGGTCGCCGCTGGATTTTCAACATGGTGAAAATTTTTGGCGACGTGTAACAATCTACAACGAGTGCTGGCAGTTGCCAAAAAAGTCGCGGAAGTGTACAGGCCCATTAGTTGAGTTGGGTTTACTTAAGTTTATTGTCACGAGTACCTAGCATCTGTAAACAGCTTATTTTTGTCAGGTGCTCTCCAGTCAGCAGAAAGACTACACATGATTACGACTGAGCTGTCCACTGTGCACAGATACAGGATAAAGGGAATAACGTTTCGTGCTGTTGTAGTGATTGTAATGAGCGATTACAGATCCACTTCTGGGACCGTCACGCAGCGGGTCACCTGGCCTGGGCGCCATCTTTGCTCGCTTTTGTCTTAAACTCCAGAAACATTGATTAATATTGATCCGCCCTTCATCAAAATGATGTTCTGAAAATATAACACTGTACATTATTGATCAGCAGATTGTAATTAAGATCGAATTTCGTAACACTACAGGATTTTACGACACTCTTTGACGGCCTAATGAATTTATGAACACACGGCATTATTTCTGTTGACGCCTGTTGTGATTTTGAATTTTGATTCTACTGAAAGTTTATTTTGAAAATTAATATTTTCCTGAAACAAAATTGCAAAAACGTTGGATTGGATAGAGTGGACGTGGAGAGGATGTTCCCACTAGTGGGAGAATCTGGGACCAGAGGTCATGGCCTCAGAATTAAAGGATGTAGCTTTAAGAAGGAGATGAGGAGGAATTTCTTTAGTCAGAGGGTGGTGAATTTGTGGAGGCTGTGCAGGCAAAGTCAATGGATATTTTTAAGGCCGAGATAGATAGATTCTAGATTAGTGCGTGTGTCGGGTTATGGGGAGAAGGCAGGAGAATATGGTTGAGACTGAGAGATAGATCAGCCATGTAGACCATCAAGTCTACACCATGAATGGCGTAGACTTGATGGGCCGAATGGCCTAATTCTGCTCCTATCACTTATAACATTTTTATAATGCTTTAAAGATCTGCAGCATTTGTGCAAAGAGAAACAGAATTATTATTTCAGGTAAATATCCATTTATCAGAAGTGTTCTGATGCTGCCTGACCTTTTGAGTATTTTTCCTATTTTTTGTTTTTATTTCATATTTCCTGCTTCCACAAAGTTTATAGAGTTTAGTTTAGAGATCATCATCATGGTTGACAACATCAACGGGCACGGTAGTGCCTTACAGCGCCATGTACGACAGTGATCGCAACTTCTACTGAAGTGTGGATGGCCGTTGCCTCGCTAGGAGCTCATCCGCCCTTTGACGGGTCTTGTTTCTGGTCCTGCTGGGGGTCCACAGCCCCCTCCTCACCTGGCAAACCAGGTGGGGGAGACAGTTTAGTCGCCGACTATCCGACCATGGAGCAGGGAGCACGGGATTACATGGTACCCGTGGCGAGGGGACTCCCCCCCGACCTGACCTGTGACCTGTAAATACAGTGTGCAAACTTAGGCCCACCGAGTCTACAGAAGCCAATTAACCTGCAAACCTTCAGGTGTTTGGAATGTGGGAGGAAACCGGAGCACCAGCAGAAAACCCACGTGGTCACAGGGAGAACGTATAAACGTGGCGCCGTATTTCAAAGGTTTCAAGGTAAGTTTATTGTCGCGTGGACCAATTAAGGTACAGTGAAAATCAAATTACCATACAGCCATACTAAAAAAAAGCAACAAGATACGCAACTACATAAAATGAACATAAACATCCACCACAGTGGATTCCCCACATTCCTCACTGTGACGGAATGCAATATTTTTGTCCAATCTTCTTCTTCTTTATTCTCCCCTGGTCGGGGGAGTCGAACCATCTGCAGTTGACAATCGTAGCCCCAAAGTCTGATGTAAGAGATTGGAAAAAGTTTCCCCCAACTCTCCCCCCCCCCCCCCCCACATAAAACAAGTTAATGAACACTGAAAACACACATTTAACGTATAAAAACAAACAACAAAAGAAGGAAGGGACAGACAAACTGTTGGCAAAGAAATAAAGAACTGCAGGTGCTGGTTTACTAAAAAAGACACAAAGTGCTGGAGTAACTCAACGGGTCAGGCACCAACAACATATTATATTGTGAAGGGGCCACCGATAGAAGTAGTTAAAATAATGAGGGGGAGGTAGATACGAGGCGAATATTTTCCCTTGATGCCTAAATTTAGGTCCAATAATCCCTTATTCCTGAGGGACTAACTACGGAGAAAATATTTTATGTATCCATTCATGAAAATGACCCAGAGAAAATAAGCTGTCATATTTCAACATCGTTTTAAAGGGAATTTTTGGTGAAGATGATTTGATGTGGGGAGAATGGGGTTGGGAGGGAGAGATAGGTCAGCCATGATCGAATGGCAGAGCAGACATGATGGGCTGAATGGCCTAATTCTGCTCCTATGTCTTGTGGTCTTATGGATGTGTACAGGTATTGTGTAATCCAGCTACATTGGAAATCTTGCTTGCACCAGCATTACAGGTACATAGACTCACCCAACACACATGAAGCATGAATTATATATAGAACAGAAAAGTACAGCACAATGCCTGTGCTAAATATGATGCCGAGCTGAAATTACACATACATTCTGCAAGACAGTGAAGACAAAGACGGCAGGAAAAAGCAAGGCAGGCAGCACAGTGGCACAGCGGTAGAGTTGCTGCCTTACAGCGCCAGAGTCCCGGGTTCGATCCTGACTACGGGTGCTGTCCATACAGAGTTTGTAAGCTCTCCCCGTGACAGTGTGGGTTTCCTCCGATATCTTTGGTTTCCTCCAACACTCCAAAGACGTACAGGTTTGGAGGTTAATTGGCATGGTATAAAGGTAGTATGTCCCGAGTGTGTGTAGGGTAGTGTTAGTGTGCGGGGATCGCTGTTCGCCCAGACTCGGTGGGCCGAAGGGCCTGTTTCCGCACTGCATCTCTAAACTAACTAAAAACGTAATAAGTTCAAAGCACAATTGGAATACGAGTCTGTGATAGGAGGTCCACAGTAGGAAGGATTAGGGTTGGTTGGTTCAAGAACCAGATGGTTGCCGAAAAATAGCTGTTCCTGAACCTGCGGTGTGGGACTTCAGGCTTCTGTACCTCCTGCCTGACGGTAACAGCGAGAAGAGGGCACGGCCCGGATGGTGGGCATCCTCAAAAATAGGGCAGCTTACAACCCTTGCATCCCCTCTCTCTCCATCCCTCCCCCACCCAAGTCGTACCGGTTTCAGTCATCTTAATGAGTCTCATTGTCTGTAACTCGTTTTCACCTACACCACAGCTAACAATGGCCTGTTTCCTTTATCATTGTTATTTGTTTGCATATCTTTCATTCATTTGTTCTATATCTCTCTACATCATCGTCTATATCTCTCGTTTCTCTCTCCCCTAACTCTCAGTCTGAAGAAGGGTCTTGACCCAAAACGTCACCCAGAGATGCTGCCTGACCCGCTGGGTTACTCCAGCTTTTTGTGTCTACCTTGATGATATATTTATTGTTTATAGACAATAGAGAACAGACAATAGTTGCATGAGTAGGCCATTCGGCCCTTCGATTCACTGTGATCATGGCTGATCATCCCCAATCAGTACCCCGTTCCTGCCTTCTCACCATATACCCTACCTTTAAGAGGTCTATCTAGCTCTCTCTTGAAAGCATCCAGAGAATTGGCCGCCACTGCCTTCCACAGATTCACAACTCTCTGAGTGAAAAAGTGTTTCCTCATTTCCATTCCAAATGGCCGACCACTTATTCTTAAACTGTGGCCCCTGGTTCTGGACTGGCCTTATTCTGCTCCGATGTATTGTGGTCTTATGGATATGGTGATCGAAGCCCCCGCATCGGGGCGATCGAAGCTTTCGCCTTTATAATTTAAGGAGGTCTGAAATTCCATGGATAATCACAGCAAGCATCTGCAGTTCTTTGCGTCTCCATTCTCTGGGATGTATCTATTTTGACAAGACAAGTCACTTGGAAAACTGCAATCCCCATTAAAGATTGAGAGAGCTATGCTCAGTCTGATCAATGCTGTCACTACTGTACGGAACCACCACAACCAGGTTCAATGCTTGCTTTGGAAAGCAGATGGAAGGGAGTATGTAACGCTCTTTCATTTTCGGAATTGTTCCATAATTAAAATCTAATGACATTCAGTTTACATTTGGGTTAATTTCTTTTTGCAGAAAAGCTGCAGTACCTCAGGGTGGCAAGTGGTGGCGAGACTGGGCTGGAACAGCACCAGGAAGTCAGAAAAAGTCATAGAGTGCTGGAATAACTCAGCGGGTCAGGCAGCATCTGTGGAGAACATGGATAGGTGACGTTTCACAGAGTGCTGGAGTAACTCAGCGGGTCAGGCAGCATCTGTGGAGAACATGGATAGGTGACATTGTGGGTCATAATTTCATAAGGTCATAAGTAAGTGATAGGAGCAGAATTAGGCCATTCGGCCCATCAAGTCAAGGGCCATTCAATCATGGCTGATCTATCTCTATCTCATAACCCCATTCTCCTGCCTTCTCCCCATAACCTCTGACACCTGTACTAATCAAGAATCTATCTACCTCTGCCTGAAATATCCATTGACTTGGCCTCCACAGCCTTCTGTGGCGAAGAATTCCACAGATTCACCACCCTCTGAATAAGGAAATTCCTCCTCATCTCATTCCTAAAAGAATGTCCTTTAATTCTGAGGGTGTGGGACTCTAGTCCGAGACTCTCCCACTAGTGAAAACATCCTCCCCACATCCACTCCATCCAAGCCGTTCACTATTCTGTATGTTTTGACGAGGTCCCTCCTCGTTGAGAACACACTTTATTTTGTTTTACATTTCTCCACTGTATCTTTATAATACGTTGAAACTCTGATTAACTGTTACTGCACATTAGGGACAATTTTCAATTTTTTTTACCATAGTCAATGAACCTACTAACCTGGAGTGTGGGAGGAGGCCAGAGCACCCGGAGATGACCCATGCGGACGCGGGGAGAGCGTACAAGCTCCGTGCAGGCAGCACCTGCCGTCGGGATCAAGCCCCGCTTTCTGGCTGATGTTTCGGTCTCCAACTGCGACCGACCTCGAGGCTCCAGAGGCAGAACCAGCCAGGACTTACCAGCGCGGGGCTGGCCGACTTCGGGGCTGCGGCGGGTTCCGGCATTCCGGCGTTCTGGCAGCCCGACTAGGAGCTGTGGCGGCTTTCTGGTGGCGATGGCGGCGGCAGCGGCTTCGGAGGTTCGGCCGCAGGCCCAGGGGACGACATCGTCGGGAGCTCGCGGGTCACAGGTTGGTGACCTGTTTTTTTCCGGAGCTCCCGCGGCAACAGCTGCGTCCGCTGGACTGGAGGGCGGCAGCTTCGGCAGCTTCGACCGCCCCGGGCCGCGGAGTTGAACCGGCCCGTTCGCGGAGCGCGGTTCAGCCGCGGGACTTATTTACATCACCTGGTGCGGTCACAACATCGGAGGCCTGGATTTGTAGGTTAACTGGTCTCTGTACAATTGCCCCCAGCGTGTAGATGAGTGTATTTTAAAGCAGGATAACATAAAACTAGTGGGGGTGGAAGATTGCAACCTTCACCTGGTCCGTCCTGTTTCGACTAATGCAATCAACTCGACGTGCATAAACGGAAGATGAAATAGAACAAGTTGTCCGACAACTTTAGGCCGTGCACGCCACACGAGAGGAGAAGACATAAAACTAGTGTGAATCGATGGTCGACGTGGACTCGGTGGGCCAAAGGACCTGTTTCCCTGCTGTATCTCTAAACTAAATCTAAACTAAATGAATGAGGCTCTCACCAGGGTCTCTTCTATACCCCGTAACTCTGCTCTCTCTCCCCATCCCCCCGCTCGCAACAAGGGCAGAGTCCCCCTTGTCCTCACCTTCCACCCCACCAGCCGCCACATACAACAAATAATCCTGCGTCATTTTCGTCACCTACAACGTGACCCCACCACTGGCCACATCTTCCCATCTCCCCCCCTGTCTGCTTTCCGTAACTCCCTGGTCAATTCGTCCCTTCCCACCCGCACCACCCCCTCTCCGGGCACTTTCCCTTGCAACCGCAGGAAGTGCTACGCTTGTCGCTTTACCTCCCCCCCCCTTGACTCCATTCAAGGACCCAAGCAGTCGTTCCAGGTGCGGCAGAGGTTCACCTGCACCTCCTCCAACCTCATCTAGTGCATCCGCTGCTCTAGATGTCAACTGATCTACATCAGTGAGACCAAGCGTAGGCTTGGCGATTGCTTCGCCCAACACCTCCGCTCGGTTTGCAATAACCAACCTGATCTCCCGGTGGCTCAGCACTTCAACTCCCCCTCCCATTCCGAATCCGACCTTTCTGTCCTGGGCCTCCTCCATGGCTAGAGTGAGCAACACCGGAAATTGGAGGAGCAGCACCTCATATTCCGCTTGCACCCCAGCGGTATGAACACTGACTTCTCTAATTCCAGGTAGTCCTTACTTTCTCCTCCCCTTCTCAGCTCTCCCTCAGCCCTCTGGCTCCTCCTCTTCCTTTCTTCCCCCCCCCCACCCTACATCAGTCTGAAGAAGGGTTTTGACCTGAAACGTTGCCTATTTCCTTCGCTCCATAGATGCTGCTGCACCCGCTGAGTTCCTCCAGCATTCTTGCCTACCTTCGATTTTCCAGCATCTGCAGTTCCGTCTTAAGGGCCTGTCCTACAAGCATGCAACTCTATGCGATGAACGCGACCTAACGTGGTCGCTTGAGCCGTCCGGCGTTGCGGGGCCGGTCCCACTTCGATCGCCGGAGCCGTGCGGAATTGTGCGGAGTTCGTCCCGACATCGCGCGGGGCTCCGAAAAACTGACTATGTTAAAAAATTCCGCGCGGCAACGGCTTGTCGGCTCGCAGTCGACTCGAGGCATTACACACCACCTCGACGTCGTGCCTCCGTGACCCTCTCTGTAGGTGCCTCCGTGACCCTCTGTGTGTGTGGCTCCGTGGCCCTCTGTGTGTGTGTGCCTCTGTGCCCCTCTCTGTGTGCCCCTCTCTGTCCTGGCGAACTTACCTTAAGACTTCGCTCCAATTTCGCCTCACTTTGCGCCGCGTTGCGCCACTCACCCGACCTCCGCGCGGCCCTCGTGCCGGTTTGGTTGTGCTTGCTGCATGCAGGCGCATGCTGGTGGGAACGGCCCTGTACAGGGGATCACCCGACCTCCGCGCAGCCCCCGCTTCTAGTTTGATCGCGCTCATCGCATAGAGTTGCATGCTGGTAGGACAGGCCCTTTAAACTAAACTAAATGTGAGCATTTTAAAGTGAATTGGCTTCTGTAAATTGTCCCTAGTGTGCAGTGAGTGGATGCGAACGTGGGGTGAAATAAAGCTGGTGTGAACGGGTGATTGAGGGTGGGCGTGAACTCGGTGGGCCGAAGGGCCTGTTTCCATGCTGTATCACTAAACTAAACTAATGTAAAAGTAATGTACTGTGTGGAGAAAGAGTGAATGAAATCTATGTTGGAACATTCACAGTACAATGTCCAATGGAAGGGAAACCTTGCTGGCGTGGCACCTTCAAAGTTCTGAGCTCGTTGGGTTAACAGAGTTTCACTGTGCCTTGATTTGGCGGATAACTAGCCTGCAGTGTATATTTCTTCCATTTGAATCCAGAACTAGGGGTCACTGTTTAAAAATCAGACAGAGATGATGCAATGTTTTCTCTACAGTCAGAAAGTTAGAAGCCGGGGGAACGCTCTTCTGCAAAGAGTGTTGGGAGCAGAGTCTTTGAACGATTATACGTTTGAGGTTGATAGAATGGTGTCAAAGGGTCATGGTGAAGCCAGGAATGCAGGGTTGGGGTTGCAATAAGATATGCCATGATTGGATTGAATGACGGAGACGGTTTCAGGGGGGCAAGTGGTCCATTTCTGCTGCTGCTGCATTATTTATTTGCATGTTTGCATGAGATCTGTGTGATTTAAAAATGCCAAGGAAAATAATTTCCAGACCTCTCCAAACACAGAGACTCTGCGGGTAGAGCTGCTGCCTCACAGCGCCCGTGACCCCGGGTTCAATCCTGACCACGGGCGCTGTCTGTACAGCGTTTGTACATTCTCCCCATGGCCGCGTGGGATTTCTCCAGGTTTCTAGGTTAATAGACTTCGAAAATGTTTTTGGAAACTGTCCCTTGTGTGTGTCGGGCAGTGTTAATGTGCGGGTTGGCACGGACCTGGTGGGCCGAAGGGTCTGTTTCCACACTGTATCTCTGAACTAAACCAAACTAAACATGTTTGTGATTCTGAATCGTAAAGGTTTGCTCAATATCATAAAGGACTCTATCCCTTGGAGCTCCTGGAGGATGAGGAGGTGATCTTATAGAAGTGTACAAGATCATGGGAGGAACATATCAGGATTATCTTTTATCCACAGTAGGGGAATCGAGTATCAGAGCACATAGGCTTAAAATTGGATTAAGTTGAGATGAGATATGATTAAGATTTAATAGGAATTTGCAGGGCTGCTTTTAACACAAAGGGTGTATGGAATGAGCTGCTGGAGGAGGTAGTTGAGGCAGGGATGATCACAAAGTTTTAGAAACATTTAGATAGTGTATTCACTGGAATTTAGAAGGATGAGAGGGGATCTTAAAG
This sequence comes from Raja brachyura, assembly GCA_963514005.1. Next base: position 3,721,587 of record OY740790.1, on the reverse strand, counting down.
AAAAATATAACATTCTTAAAGGATTGGACAGGCTTGATGCAGGAAACATGTTCCCGATGTTGCGGGAGTCCAGAACCAGGGGTCACAGTTTAAGAATTAGGCCATTTAGGACTGAGGTGAGGAAAAACTTCTTCACCCAGGGAGTTGTGAATCTGTGGAATTCTCTGCCACAGAAGGCTGTGGAGGCCAATTCACTGGACTTAGATTTAGCTCTTCGAGATACTGATTTTAGATGATCAGCCATGATCATATTGAATGGCAGTGCTGGCTTGAAGGGCTGAATGGCCTACTCCTGCACCTATCTTTCTATGTTTCTATGACAGGTACATCCATGGATAGGATAGGTTTAGCAGGATATGGGTCAAACACAGGCAGGTGGGACTAGTATTGATGGGGCATGTTGGTTAGCATGGGCAAGTTGGGCCTAAGGGCCTGTTCCATGCTGTACCACTCTATAGCAGGAGTAGTTGAGTTCAATGATACTTTCAATAGAAAATAGGTGCAGGAGTAGGCCATTCAGCCCTTCAGGCCAGCACCGCCATTCAATATGATCATGGCTGATCTTCTAAAATTATCTAAAAACAATAATTCTTTATTGTTGCATGTACCTAGGTACAGAGAAATGCTACAATAGGAGACACTCGGGTTTGATCCTAATCTCAGGTGCTGTCCGTGTGGAGTTTGCACGTTCTCCCTGTGACCGCGTGGGTTTCAAAGGTCTTTTATTGTCTAATAAATTCTATTGTCTAATAATTCTTCCCTTCCCTCCCGCATCACCCCTTCCCCGGGCACTTTCCCTTGCAACCGCAAGAGATGCTACACTTGTCCCTTCACCTCCCCCATCCACTCCTTTCAGGGACCCAAGCAGTCATTCCAAGTCCAACAGAGGTTCACCTGCACCTCCTCCAACCTCATCTACTGCATCCGTTGCTCCAGATGCCAGCTGATCTATATCGGTGAGACCAAGCGGACGCTTGGCGATCGATTCGCTGAACACCTCCGCTCGGTCCGCAATAACCTCCCGGTGGCTCAGCACTTCAACTCCCCCTCCCATTCCGTATCCGACCTCTCGGTCCTGGGCCTCCTCCACGGCCAGAGTGAGCAACACCGCAAGTTGGAGGAACAGCACCTCATATTCCGCTTGGGAAGTCTGCATCCTCTGGGCTTAAACATTGAATGTTCTCAATTCTGTTAACCCTGGCTGCCTCCTCCCCTTCCCACCTCTCCCTCAGCCCTCGGGCCCTGGCATTCCTTCTCTCTCTATCTCTCCCCCACCCAAGTCGCACTAGCTTCTCATTTTCACACCACAAACAGCTTACAATGGCCTGTTTCCTTTATCATCAATACTTGCGGGTTTGCGGGTTGTTTGGCCCCGTGTAAAATTGTCCCTCGTGCGCAGGGAGTGGGACCACGTAGAACGGGTGATGGGCTTGGTGGGCCGAAGGGCCTGCTTCCACGCTGCATCTTTGAATCAATCGAAAAAGACTTTGTCAGTAAGGCACATTAGCAGATGTGTGGATCAGATGCTTCGGCAAACTGATAGGCTTCAAGGAGCATTTTGAAATAAGTCAGGATTAGGAAGGTTTAAGGCGACATGGCAGATTTTTTGTGAAGATCAAAGGAAACTGAAGAAGCTGGAAATCTGAGAAAGGAAAAGCTGGATTGTGGAACCACTCAGCTGGTCAGCTGGTGCCTCTGGGAAGAGAAGCAGAGTAAATGCTTCAGGGCTGAGACCCTTCATCGGACATTCGTAGGTTTCCTCCTTGTGCTCCGGTTTCCTCCCACATCCCAAAGACGTGCGGGTTTGTGGGTTAATTGGCCCTCTGATAAAATTAGCCCTGGAGCAGGCGAAGGTGGGATAATTAGTGCTAGTGTGATTGTCGGTGATAGACACAAAGTGCTGGTGTAACTCAGCGGGACAGGCAGCATCTCTGGAGAGAAGGGAATAGGAGACGTTTTGGGTCGAGGCCCTTCTTCAGACTGAGAGTCAGGGGAGAGGGAAGCAGGGGATATTGAAGGTGATGCAAATCGCGTAAATCTCCTCTGGACCCACTCCAACGTCAACACATCCTTCCTCAGATACGGGGCCCAAAACTGCTCACAATATTCCAAATGCGGTCTGACCAGCTCCTTATAGAGCCTCGGCATCACATCACATCCCTGCTTGAACGCAATGCCAAGATGAAGTCTTCGAGTGATACAGCATGGAAACAGGCCCTTCGGCCCAACTTGCCCACACTGACCAACATGTCCCAGCTACACTAGTCCCACCTGCCTGCGTTTGGCCCATATCCATCGAAACCTGTCCTATCCATGTACCCGTCTATTTCTTAAATGTTGCCAAAGTCCCAGCCTCAACCACCTGCTCTGGCAGCTCGTTCCATACACCCACCACCCTTTGTGTGAAATTGTTACCCCTCAGATTACCATTAAAAATTTCCCCCTTCGCCTTAAACCTATGTCCTCTGGTCCTCGATTCCCCTACTCTGGGCAAGAGACTCTGTGCATCTACCCAATCTATTCCTCTCATGATTTTGTACACCTCTATAAGATCACCCCTCATCCTCCTGTGCTCCATGGAAAAGAGACCCAGCCTACTCAACCTCTCCCTGTAGCTCACACCCTCAAGTCCTGGCAACATCCCTGTAAATCTTCTCTGAACCCCCTTTTTACTAACTTGGCCTGACGGCCTCTGCTATCTGACCTGCCTGTGCACAATCCACATCCATCCCTCCATCCATCCATCCATTTGCATGCACCTGGGCAAAGATTGCAATCAGAATGGCCAAACCATCTTGCTTCATAACTGCACCAAAGGATTGCACCTCCAAGAAAACAACGAATCCAAGTCACTTCTTGGCTTCTCCCACTAATTGGAGCCTTCTGATTGTGTTTTTATTTGCTCTATTTGTGCTGTTGATAGAATGCTTTGGTAGGAAGTATTACATCAAAGAGATTTATGCAACATGCTCCTGCCTGCCTGTTTGTTGTCTCAAAGGCAAGGTATGGGGGTGGGATTGGAGTGATGTTGGTCGCTGAAACACAGTTTTTTTTGCATTTGTCTATTTTAACAGAGAGAGGGGGGGGGGGGTGTGGTAGTATCTGCTGCCTGCCAAGCAAATGTTAATTTGGTCGCAGGCTCCAGTTAGTTCAGGCTTGGTCTCCATGGTTTCACGGCTTTGCCTTTTGCTGTGATTGGTAGCTGGGTATTGGGGAGTGCTTGGCTTTTTTTTGCTTGTGGTCTGCCGCCGGCTGCTCTCTGTTTGTGCGAGGCAGCTCTTGGAGCGAGTGAGACACACACACACACACACACACACAGAGGGGCCGGCGGCTGGGAGCATTCAGCCCTGCACCATTGCCCCACTCTCCCTCCTACCAACCCACCCACCCACCCACCCACATTGCAGCAACTCTGTCATCTTGCAAAAGGAATAAAAAGGCTAAGGGTGAGTGTTGGCTCTTTCTCTATCTCTGTGTGTATGTACGAATTCAACAGCAAACGCCTTTGTCCCAGTGTGTAATATCCCTTTCTGCAGCCTGGGGTTAGGCGAGTTAAGGCATTTGTTGTGAAATCTCTCTTGTAAATGTCTCGTTCGATTTCCTACAGTAATTTTGCAACACTATATCGTTTGACTTTTGTGTATTAAACCAAATAATTAAATCTCCTTTCGTCTTTTCCCATTCTAAATTGGCTTTATCTACAAAACGTGTCCCCCCCCCCCCCCCCACACACACACACATACTCTAAAAAAAATCTGTTTCATTCTGTTGTGCTGGAAGGGATTTGGAGATCCTGTTTCTCCAAATTGCATTTTCGTTTTAAACAAAAAAGGAAGAGGGGGAAAAAAACCCCCAAGCGTTTGTGGCTGGAGGAGAGGAGACAAAAAAGAACCTAGGGGTTGCAAACCAAAGGGAAAAATATGATTGTGGTTAATGACTTATTTGTGCCCGGCGTCGGAAGTGAGCTGGGGATATTTGTGATTTTTTGCTGTTGTTTTAGTGCACAGATTTTAATGCAGTGTTTATGTGGAGGGGAGGAGATGATTCTTAAGAGAGCGGCTGTCTGTCTGTGTCTGTCTGTGTCTCTCTCCCTATCTCCCTGTGGCCAGGGCCTTTGGAGGTGGCGATTGCCTTTATAGTTGGTGAGAATCTGGACAAAAATGAAGGAAAATTGTAAGACCCAGGACATTTTTTTTTGTTACAAGAGGAGGGACGCCAACATAAAATGTGGAGAGGGGAAGGAAAAGTGGTGAATTGGATCAGAGAGCATTGTATCTACGTGTGGACAGACTGTATCAATTCTCCACAGTTCTCCTTTTCTATGACTTTTTACACACACAAAAAAGAAAATTCTCCTCCTCCTTCCACTCTGTAAACCACTGCAGGAATGAGATGTGTTTCAGTTCAACGTGGATAAGGTCTCCATGAGAATTATTGTCTGTCTGTGGGGTAAATGAAGGCCAGGTTACACTTTTGAATCCAGTCGTTGCTCATTCCAAGTTTGTCTGATTTATGTTTTTTGCCTCAGCCGTGTATTCCGTGGGTGAAGCCAACCATTGCATCAGATCTGTCAGTGGGCTTATTACGAATGTGTGGGAAGGAACTGCAGATGCTGGTTTACACTGAAGAGACACAAACAGCTGGAGTAACTCAGCAGGACAGACGGGCAGCATCTCTGGAGAGAAGGTCGAGACCCTTCCTCAGTGTCACCCATTCCTTCTCTCCAGAGATTATGCTGCCTGCCTTGTCCCGCTGAGTTCCTCCAGCTTTTTGTGTCTTATCTTCGGCTTAATACTAATGTTTGGAACACGTATGTTTGGTGCTGAGCAGGATGTTCATAGTGTAACATGCCAGTGGATTTTTCTCCTGATTTTCCAGTCGGTGACTGTCAGCAAACATTCTGATCCAGGGAACCTACTGGCTTACAGAAACGTTCTTGTTGTTCAGATCTGTTTTCCAGCTATCCAGTTGCTATTTACAAAGTGCCCCCTCTTTTAAAATGTATATATATATATATATATTTGTGTTTTTGTGGCAATTTAACAAAATCCATTTTGTTGCTTGTGTTCCCACATTTGACCTCCGTCCTTAAAGGTTTGTTCATCCGACAAATATGTTTGTGGAATAATTAATAGGTTCTGCACAAAACCTCCGAAGAGACTTGTGGAAAATTCAGAAAGTACATAAAGCATATTTGTCTTCCTGTGTACGGACAGGGGAGGACGATCTTTGGGTTTCTCTAAGATTAGAATCAGTTATTATTCAGTAATGTGTGTGTTCAAAATGCTCCGACATCCTATGTGGATAGAGCGTGTGACTGGCAACTACTTGTTGGTTTGCTTGTAATCTATCCTAATGCAATCCCATGTTGTGTCATTGAGATGTAACAGAGCTGACTATTCCATTTGCCTGAATAATGACTCTCAAAGGCTGCGGCCTTTGGACGTTGTTCGTAAGACATAGATCATAAGGTATGGACCCAAGGACATAGCCATAGAACAGCTAAACTAATCTCGTCCGCCTACACATAACTCGTATCCATTCCCATCTCAAAACTGCAAACTGCTTATTCCACGATTGTATCTGCCTCCACCACCACCCTTGGCAGCATGTTCCAGGCACCCACCATCCTCTGTATATAAAAAAGACTTGCCCCACTCACGGAAGCACAGAGTGACACAGGCCCAACTTGCCCACACTAGTCCCATCTGCCCGCGTGTGGCCTACGTCCCTCCAGACCTGCCCTATCCATGTACCTGTCTAACTGTTTCTTAAACGATGGGATAGTCCCTGCTTCAACTACCTCCTCCGGCAGCTTGTTCCATAGACCCACCACTCTTTGTGTGAAGAAGTTGCCCCTCAGATCCCTATTAAATCTTTTCCCCTTCACCTAAAACCCATGTCCTCTGGTCCTCGATTCACTAGCTCTGGGCAAGAGACTCTGTGCATCTACCTGATCTATTCCTCTCCTTTAAATGTTGCCCCTCACACATCTTAAAGCTATACCCTCTGGTCTTTTCACATTTCCAACCTGGGGCAAAAGAAGTTCTGAATGTCGAGCCTATTTATGTCCCCTGGGAATTTTATAAACTTCTGTCAAAACGTCTATCAGTTGTCTTTCCGCTGGCTGGATAGCATGCAACAAAAGCCTTTCACTGTACCTCAGTACACGTGACAGTAAGCTAAGCTGTAATTAAACATAGGGTTACACAAAAAGCTGGAGAAACTCAGCGGGTGCAGCAGCATCTAAGGGGCGAAGGAGATAGGCGACGTTTCGGGTCGAGACCCTTCTTCAGACTGGCCTTGTTAAACATATCTGTCTTAACTGTGGCACTGCAGGGAAAATAAATCAAATTTGTCCTCCCTCTCTCCTTGTGGATATAACTCCCTCATCCAAGCACTGAGTTTAGTAGTGCTGATTAGTTAGGTTAGTTTAGTTTAGAGAGCGCGGAAACAGGCCCTTCGGCCCACCGGGTCCGTGCTGACCAGCGATCCCCACACGCTAACACTATCCTACACCCACTAGGGACAATGTTTACATTTACCAAGCCAATTAACCCACAAACCTGTCCGTCTTTGGAGTGTGGGAGGAAACCGAAGATCTCGGAGAAAACCCACGCAGGTCACGGGGAGAACGTACAAACTCCGCACAGACAGCACCCGTAGTCGGGATCGAACCCGGGTCGCTGTAAGGAGGCAACTCTACCACTGTGCCACCGTGACTATGAATCATCCAGGAATTCGTTCGAATGTGCCAATATTTTTGTTACTTTTTCAACCCATAACTCCCTGTGATTGAGGAGATGGCTGGTGATTCTCCGCAATCTCACAAGGCAAGTCCCACGTGGATGCTGTCTTGCGAGTGAAGGCCAAAGTGCTTTTGAACTGTGGGATAAAATGGTGAATGGTCCACCACCACTCAGGCAAACAAAATGCTTCCCCTTTAGCATGGATCTATATCACTGAACAATGATACAAAATGCTGGAGTAAGTTCATAAGTCACAGCAGCAGAATTGTGCCATTCGGCCCATCAACCCTACTCCATCATTCAATCATGGCTGACAAAAATACTGGAGAATCTCAGCGGGTGAGGCAGCATCTATGGAGCGAAGGAAATGGGTGACGTTTCGGGTCGAGACCCTTCTTCAGACTGGAGAATCATGGCTGGTCTATCTTTTCCTCTTAACTCCTGCCTTCTCCCCATAATCCCTGCCATCCATACTAATGAAGAATATGTGAACCTCCACCTTAAAAATATCCGTTAACTTGGACTCCGCAGCCATCTGTGGCAATACGTTCCACAGAATGAGACTCACCACCATCTGACTAAAGAAATTCTTCCTCATCTCCTTTCCGAAGGTACGTCCTTTTATTCTGAGGTCCTAGACTCTCCCACAATAAGACTGACACAAAAATGCTGGAGTAACTCAGCGGGTCAGGTAGCATCTGTGGAGAACATGGATAGGTGACATTTCACAGAGTGCTGGAGTAACTCAGCGGGTCAGGCAGCATCTGTGGAGAACATGGATAGGTGACGTTTCACAGAGTGCTGGAGTAACTCAGCGGGTCAGGCAGCATCTGTGGAGAACATGGATAGGTGACGTTTCACAGAGTGCTGGAGTAACTCAGCGGGTCAGGCAGCATCTGTGGAGAACATGGATAGGTGACGTTTCACAGAGTGCTGGAGTAACTCAGCGGGTCAGGTAGCATCTGTGGAGAACATGGATAGGTGACGTTTCACAGAGCGCTGGAGTAACTCAGCGGGTCAGGTAGCATCTGTGGAGAACATGGATAGGTGACGTTTCACAGAGTGCTGGAGTAACTCAGCGGGTCAGGCAGCATCTGTGGAGAACATGGATGGGTGACGGCTCGTGTCGGGAGCTCCTCCAGTTTGCATCTACTAATCATTTTCCAGCTCTTGCTAAACTCATTCCCCTCGCCTCTTTCCATCCATTCTATCTGCTATCTCCTCTGTTTGTTTCTTGAACAAAATGGACAAGTAAAGGGACCTGTCCCACTGCACGAGCTAATTGAAGAGTTCTCAGAGTTAAAAATAAAATCAAACTCGTGGTAAGCATGTAGAATGTACGTAGCGGGTACGTCGGAGCTCGGGACGTCTCTTAGCGGCTCGTAATGCTAACGGCAGGTACTCGGGGAAACGTGGTAAGCTCTTGAAGACTCGCGAAGATTTTTCAACATGTTGAAAAATGTCCACAAGAGCCCCGAGTACCCATGAGCGGCTATTACGTAATTCTCCGAGTTCGAATCAGGGGAAACTCGGGAGAACTCTTGAATTAGCTCGTACAGTGGGACAGGACCATTAAGTTAGAGGGTGATAAAGTGTGGGCAGTCCCTTCAATCTGGACCAGGCGTCAATATTATTCCGAAGATAGACACAAAAAGCTGGAGTAACTCAGTGGGTCAGACAGCATCTCTGGAGGAAAGGAATCAGTGACGTTTCGGGTCGAGACCCTTCTTCAGACTGAGAGTCTGGGGATATAGATGGTGATATAGACAGACATAGAACAAATGAATGAAAGGTATGCCAAAAAGTAAAAGTGGGCTGCGGGCTAGGTGAAAATAAGTTGCAGACTATGAGACTCAACAAGATGATTTTAGAACCAGTACAACAAATTGGGTAGGGAATGAGTAAGAGGGGATGCAAGGGCTACTTGAAGTTGGAGAAGTCAATGTTCACACCGCTGGGGTGTAAGCTGCCCAAGCAAAATATGAGGTGCTGCTCCTCCAATTTGAGCTGGGCCTCACTCTGACAGTGGAGGAGGCCCAGGACATAAAGGTCAGTGTGGGAATGGGAGGGGGAGTTAAAGTGTTTGGCAACCGCAAGATCGGGTAGGTCCAGGCGGACTGAGCGGAGGTGTTCAGTGAAACGATCGCCCAGGCTGCGCTTGGTCTCGCCGATGTATAAGGGTCCACAGATACAATATTATTCTCTCTATCTTCCCATCGGTTTTGTGTTGCTCACCAACGTACTAAGGGTGGTTTACACAGGCCACTTAAACAGCTGACCCCCATTGCTTTGGGAAGTGGGAGGAAACCGGAGCACCCGGAAGAAACCCACGCAGTCACAGGGAGAATGTGTAGGCAGGAACTGCAGATGCTGGTTCAAATCGAAGATAGACACAAAATGCTGGAGTAACTCAGCGGGCCAGCCAGCATCCCTGGAGAGAAGGAATGGGTGACATTTTGAGGTAGTGCAAACTCCACACAGCCAGTGAGAAAGGTCAGAATTGAACCCTAGTCAGTGGGCCACCTCTGGCAAATGAAGTATTCAATTGTCAACCTGCCTTGGCTGTGTTTACAAGCCTTTTGATTTGACTTGCGTTGGTATTGTTGAAATGTTGCTTGAAGCCTGCATTAAATTGGTGACTTCTGATCCAACAAGCTATCACCAATCCTCATTGTTATAGTCGGGGCTTTAGAATGGTTAGTTAGAAACATAGACAATAGGTGCAGGAGGAGGCCATTCGGCCCTTCGAGCCAGCACCGCCATTCATTGTGATCATGGCTGATCGTCCCCAATCAATAACCCGTGCCTGCCTTCTCCCCATATCCCTTGACTCCACTAGCCCCTAGAGCTCTATCTAACTCTCTCTTAAATCCATCCAGTGATTTGGCCTCCACTGCCCTCTGTGGCAGGGAATTCCACAAATTCACGACTCTCTGGGTGAAAAAGTTTTTTCTCACCTCACTCTTAAATGGCCTCCCCTTTATTCTAAGACTGTGGCCCTTGGTTCTGGACTTTGTCCGAGTTCTAGACAAAGATATTATTTTTTTAGAACATGTAGGAAGTGTTTAATATTTTGAGCTGTAATTGAGGTCTGATCAACACTAACTCTTTGCTATATCCAAACGTCATCAAAATTGCTAACATTGAATATCATTTTTTAAATTTTAATTTTCCAAACAATTGCTAACACTTCATTTAAAACTCAACTGAGTGGAATGAAAGAATTAGATTTTTTTTTAAGGTAGACAAAAATGCTGGAGAAACTCAGCAGGTGAGACAGCATCTATGGAGCGAAGGAAATGGGCAACGTTTTGGGTCGAGACCCTTCCTCAGATTGATGTGAGGGCGGGGAGGGGAGAGGGAAGATTTTCCTCAAAAGTTTTTTAAATGTCTTTTCCCTAAAATAACCCAGTAGTTTTAGATCCCCAGTAGTTTTAGGAAGAAGGGTCGCCTATCTCCTTCGCTCCTTAGATGCTTCTGCACCCGCTGAGTTTCTCCAGCTGTTTGTGTAACCCCCCAGTTTTAGATCCATGCCAGGTTAGTTTAGAGATATGGCACAGAAACAGGCCCTTCCGCACACCAAGTGCTGACCGACCAACAATCACCCCGTACACCAGCACTATTCTACACGATAGGGATAATTTGTAATTCACAGGGGCTAATTAACCTACAAACCTGCATGTCTTTGGGGTGTGGGAGGAAACCAGAGCGCCTTGAGAACATCCATGCATTCAGTTCAGTTTCAGTTTGGTTTATTGCCACGTGTACCGAGGTACAGGGAAAAGCTTTTGTTTTGGCCACGGGGAGAATGGACTGCACCTGCGGTCAGGATCGAACATGGGTCTCTGGCGCTGTAAGGCAGCAGCACCCTGCCACCACTGTGCCAGTCTTTACTCCTTTCCAGTTATATCCCCCTTTGCCCAATCAGCAGTTTCCCCGCCCACTCTTGCCATATTCCCATCGCTTCCCGCTTTCCACCCTGTCTGCTGAAATGTATTCCCTCCACTGGAGATGTCAGGACTGAGAACAGCTGCCATAGCAACAAGCGCGGCAGATTCATTGCGAGCTGCATCTCGGGTGGGGTGTGGGCAGCTAGGTACACCTGGCCATGTTGCTTTGTGGAACTCTTGCGCTTTTCCCCTCTCACGCTGCCTGTTGTCCACGCGCTCTGGGTTCCTCTGCCGGGAGGAGCAGTCTGCTTTTCCCATCGGCGGGTAGAGCTGCTGCCTCACAGCACCAGAGAGCTGGGTTCCATCCTGACTACGGATGCTGTTTGTGTGTGAATGTGCGCGTGTGTCTGTGACTGCGTGGGCTTCCACTGTGTGCTCCAGTTTCAATCCTGACCCTTGTCTGTGTCTGTGTCTGTGTGCGTGTGTGTCTCTGTGTGCGTGTGTGTCTCTGTGTGCGTGTGTGTCTCTGTGTGCGTGTGTGTCTCTGTGTGCGTGTGTGTCTCTGTGTGCGTGTGTGTCTCTGTGTGCGTGTGTGTCTCTGTGTGCGTGTGTCTCTGTGTGCGTGTGTGTCTCTGTGCGTGTGTGTCTCTGTGTGTGTGTGCGTGTGTGTCTGAGTGTGTGCGTGTGTCTCTGCGCGTGTCTCTGCGTGTGGGCACGTCTCTGCGTGCGCGCGTCTCTGCGTGCGCGCGTGTCTCTGCGTGTGCGTGTGTCTCTGCGTGCGTGTCTGAGTGCGTGTGCGTGTGTCTCTGCGTGTGGGCACGTGTCTGAGTGCACGAGTGTCTGAGTGTGTGTGCGTGTGTCTCTGCGTGTGGGCACGTGTCTGAGTGCGCGCGTGTCTCTGCGCGTGCATGTGTGTCTGCATGTGTGTCTCTGTGCGTGTGTATGTCTGTCTGTCTTGTACTCTCTCCCTGTGACCGTGTGGGATTTCTCCGGGTGCTCCGGTTTTCCTCCCGCATCCCATAGCCATGTGAGTTTGTGAGTGTCTCTGTAAATTGCCCCCTGTGTGTCGAGAGTGAATGGGAAAGTGGGGCAACATAGAACTGGTGTGAAGGGATGATCGATGGCCGGTGTGGTCTTGATGGGTCAAACGGCCTCTCTTCATGCTGCACCTCACCTTGTCCACCCTCCTTGGACCCTCTCCCTCCTGGGGGACCCACCTTGCTGGTCCCAGAGGGTCTCCTCTTCGTCTCTGTCACCAGAAGGGTGGGCATTGGGGGGCAGAGTCTGATTGGGGTACCCCTCAAATAAGGGAAGGGATATCACCCCAGGCGGGACATGAGAATGGCAACGCTGTTCTGTACTTTAGTTTACAGACACAGCGCGGAAACAAGCCAAGAGTGTTTCATTATCATATGTTCAAGATAGAACACTGACCTTCTTGCTTGCAGTAGCACAACAGGCCTTTCTGCCCACTGAGTCAATGCCAACCAGCAATCACCTAAACACTGCTTCTATGCTACATATTAGCAGAAGCCAATAAGCCTACAAACCTGAAATTAGACCCAAAATGCTGGAGTAATGGGGCTGTCCCACTGTACGAGCTAATTCAAGAGTTCTCCCGAGTTTCCCCTGATTCGAACTCGGAGAATTACGGTAATGGCCGCTCGTGGGTACTCTGGGCTCTCGTGGACATTTTTCAACATGTTGAAAAATCTGCACGAATCTTCACGAGCTCACTGCGTTTCCCGAGTACCTGCCGTTAGCGTTACGAGCCGCTAAGAGACGTCCCGAGCTCTGACGTACCCGCTACGTACATTCTACATGCTTGCCGTGAGTTTGATTTTTTTTTTAAACTCGGGAGAGCTCTTGAATTAGCTTGTGCAGTGGGTCAGGCAGAATCTCTGTAGAAAGGTAGGTGACGTTTCGGGTCGAGACCGTTCTTCAGCTGCTGCCCGTCCCGCTGAGTTAATCCAGCATTTTGCGTCCGTCTTCTGTGTAAACCAGCACCTGCAGTTCCTGCCTACATAACCCACAAACCTGCACGTCTGTGGGATGTGGGAGGAAACTGGAGCACCCGGAGACAACCCACATGGCCACGGGGAGAACGCGCAAAGTCCACACAGACTGCACCCAAGGCCAGGATCAATCGCGCGTCTTGTGCTGTGAGGCAGTGGGTCTACCATTGCGCCAGCGTGCCACCCACAAAGATGAATGCCAACATGACAGGCTATGAAATTACTGAAGGCCTAGGCACTGTACAATGTATGTACACGGATTGTGTTGTTGTATATTAATTATGATGAAGGTTTCGTTTTTGAAATATAATGTAGATCTTCCTATCCCGATACTGCAGGAAGCACATCAACACAATGGTGCTGTGATGCAGTGTCTTGCTGTGGTAGTCTGACAGGCGAGACTGTGTGGTACGTCTCTGTAATGGAGTGAATATATGCCTGGCTGACTGGTAACCTCTGCAGAGTCTGGGCCCGGTCACATGGATCGATGAGCCACAGTGTGCTGTTAATATAGCTGAATGCAGTCAGAACAAGCACCGCAGCATTGCTCGGAGCGGGCCGCTCGGCCTAGCAAGCCCATGCCGACCTCCTGTTCTACGCTATCCAACTTTGTTACATACTCCCTCCACGCCCGGGGCACGTTTAGTTTAGAGATCCAGCGTGGAAACGGGCCCCTCGGCCTAGCGAGTCCACCCCGACCATCCATCACCCATACACTAGTTCTGCGTTATCCCAGTTTTGCATCCAACACACCGGGGGCAATTTGCAGAAGACATTGAACCTACAAACCTGCACGTCTTTGGAGTGTGGGGGGAATCCGGAGCACCCGGAGAAAACCCACGCAACTTTAGTTTGTCCTTGGGATGTGGGAGGAAACCCTCGCGGTCATATGTAGCACCTGCAAACTCCACACAGACAGAAGTCGGGGCCAGGATCGAACTTGGTCGCCGGTGCTATGAGCCCGTGACTCTACCAACTACACTGTAATCATTGCTTTCCTTCCTTAAGTTTTGCTCATGTTATGTCTTTACTCATGTCCTTTGTTTGCAGTAATCACTATTTAGTTATACACTGGTTTATTCTGGTCTCTGTTTTCTCTCTGATCTTGTTACTGTTATTGTCTACAGCGTTTTGCTGCCTGGGTGAGGGGGTGTTAGCTGCAGGAAGAGGCTGGACAGACTTGGATTGTTTTCTCTAGAATACGAGAGGTTGAGGGGAGATCGGGTATAGAACTATGAGGGGCGGCACATTGGCGCAGCGGTCGAGTTGCCGCCTTGCAGCGCTTTCCGCCCCAGAGACACGGGTTCAATCCCGACTATGGTTGCCGTTACGAGTTTGTACGTTCTCCCCGTGACCTGCGTGGGTTTTCCCCCCGAGATCTTCGGTCTCCTCCCACACTCCAAAGACGCGCAGGTTTGCAGGTTAATTGGCTTTGCATAAATGTAAGTAAGTTTATTGGCCAAGTATTCACATACAAGGAATTTGCCTTGGTGCTCCGCCCACAAGCAACCACATGACATACGTGACATACATGACATAAGTGATAACATGACCTAAATGTAAATAGTCCCTAGTATAGTGTTAATGTGCGGGGATCGCTGGTCGGCGCGGATTCGGTGGGCCGTAGGGCCTGTTTCCATGCTGTCCGTCTAAACTAAACTAAATATAGATAGGGTAGACGGTAAGATCCTATTTTGCAGAGGTGGAAATGTCAAGGACTAGAGGGAAGAGGGTTAAGGTGAGGGGGTGAATAAAGGAGATATGTGGGGCAAGTTTCTGGGTGAGTGTCTGGGTTGGTAATGGAGGCCTGGATACAGTGGATGTGGAGAGGATGTTTCCACTGGTGGGAGAGTTTAGGACTACAGGTCATAGCGTCAGAATTAAAGGGCTCTCTTTTAGGCAGGAGATGAGGAGGAGTTTCTTTTCGTCAGAGGGTGGTGAATTTGTGGAATTAATTGCCACGGAAGGCTGTGGAGGCCAAGTCAGTGGATATTTATAAGGCAGAGTAGAGACGGGTAGATTTTTGATTAGCACAGGTGTCGGAGGTTATGGGAAGAAGGCAGGGGAACGGGCTTGAACGGGAAAGATAGATCAGCCATGATTGAATGGCGGAGTAGACTTGATGGGCCGAATGGCCTAATTCTGCTGCTTCACTTATGAACATGAACAAATACGATGGAGGCATTCAGAGACGTTTTAGATTGGCACATGGATAGGCAGGGAAGAGGGGGATATGGAGCAGGCAAAGCGGGTTAGTTGACCTTGGCACTGTGTTCAGTACCGACATGGTAGGCTGAAGCCTCTGTTCCTATGCTATATTCTGCCGTGGTTAATTACCAAGGCCAATTAACGTACAAACATGTACGTCTTCGGAGTGTGGGAGCAAACCTGAGCACCCGGAGAAAACCCACGTGGTCACAGGGAGAACGTGCAAACTCCATACTGACAGCACCCGTGGTCACGATTGAGCCCGGGTCTCTGCGCTGTAAGGCAGCCACTGTGTCTCCCCGTTTCCATAATCCTCAACGCACTTGGCTAACAAAAATATTTCTGTTTCGGAGTTTAAATATTTATTGGAACCAGCCTCCAAGGCTCGCTCCATCAAGGCCTTTAAAGAGGAAATTATGAAGTTTCGAATGATTATGGATGGAGGTCTACGATCTGGTACATGTTGGGCGGCAGGGTGGTACAGCGGTAGCGTTGCGGCCTTTCAGCGCCAGAGACCCGGGTTGCATCCAGACATCGGAGTTTGTACGTTCTCCCCGTGGCCATGTGGGTTTTCTCTGGGAGCTCCTGTTTCCTGCCACACTCCAAAGATGTACGGGCTTGTAGGTTGAACTGGCTTTGGTAAAATGATCAATTGGCCCTAGTGTGTGCAGGACAGTGTTAGTGTACGGGGGGGATCACTGGCCGGTGCGGACTCGGCGGGTCGACGGGCCTGTTTCCATGCTGTATCTCTAAGTCGAAGAGCAAAGTTAAGACTGAGACCACTGTTATATATCTTTCGTAGTGTCAGAGACTAGGCCTTTTGTCCAAAAATCCTCGTTCATATCCCATCCAGGGACATCGTTTGTCAACCACATCTATTAAACCTATTTCTTTAAAAAGTTGCTGTGATCAGTTTGATGTAATGCCACCTTAACAAATCTCTGGCTCTAGGGTTCTACATGTTCATATATGGTGTGTCAGATAACACATGCAATCAGCTTCCATGCGCAGACATTAGTTTATAACTTTATGATGCGGAGGATCGGCAGACACTGGTTTATACCAAAGATAGGCACAGAGAGCTGGAGTAACTCAGCGGGTCAGGCAGCATCTGTGGAGAACATGGATAGGTGACGTTTCACAGAGTGCTGGAGTAACTCAGCGGGTCAGGCAGCATCTGTGGAGAACATGGATAGGTGACGTTTCACAGTGTGCTGGAGTAACTTAGCCGGTCAGGCAGCATCTGTGGAGAACATGGATAGGTGACATTTCACACAGTGCTGGAGTAACTCAGTGGGTCAGGCAGCATCTGTGGAGAACATGGATAGGTGACGTTTCACAGAGTGCTGGAGTAACTCAGCGGGTCAGGCAGCATCTGTGGAGAACATGGATAGGTGACGTTTCACAGAGTGCTGGAGTAACTCAGCGGGTCAGGCAGCATTTGTGGAGAACATGGATAGGTGACGTTTCACAGAGTGCTGGAGTAACTCAGCGGGTCAGGCAGCATCTGTGGAGAACATGGATAGGTGACGTTTCACAGAGTGCTGGAGTAACTCAGCGGGTCAGGCAGCATCTGTGGAGAACATGGATAGGTGACGTTTCACAGTGTGCTGGAGTAACTCAGCCGGTCAGGCAGCATCTGTGGAGAACATGGATAGGTGACATTTCACACAGTGCTGGAGTAACTCAGTGGGTCAGGCAGCATCTGTGGAGAACATGGATAGGTGACGTTTCACAGAGTGCTGGAGTAACTCAGCGGGTCAGGCAGCATCTGTGGAGAACATGGATAGGTGACGTTTCACAGAGTGCTGGAGTAACTCAGCTGGTCAGGCAGCATCTGTGGAGAACATGGATAGGTGACGTTTCACAGAGTGCTGTCAGAGTGAGGCCCAGTGCATATCGAGAAACAGCATCTCATATTTCGCTTGGGCAGCTTACACCCCAGTGTTATGAACATTAATTTCTCAAACTTCAAGAAACCCTTGCTTTTCCTCTCTCTCTGTCCCTCCCCCACCCTAGTTCACCGACTAGTTTCACTGTCCTCCAGATTAACTTTAGTTTGTATGCCTCGTTGTCACCTTCCCCTCAGCCAACAATGAACCATTCTACATTTCCTTATCACGATCTGCTTTGATCTGTTGTTTTCACACCGTACCCTTCCATATCTCTAGACTCCCTCTCCCCTGACTCTCAGTCTGAAGAAGGGACTCAACTCGAAACGTCACCTATCCATGTTCTCCACAGATGCTGCCCGACCCTCTGAGTTGCTCCAGTACTTCGTGTCCCTTTTTTTTGTAAACAGCATCTGCAGTTCCTTATTTCCACATCATTGACCACATTATTAGCCAGATTCGTCAGAATAAACAGAAAGCTGAAATGTGTAGGAAAAATGCTGGTTTAAACTGAATATAGACACAAAAAGCAGGCGTAACTCAGCGGGACAGGCAGCATTTCTGGAGAGAAGGAATGGGTGATGTTTTGTCAGACCTATTTTGTCTTGCCCCGAAACGTCACCTATCCATCTTCTCCAGAGATGCTGCCTGACCCGCCGAGTTACTCCAGCACCTTTTGTCTTTTTTTTGTAAACCATGCTTTGCAGTTCCTTGTTTCCGGTCCTAAATCATGGGACCATTGGCAGAAGAAGGCCAAGGGATCAACAAATTCCTCACCATCCTATAACCCCCCCGGGGCAAAAACCAACAGGTCTGTCTTGTTTTTAGTTTTAGTTTTCTCTTACAAATTAATTCTCTCACACTCTTGATTTATTTTTAAGTTTTATTTTGCGTAACTCATGCTTCATCATTTTATCGTACACAGAGGAGGGTTTTTGAGGGTATGAACGTACAGTGCCCTCCATAATGTTTGTGACAAAGACCCATCATTTATTTATTTGCCTCTTTACTCCACAATTTGAGATTTGTAATAGAAAAAAAAATCACATTGTCAGATTTTATTAAAGGCCATTTTTATACATTTTGGTTTCACCATGTAGAAATTACAGCAGCGTTTATACATAGTCCCCCCATTTCAGGGCACCATAATGTTTGGGACACAGCAATGTCATGTAAATGAAAGTAGTCATGTTGTGTATTTTGTTGCATATCCTTTGCATGCAATGACTGCTTGAAGTCTGCGATTCATGGACATCACCAGTTGCTGGGTGTCTTCTCTGTGATGCTCTGCCAGGCCTGTATTGCAGCCATCTTTAGCTTATGCTTGTTTTGGGGGCTAGTTCCCTTCAGCATATCAACGTCATACTCAATTGGGTTCAGATCGGGTGATTGACTTGGCCACTGAAGAATTGACCATTTTTTAGCTTTGAAAAACTCCTTGGTTGCTTTAGCGGTACGTTTGGGATCATTGTCTTGCTGTAGAATGAACCGCCGGCCAATGAGTTTTGAGGCATTTGTTAGAACTTGAGCAGAGAGGATGTGTCTAAACACTTCAGAATTCATTATGCCACTACCATGAGCAGTTGTATCATCAATGAAGATAAGTGAGCCAGTACCTTCAGCAGCCATACATGCCCAGGCCATAACGCCTCCACCACTGTGTTTCACAGATGAGGTGGTATGCTTTGGATCTTGGGCAATTCATTCTCACCTTCATACTTTGCTTTTGCCATCACTCTGATATAAGCTAATCTTCATCTCATCTCATTGGATGGTGTTAGTGTACGGGGGGGATCGCTGGTCGGTGTCGCCTCGACGGGACGAAGGGCCTGTTTCCGTGCTGTATCTCACGTCTCTAGGAGCAAGGAACTGCAAATGCTGCTTGATACCAAGTGCCAACTGGAGTCACTCGGTGGATCGGGCAGCATTTGTGGAGAACATGGAGAGGCGATGTTTCGGGTTGGGACGTGGTCTCGGCAACATCTTAAACGTACGTAGAGGTGTTGGCTCTCCTTTGTGTGGTAACTCATCGACAAAGGTCTGAACTGAGAGGCTTTGATCTGAAGCAAGATCTATTTTAACCTTGTAATCACAAAGAACTGCAAATGTTGCCTTATCAAAAAAAGGCACCTTGCATTCTGCTTGGGTAGTTTACAAACTAATGGTATGAACAGCACCTTGTATTTTGCTTGGGCAGCTTACAACCCAGCTGCATTTTAGCCACTTAAGAAAATAATCTGTGCTTGGGTTTATCATTTGAGAAAACTACCAAGAAGGCAGTCGTTGTTTCTGAAAGAACAGTTGACGTTTTATCAGTTCACTCCAAAATGTTAACTGGTGTACAGGTCTTGTGCAAATTGGCAGAGTGTCGTTCTCATTCTCCTTTTTATTAAATGGAACAGTATAAGAATAAGGGGTAGGCCATTTAGGACTGAGATGAAGAAAAACCTCTTCACCCAGAGAGTTGTGAATCTGTGGAATTCTCTGCCACAGAAGGCAGTGGAGGCCAATTCACTGGATGTTTTCCAGAGAGAGTTAGATATAGCTCTTAGGGCTAATGGAAACAAGGGATACGTGGAAATAGCAGGAACGGGGTACTGATTTTGGATGAATAGCCATGATCATATTGAACGGCCGAAGGTCCTACTCCTGCATCTATTTATTATGTTTCAATAGACAATAGGTGCAGTAGTAGGCCATTCTGCCCTTTGAGCCGGCACTGCCATTCAATTTGATTGTGGCTGATCATCCACAATTAGTACCCCGTTCCTACCTTGTCTCCAAATCCCTTGACTTTGCTATCCTTAAGAGCTCTATCTAACTCTCTCTTGAAAGCATCCAGAGAATTGGCCTCCACTGCCTTCCCAGGCAGAGAATTTCACAGACTCACTACTCTCTGGGTAGAGTAGAGTTTTTCCTCTAAATGGCCTACCCCTTATTCTTAAACTGTGACCCCTGGTTCTGGACTCCCCCAACATCGGGACCATGTTTCTTGCCTCTAGCGTGTCCAATCCCTTAATAATCTTATATGTTTCAATAAGATCCCCTCCCATCCTTCTAAATTCCGGTGTATACAAGCCCAGTCATTCCATCCTTTCAACATATGACAGTCCCGCCATCGCGGGAATTAACTCGTGAACCTACGCTGCACTCCCTCAATAGTATCAATGGAAGTGTTGGTGTTTGTTACGAAAGCTTTTATTTTGTGCATTCCCAGTTTTGAGCACTTTGTGAATAATCCCATCGTTGAGCACCAGACTGATCCTCCTGGTGGTAGTTTCTTCCCTGACTAAGGGAGTTCTAATGAAATCAGACATCTCCAGCTAATGGTTCAAAGTGGTGTCGGTGCCAGGCATTAGATTTCTCACTTTCAAGAATTGTGCCCAAAAATAGGTGCCAATTGGCCTTTCCTCCGTGGAAAGATGTAACCTCGCCGAATGACAAAAATATCTCCACCAAGCGTACATGGAAACACAGCGACCACAAGTTTCCACTTCATGGACTAGCCGTCTGTCATTTCTGGAAGGTGGCCTGTAAATTTGTGATTCGGCCTTCCACTAGTCGACTCTGACCAGGTTAAAGAGCTGGGTGGGGTTTGGCGGAGTTTTAAAGGCGGTCTCTGCCTGTGCCCGTCAGACCCCCATGTGCAGAAGATACGGAAGATTACAATATGATATGATAAACTTTATTCAACCCAGGAGGGAAATTGATATGCCAATAGTCCTGAAACACGACAAGATTAATGGAACATTAAATGAAAGTGACAAGTGGAAAGGATTGGGGACGTGCACAGATTGGGGAGGGGAGAGAGGGGAGTCAGTCTACCCCACGACAGAAGGGGAGGAGTTGTACAGTTCGATAGCCACAGGGAAGAAGGATCTCCTGTGGCGTTCTGTGCTGCATCTTGGTGGAACCAGTCTGTTGCTGAAGGTGCTCCTCAGGTTGACCAGTGTGTCATGGAGGGGGTGCGCTGTATTGGCCAGGATGCTCCGCAGTTAGAGGAGCATCCTCCCCTCCAGGACCAACCTCCCATGAATCCAACTCCAACTCAACCCCCAGGACGGAGCCAGCCTTCCTGATGAGTTTGTTAATCCTGTTGGTGTCCGCATCCTTCGCCCCCCCCCCCTGTCCCAGCACACGGCAACGAAGAGGTGTGTGCCACCAGACACACTTCTGGTTCTTGGCCTCTGTTATCAGACTTCTCTTATCAGTCGGGGGTACACAAAAAGCTGGAGAAACTCAGTGGGTGCAGCAGCATCTAAGGAGCGAAGGAGATAGGTGACGTTCTGGGCCGAAACCGTTTAGCTGGGGAGAGCCACGAACTTCCACCCAACCTAATTGTGGGTATTGGGCCTCTGGAAATCTTACGCTGCTGAGAAACGATATTCTACACGCCACCTCCCTCCTGTTACCCCCCCCCCCCCCCCCTTCCCTGTGCCCCACCTCTATACACCACCCCTCCCCCCTGCATTCCATTCCACCAATATTCCTCAATAGCCACTAGTTCTTTAGTATCACATGTGTTAGTGTGGAAACAGGCCTGTAGTCACCTACAGGCCTGAAACCCGGGTCTCTGGCGCTGTGAGGCAGCAATGCTGCTGCTGCAGTTTGATGCATTATCATGCACTCTCCATGCATTTGGGGGGGATTTTTCAGATCTGCATACCTGCACGTCTTTGAGATGTGGGGGGGACCCA
This sequence comes from Raja brachyura, assembly GCA_963514005.1. The sequence goes on along the minus strand of OY740790.1, from coordinate 3,700,136 downwards.
TGCAGTCACGGGGAGAATGTGCAAAATCCACACACACACAGAGCACCTGAGGTCAGGATCGAACCTGGGTTTCTGACGCAGTGAGGCAGCAAATCTACCAACTGTGCCACCCTAAAATATTGCAATGGCATTTTTACAGAACACTAAAATGTTTCCCATTTCACCTTTCAATTTGAAATATGTCGGATGAAAGATTCCAACTCGTAACGTCTCTCATCCCCACTTCGTCCCAGGCCTCCTCTGTATCTACCCATCTGCCAATCAAGCCCCTTCACCCTGTCCCACTAGCCTGCATCCACCTATCACTGAAGATAGACACAAAAAGCCGGAGTAACTCAGCGGGTCAGGCAGCATCTCTGGAGAGAAGGAATAGGTGGCGTTTGTGGACGATTCCTTCTCTCCGGAGATGCTGCCTGACCCGCTGAGTTACTTCATCTTGCTGTGTCCATCTTTGGTTTAAACCAGCATCTGCAGTTCCTTCCTACACATTCCACCTATTACTTGGCATGCTTTGTCCTGCTCCCACCTCCTACAATCAGTCCCAACCAGAAACCTTGCCTGTCCATTCCCTCCACAGATGCTGCCTGACCCGCTGAGTTCCTCCAGCACGCTGCGTCTTCGAAAGTGTTTGAGGAACTCAGCGGGTCAGGCAGCATCTGTGGAGGGAATGGACACGACCACGTTTCGGGTCAGGACCCTTCCTCAGACACAAAACGTCAACTGTACAATTTTGCTCCACAGATGCTGCCTGACCCGCTGAGTTCCTCCAGCACTCTGTACTTTTGTGTTTTGCTCAAACTTCTAGCATCTGCAGTTTCTTGTGCTTACATGTTTCAGTTTGCAAAGAAGAGTGTGTGCAGGATGGGTGCACAGGAGTCGCTTATGCTGGTCGCATCTAGATTACTATTGGTGTTATCTCTATTTTGTAAATTAAAAAAAAAACATGTGCTCCAGATAGCGTCAGTAATTTCGAAACCGAACAATGTCATTGAGTTGCAGGTATTTTTTTTCTCCTCCCACTCAATATACAGTGTTCAGGTATGCAATGCATATTGCCACGTCGTTCTGACAACCTGCGTGGCTTTTCTGTGGAATTAGTGGGTGTTTGCCTGACAAATACTGGCAGCGTTCAAGGGTTCAGTTTAGTTTAAAGATACAGGCCCTTCGGCCCACCAAGTCCATGCCGACAATTGGTCACCCATGCACCAGTTTAGCTTAGAGTTACAGCGCGGAAACAGGACCTTCGGCCCATCGAGTCCATGCTGACCATCGATCACCCGTACACTATAACCATATACAACAATTACAGCATGGAAACAGGCCCTCTCGGCCCTTCCAGTCCGTGCCGAACATTTATTTTCCCCTAGTCCCATCTACCTGCACTCAGACCATACCCCTCCATTCCCTTCCCGTCCATATACCTATCCACTTTACTTTTAAATGTTAAAATCGATCCTGCCTCCACCACTTCTGCTGGAAGCTCATTCCACACAGCCACCACTCTCTGAGTAAAGAAGTTCCCCCTCATGTTACCCCTAACCTTCTGTCCCTTAATTCTCATGTCATGCCCTCTTGTTTGAATCTTCCCTACCCTCAATGGGATGTGGGAGGAAACTGGAGCCCCCCGGGGAAAACCCACGTGGTCACAGGGAGAATGTAAACTCCGTACAGACAGCACCCGTGGCGCGGATTGAACCCGGGTCTCTGGCTCTGCGAGGCAGCAACTCTACCGCAGTGCCACCGCCAACCTGCGTTGAAAAGGTTGACCAAGCCCAGAGAGGCACAAGTGGCACTGAAAGCACACAGTGGCGTAGTTGGTGGAGCTGCTGCCTCACCTCCTGGGTACAGTCCTGACCTCCTGGTGCCATCTGTGTGGAGTTTGCACGTTCTCTTTGTGAACTGCTGCCTCATGGTGCCCGAGACCCGGTTTCGATCCTGACCAACCGTGCTGTCTGTGTGGAGTTTGCATGTTCTACTTGTCGCAGTGTCGGTTTTCCCCAGCTGCTCCGGTTTCCTCCCACACCCTCAAGACGTGCAGGTTTGTATCAAGTGGAGGCCAATTCTCTAGATGCTTTCAAGAGAGAGTTAGATCGGGCTCTTAAAGATAGCGGAGTCAGGGGATATGGGGAGAAGGCAGGACCGGGGTACTGATTGGGGATGATCAGCCATGATCACAGTGAATGGCGGTGCTGGCTCGAAGGGCCGAATAGCCTCCTCCTGCACCTATTGTCTATTGTCAATATGATCCTGGCTGATCGTCCAAAATCATTACCCCGTTCCTGCTTTTTCCCCCATATCCCTTGATTCTGTCAGCCCCAAGAGCTAAATCTCTCTTTAGCTATATCCAACTCTCTTGAATATAGAGCCAGAGGGAGGGATGTTGGTGGGGTGGGAGAGGAGGGGGGAGTGGGATAGTGGGAGGATTGGGTGTACAGTGGGGGGGGGGGGGGGGGGGGATGGACACAGAAAGGTGGGGGGGGGGGGTTGCTCACGATAGGAGAAGTCAACATTTATACTGTTTGAGTTGTTCGCTGCCCAAGTGGAATTCGAGATCAGACCCTCCTGTTGCAAGAACTTAGGAAAATGAGTATCGTTTTTCAGTGGCTTTTCTGGCGAGTAGATACCCTTCGATTTGTTGGCATTTTCTGTGCATTCCTTCCGTCGAGAGACTCTTTGACTTGGCATTTAAATATAGGCCAGTGACCTTGGAGTTTTAACTTGGTTTCTGCAGCTGCTTTCCTTGTAGTGTCATCATGTGAAACGTATGAACTGGGGGAGGGGGGGGGGGGGAGAAGTGACTTCCTTGCCTTTTATCAGTTAAAAGTGCATTCCGACGGGATTACTGTCGTTCATCATTTATTTATTTTTGCTCCCAATTTCAATTAAAGCGGGCAACTGCTGGACTTCAGATGCTGCTGTTGGAATGTGCTTTTTGAAATGACCACAGATGGACTGGGATGAAAGGGCGTCGTTGTATTGCGGGAAGCAGTTGTTCTGCATCTGTCACCAGCCTTGTCGCACTCGAGCTATCTGGTTGCTTTGCGCGGCGTGGGAGACGAGGGGATGCGGAGGAGCAGGGTTCACCAGGAATGTAAATAATGCTGCTGTCAAGTTTGAAACCCTTGTGGGTGTCTCTAGACTCGGGGACTGTTTATTCCCGGCATAGATAACCATATGACAATTACATAGAAACATAGAAATTAGGTGCAGGAGTAGGCCATTCGGCCCTTCGAGCCGGCACTGCCATTCAATATGATCATGGCTGATCATCCAACTCAGTATCCCGTACCTGCCTTCTCTCCATACCCCCTGATCCCCTTAGCCACAAGGGCCACATCTAACTCCCTCTTAAATATAGCAATTACAGCACGGAAACAGGCCCTCTCGGCCCTTCCAGTCCGTGCCGACCATTTATGTTCCCCTAGTCCCATCTACCTGCACTCAGACCATACCCCTCCATTCCCTTCCCGTCCATATACCTATCCACTTTACTTTTAAATGTTAAAATCGATCCTGCCTCCACCACTTCTGCTGGAAGATCATTCCACACAGCCACCACTCTCTGAGTAAAGAAGTTCCCCCTCATGTTACCCCTAAACCTCTGTCCCTTAATTCTCATGTCATGCCCTCTTGTTTGAATCTTCCCTACCCTCAATGGGAAAAGCTTATCCACGTCAACTCTGTCTATCCCTTTCATCATTTTAAAGACCTCAATCAAGTCCCCCCCTTAACCTTCTGCGCTCCAAAGAATAAAGACCTATCAGGCAACTGAACCATCCTCTCACCAACGAGCGAGCGGTCCTGATCTTGACTAGACCCGAAAAGCCAGCCGTTCCTTCTCTTCAGAGATGCTGCCTGTCCTGTTGAGTTACTCCAGCATTTTGTGCCCATCTCCCATCTAATGCATTGGAGACCCTCAGACTATCTTTAATCAAACTTTACTGGACCTTGTCTTGCACTAAAGGCTATTCCCTTTATCATGTCTTTGTACCCTGCGGACGGCTTGATTGTAAAGGGCCTGTCCCACCAGCATGCAACTCCATACGATGAGCGTGACCTAACGTGGTCGCTTCCGGCGTCGCGGGGCCGGTCCCACTTCGATCGCCGGAGCCGTGCAGAATTGTGCGGAGTTCGTCCCGACATTGCGCGCGGCTCCAAAAAACTGACCATGTTCAAAAATTCCGCGCGGCAACGGCTTGTCGGCTCGCAGTCGCCTCGACGCATGACACACCGCCCCGACGTCGTGCCTCCATGACCCTCTCTGTAGGTGCCTCCATGACCCTCTATGTGTGTGGCTCCGTGGCCCTCTGTGTGTGTGTGTGCCTCTGTGCCCCTCTCTGTGTGCCCCTCTCTGTGTGCCCCTCTCTGTCCTGGCGAACTTACCTTTAAGACTTCGCTCCAAGTTCGCCTCACTTTGCGCTGCGTTGCGCCACTCACCCGAACTCTGCGCGGCCCCTCGCTGCCGGTTTGGTTGTGCTTGCCGCATGCTGGTGGGAACGGCCCTGTACAGGGATCACCCGACCTCCGCACAGCCCCCGCTTCTAGTTTGATCGCGCTCATTGCATGGAGTCGGATGCTGGTAGGACAGGCCTTAATCATCTGTAGCCTGGGTAGCACCCAGCCAAATGCCGACTGGACAGCATGTAACAAGGAAGCTTTTCACTGTACCTCGGTAAACTAAACTATCAACTATAGACAGACAGAGAGCTGGGTGACTCGTCGGGTCACTCACCACCTCCAGAGAAAAAGGAGGGGTGACATTTTGGGTCGGGACCCTTCTACAGACTGATAAAGGAAGGTCCCGCCCCTGAGATAACACACTGAGTTACTCCAGCACTTTGTGTCTATCTTTGTTTAAACATGTATCTGCGGGTTCTTTGTTTCTGCAGCCATCAACTGTTCGTGGCCTTGGTGCCTTGCAGCATGGAAACAGGCCCTTCGGCCCGTCTTGTCCATGGCAACTTAGTTGGCATTCTGGGCTCGTCCCATTTGGCCCACAGCCCTCTAACCCCTTCCTGTCCATCTCTCTGTCCAAATGTCTTTTGAAAGTTGTAATTATAAACACTTCTATAGCTTCCTCTGGCAGCTCTTTCCACATACTGACTACCCTCTAGCTGAAAATGTTGTCCGTCTTCAATCTCTCCCTCTCACCTTAAACCTAAACCCTCTAGTTTTTTAACCCTCTACTCTGGGGATAATGACCCATGACCCTCAGATTATTTACACCTCAATAATGTCACAACTGCCTCCTACACGTCAAAGAAAAAAGTCCCGCCCTCTCCCGATTAACGCAAGCCCGTAAATCTTTTGGTTTAATGCACTTTCCAAAATCACAGTAGAGACTACATTATCAGAACGACTTAATTGGCTGTAAAGTGATTAGTTAATGACCCGCATTTAAGAAAAGGTGACATGCAGCTTGCTCTCTCTTTCACACATTCCCTCCCACACCGCTCGCTCTCTCCCCCCGCTCTCTCCCCCCGCTCTCTCCCCCCGCTCTCTCCCCCCGCTCTCTCCCCCCCGCTCTCTCCCCCCGCTCTCTCCCCCCGCTCTCTCCCCCCGCTCTCTCCCCCCGCTCTCTCCCCCCGCTCTCTCCCCCCGCTCTCTCCCCCCGCTCTCTCCCCCGCTCTCTCCCCCCGCTCTCTCCCCCCGCTCTCTCCCCCCCGCTCTCCTCCCCCCGCTCTCTCCCCCGCTCTCTCCCCCCGCCTCTCCCCCCGCTCTCTCCCCCCGCTCTCTCCCCCCGCTCTCTCCCCCGCTCTCTCCCCCCGCTCTCTCCCCCCGCTCTCTCCCCCCGCTCTCTCCCCCCGCTCTCTCCCCCCGCTCTCTCCCCCCCCGCTCTCTCCCCCCCGCTCTCTCCCCCCCGCTCTCTCCCCCCCGCTCTCTCCCCCCCGCTCTCTCCCCCCGCTCTCTCCCCCGCTCTCTCCCCCCCGCTCTCTCCCCCCCGCTCTCTCCCCCCCGCTCTCTCCCCCCCGCTCTCTCCCCCCGCTCTCTCCCCCCCGCTCTCTCCCCCCCGCTCTCTCCCCCCCGCTCTCTCCCCCCGCTCTCTCCCCCCCGCTCTCTCCCCCCCGCTCTCTCCCCCCCGCTCTCTCCCCCCCGCTCTCTCCCCCCCGCTCTCTCCCCCCGCTCTCTCCCCCCGCTCTCTCCCCCCCGCTCTCTCCCCCCCGCTCTCTCCCCCCCGCTCTCTCCCCCCCGCTCTCTCCCCCCCGCTCTCTCCCCCCCGCTCTCTCCCCCCCGCTCTCTCCCCCCCGCTCTCTCCCCCCCGCTCTCTCCCCCCCGCTCTCTCCCCCCCGCTCTCTCCCCCCCGCTCTCTCCCCCCCGCTCTCTCCCCCCCGCTCTCTCCCCCCCGCTCTCTCCCCCCCGCTCTCTCCCCCCCGCTCTCTCCCCCCCGCTCTCTCCCCCCCGCTCTCTCCCCCCGCTCTCTCCCCCCCGCTCTCTCCCCCCCGCTCTCTCCCCCCCGCTCTCTCCCCCCCGCTCTCTCCCCCCGCTCTCTCCCCCCCGCTCTCTCCCCCCCGCTCTCTCCCCCCGCTCTCTCCCCCCGCTCTCTTCCCCCCCGCTCTCTCCCCCCCGCTCTCTCCCCCCCGCTCTCTCCCCCCCGCTCTCTCCCCCCCGCTCTCTCCCCCCCGCTCTCTCCCCCCCGCTCTCTCCCCCCCGCTCTCTCCCCCCCGCTCTCTCCCCCCCGCTCTCTCCCCCCGCTCTCTCCCCCCCGCTCTCTCCCCCCCCCGCTCTCTCCCCCCCGCTCTCTCCCCCCCGCTCTCTCCCCCCCGCTCTCTCCCCCCCGCTCTCTCCCCCCCGCTCTCTCCCCCCCCGCTGTCCCCCCCCGCTGTCCCCCCCCCCGCTGTCCCCCCCCCCGCTGTCCCCCCCCCGCTGTCCCCCCCCCGCTGTCCCCCCCCCCGCTGTCCCCCCCCCCGCTGTCCCCCCCCCGCTGTCCCCCCCCGCTGTCCCCCCCCCGCTGTCCCCCCCCCGCTGTCCCCCCCCCGCTGTCCCCCCCCCGCTGTCCCCCCCCCCGCTGTCCCCCCCCCCGCTGTCCCCCCCCCGCTGTCCCCCCCCCGCTGTCCCCCCCCCGCTGTCCCCCCCCCCGCTGTCCCCCCCCCCCGCTGTCCCCCCCCCGCTGTCCCCCCCCCCCGCTGTCCCCCCCCCCCGCTGTCCCCCCCCCGCTGTCCCCCCCCCGCTGTCCCCCCCCCCCCCGCTGTCCCCCCCCCCCCGCTGTCCCCCCCCCCCCGCTGTCCCCCCCCCCCCCGCTGTCCCCCCCCCCCCGCTGTCCCCCCCCCCCGCTGTCCCCCCCCCCCCGCTGTCCCCCCCCCCCCGCTGTCCCCCCCCCCCGCTGTCCCCCCCCCCCGCTGTCCCCCCCCCGCTGTCCCCCCCCCCCGCTGTCCCCCCCCCCCCGCTGTCCCCCCCCCCCGCTGTCCCCCCCCCCCCGCTGTCCCCCCCCCCCCGCTGTCCCCCCCCCCCCCCCGCTGTCCCCCCCCCGCCGCCTCCCCGTAAATAGTCTGTGCTCATAATGGGCCTGAAATGGCCTGGTGATTTAGACTCCAGATACAGTGCGGGGTCTTTGGTGCTGTACGGCAGCAGCTCCACCGCTGCGCCACCGTGTCCCTCCTCACACAATTGGCACTTATTTCTGACGTAACACGCTGCAGTTTGTGTGTCGTCATTAGTGATAGGAGACAAATTTGCCACTCGGCCCATCAAGTCTACTCGGCCATTCAATCAGGGCTGATCTATCTCTCCCTCCTAGCCCCATTCACCCCATGGCCCCTGACACCCGTACTAATCCAGAATCTATCTATCTCTGCTTTAACGTGTTTGCTGATGTTGGCAAGAGGTCAGATGAGCAGGTGAGGGAGGGGCTTTGGATGGCAGAGAGTTGGAGTAAGTTACAAATGCCAGAGAAATAAGTAGAGTAGTGAGTTGGCGGAAGTGGCGGTGCTGCCCTATAAGCTGCGGCTCGCCTGCAGTCCTTCTGTTTTCCTTTTTTTTGTTGTCGCTGTCCTGTTTTAGCTAGTTAATTTGAGTTATTAGGGTGTGAATGTGGGGGGGGTGGAAGAAATGTGTCTTGGTCTCTTCCTTCGGGGGGGGAGGGATGCGACTATCCCCGTCTCCGTCTGCGCTGCGGCCTAATGGCGGAGCTGGGCCTCCAACTGCGACCGACCCGAGCCTCCGAGGGCAGAGCTATCCAGCGCGAGGCTGGCTGACTTCGGGGCTGTGGCGGGTTCCGACGGCGGGGACGGCCGACATGGGACTGAGGAGGTGTCCCGGCGGCCCGACCTCGGAGCCCAGTGGACGACGTTGTCGGGAGCTCGCGGGTCACAGGTTGGTGACCTGTTTTCTCGGAGCTCCCGCGGCAACAGCTTCATCCGCTGGTCTGGAGGGCGGCAGCTTCAACCATCCCGCGCCGCAGAGTTTGAACCGGCCCGTTTGCGGAGCTCGGATTCAGCCGTGGGACTTAACATCACCCGGTGGGGTCACAACATCGGAGGCCTGGATCACCCCAACGCAGAGAGAGAACAAGGAGGGAAGAGACAAGGACTAAGACTTTTGCCTTCCATCACAGTGAGGAGGTGCCTGGTGGACTCACTCTGGTGGATGTTAAATTGTGTTTATTGTGTATTTTGTAATTTTATGAAATGTATGACTGCAAAGCAACAAAATTACGTTCAGACCGAAACAATAAACCTCTTTCCCAGCAATTTCATTTTGCCAGGTTTGTTCTGGAGTTATTTAAGATCCTGTAGTTTCCTGCCTGAACCAGTTGAATTGGTTACCATAGGAAACAAAATGCTGGAGTAACTCAGCGGGTCAGGCAGCATCTGTGGAGAGAAGGAATGGGTGATGTTTCGTGTCGAGATTCTTCTTCTTGCATTTACTCCAGCATTTTGTGTCTATCTTCAATTTTCTTGGCCCCGCTCTGGGAGTAGGAGTGGGGGCAGATCCGGATCCGCAGCGGCCGTGAGCCCCAGGCCGAGCTCGGCGATCGTTTGCCTGCTTCCGCCGCTGTTGGAGGTGAGACGTTGCGTCGCGCCGGGGCCTGTCCCACTTTGGCGGTCAGTTCCACGACAGGCCGTTGGCATGCAAAGATTGTGTTCACTATAAAAATATTGGAGCCCCGCGCGATGTCGCACCCAACTACATACCCCTCCGCGCTTCTCAGTGGGACCAGCCTCGCCTGGCCATACGATGCACGTGCGCCTCAACTTGACGACCACGAGGTCGTGTAATTGCGTGCCAAGGACACGCAAGTGGGACAGGACCTTTACTCCCGAGTTGTCCTTTAGGGTATTAACCAGCATCTGCAGTTCCTTGTTTCTTGTGAATCGGTCACCAGTTGTGTTTTTATCAGTTTAATGCATTGCCCCCAACTTTAAATGCACAATTTAATTTTACCCAGAGAAGGGGAACCAAGAACCAGCAGTGGGGAAAGATTGAGGGGGCAACCTTTTCACACACAGGGTGGTGGGTACAAAGAATGAGCTGCCAGAGAAGGCAGGGACTATAACAACATTTAATATACATTTGGACAGGAACATGGATAGGAAAGGTTTAGAGAGATATGGACTAAACATTGGCAGGTGGGACGAGCGTGGATGGGGCATGTTGGCCAACATGGGCAAGTTGGGCCGAAGGGCCTGTTTCCGTGCTGTACGCCTCTAGACTCTTAACTGTGCTTGTCAATAAGATATTGGACCACAGTTGTGAATAAGTGGCTGTCTCGAGAAGGAAGTCAATGGGTAATAATTAATAAAGTCCAACGTTTCGTCCCCTCTCTCGGCCCTTGGACACAAATATCAATTCGACCTCTCAAAGCTGTCACCTAAACTGGTTTAAAAATGAGTATCGAACCAAGAGGCAAGCCTTTGATGGCAAATGGCCTCTGTGGTTGCAACACTGACCAGGAAGTATCTGCAGCCATTAAACAATTGAGACTTAAACTGTTTACTCAAATTTATGCCATTGCATCGTAAAGGAAAATACATTTACTAATGTTTACCTAAATTGTTAACTCAAAAGAATAAAAACTACTTTGCTTATTGTTGCAGTTAGCTTATGTATACCCTTTAACGAGTCCTTATAGTTGATTAGTGCAGTTCACCCTATTAATAACTTGAGCATGACCAATATGAATTCAGCAGCGTGTCATTGCTTACTTTATCGTTTTGAACCAGTGGACGTAGATTTAAGCTGAGGGGGGAAAGACTTAATAGGAACCTGAGGGGCAACTTTATTTTAAACAAAGGGTGGTGGGTGTACGGAATGAGCTGTCGGAGGAGAAATTGAGGCAGGGACTATCACGATGTCTTAAAACACAGTTGGACAGGTACATGGATGGGACGGGTTTAGAGGGATATGGGCCAAACACAGGCAGGTGGGACTGGCGTAGATGGGACATGTGTGTTGGCGTGGGCAAGTTGTGCCGAAGGGCCTGTTTTCTGACTCTATGTCTCTCCGTCTTGGTTTTACCCACTTGTTTTTATTTAAACTGGAATTATAGGAAATTTAATTTAAACCGAAATTCCCCGCACAAAATGCGAGTTCAAATGAATGTGGGTGTACGGCACTGGTGAGGCGAGAGCAAAATGATTAGTGTTATTGGCATGGAAGAATGTTGTCCTTCGAGACGTGTGGCTTCCATGAGGTGATCTTGCCTGGTGGTTTATTTTGCAGTTTGCTGCTTCCTGCAGTATTTTGTGTCTTTGGAAAATTGGCATCTTTTGAAAGGGGATTGGATTGAAGCATAGAATAGTTGACTGATGCAGCACAAAGGGGGCCATTCAGCCCATTCGAGCTGTGCTAGAGCCAATTAACCCTCCTGAAGTTGCTTGGGAGCCTAGTAGACGTTTAGTCTTTGTCTATTTATCCTGTTCCTGTCTGAATGGCTCCATTCAATCGGCTTCTACTATCTTTGCCAATCGCCCCTTCTGGACCCTCCTTGCCGCTGGGAACAGTTTAGTTAGATTTCAGAGATACAGGCCCATCGAGTCCGTGCCAATCAGCGATCCCCGAACACTAGCACTCTCCTGCGCACATTAAGGACAATGTACAATTTATGAAGCCGGTCACATAGAAACATAGAAAGTAGGTGCAGGAGTAGGCCATTCGGCCCTTCAAGCCTGCACCGCCATTCAATATGATCATGGCTGATCATCCAACTCAGTATCCCGTACCTGCCTTCTCTCCATACCCTCTGAACTACCCTCTGTGGCAGAAAGTTCCAGAGAGCCACCACTCTCTGTGCGAAAAAATTCCTTCTCATCTCGGTCCTAAAGGATTTCCCCCTTATCCTTAAGCTGTGACCCCTTGTCCTGGACCTCCCCAACATCGGGAACAATCTTCCTGTATCTAGCCTGTCCAACCCCTTAAGAATCTTGTAAGTTTCTATAAGATCCCCTCTCAATCTCCTAAATTCTAGAGAGTATAAACCGAGTCTATGCAGTCTTTGTTCATAAGACAGTCCTGACATCCCAGGAATCAGTCTGGTGAACCTTCGCTGCACTCCCTCTATGGCAATAATGTCCTTCCTCAGATTTGGAGACCAGAACTGTACGCAAACTGTTCACCTTACAAACCTGGTCTTTGGAGCGTGGGAGGAAACCGGAGCACTCGGAGTCGAGAGTAAAGTAAACCACACCAACTATTGTGCAGGAAGGAACTGCAGATAGACACAAAAAGCTTTTAAAAACTATGGACGATATAAAATGGGAAAAAGCAGAGATTTGACGAGAATATATGACCTCAACCATTCTGAACGCTGTCTAGGATTTGAATGCATGGGGTGCTGCCTGCGAGTGTAGATCTACTTATATCTGCTGAGATGCAGGGAAAAACTTAGTGGCTGACATCGTTACACAGCTGGTAGTGCTGCTGCCATTTTGATCCCTACCTTCGTATACTGTCTTTGTGGAGTTTGCACGTCCCCCCTGTGGCCGCGTGGTGGGGGGAAACCTCCAGGTGCTCCCGGTTCCCTCCCACATCCCAAAGACGTGCGGGTTTGTTAGGTGAAACATAGAAAATAGGTGCAGGAGTAGAGGCCATTCGGCCTTTCGAGCCTGCACCGCCATTCAATATGATCATGGCTGATCATCCAACTCAGTATCCCGTACCTGCCTTCTCTCCATACCCTCTGATCCCCTTAGCCACAAGGGCCACATCTAACCCTCTTAAATATAGCCAATGAACTGGCCTAATTGGCTTCTGGAAAATTGCCACCTCGTGTAGGTGAATGGATGCGAAAATGGGATAACATGGAACTAGCGTGAACGGGTGATCGATGGTCGGTGTGGACTCGAACGACCTGTTCAGTGTAGTATCTGCAAACTATGTAGTCAAACCATGCTGTTAATGAGTACATGTATAGGAGGAACTGCAGGTGCTGGTTTAAACTGAAGATAGACACAAAATGCTGGAGTAACTCAGTGGGACGGGCAGCATCTCTGGAGAGAGGGAATGGGTGACGTTTTGGGGCGAGACCCTTCTCCAGACTGATGTCAGGGGAGGGGGAGACCGAGATATGGACGGGCAAGGTGTGAAAACATTACATCAAAAGAGTTGGGGATCCAGGCAAATGTGGAATAGATCATTGTCGGCTGGGAGAAGGTGACAAGAAAGCAAACAGAGATAACATGTAATCGGGGGCACAGTCAGACTGGTTGGAGAACTGGGAAGGGATGTCACGGGAAAGTAACTACAGATGCTGGTTTGCACCGAAGGTAGACACAAAATGCTGGAGTAACTCAGTGGGTCAGGCAGCATCTCTGGAGAGAAGGAATGTGGCCCCTTCTTCAGACTCAGTGATGCTGGCTGACTCTTTGTGTTACTCCAGAATTTTGTGTCTATCCACATCAACTATTGTTCTGAATCTAGGGGGAGACTTGAGGAGCTGAACAGCCCTTTGTTGGACTGGGCTCACGATACCTGGTCTCGGAGACCCCGGGAGCCTTGTGGAAAAGTGAATTGCAAAGTGTTCTACATCACAAGAGTCACTCCCAAGTATAATGCGTAGGGAATTGAGGAATGCTGTGGAACAGAGGGATCTAGGAATAACTGTGCATAGTTCCCTGAAGGTGGAATCGCATGTAGATAGGGTGGTAAAGAAAGCTTTTGGTATGCTGGCCTTTATAAATCAGAGCATTGAATATAGGAGTAGGGAAGTAATGTTAAAATTGTACAAGGCATTGGTAAGACCAATTCTGGAGTATGGTGTACAATTTTGGTCGCCTAATTATAGGAAGGATGTCAACAAAATAGAGAGAGTACAGAGGAGATTTACTGGAATGTTGCCTGGATTCCAGCAACTAAGTTACAGAGAAAGGTTGAACAAGTTAGGTCTTTATTCTTTGGAGCGCCGAAGGTTAAGGGGGGACTTGATTGAGGTCTTTAAAATGATGAAAGGGATAGACAGAGTTGGCGTGGATAAGCTTTTCCCATTGAGGGTAGGGAAGATTCAAACAAGAGGGCATGACATGAGAATTAAGGGACAGAAGTTTAGGGGTAACGTGAGGGGGAACTTCTTTACTCAGAGAGTGGTGGCTGTGTGGAATGATCTTCCAGCAGAAGTGGTGGAGGCAGGATCGATTTTAACATTTAAAAGTAAAGTGGATAGGTATATGGACGGGAAGGGAATGGAGGGGTATGGTCTGAGTGCAGGTAGATGGGACTAGGGGAAAATAAATGGTCGGCACAGACTGGAAGAGCCGAGAAGGCCTGTTTCCGTGCTGTAATTGTTATATGGTTATAAATACTTCATTGACTGCTGTGGTGCTTTAGGGCATTTTGATGTAATGGAACTTGCTAAATAAGTCTGTGTTTACTTGTGCCATTCCTGTAGTAGACACCAGTGAAGGGAAAGCTAAGATGGTTTCTCCATGCCCATGTTTTGGATCCATTTTGAGGCCAAGGCTGACAAATTCGAGCCTTTGTACCGGTGCTTTCTGGTCAATGTTTATTGAGCTATTGACTACCGAGCTGTAGAGGATACCAGCGCAAGTGACATATGCCTGTAGTTCTTGGAATAGAATAGGGTGGTGCAGTGGCAGAGCTACAGCCTCACAGCACCGGGGACCCGGGTTGGATCCTGACCAGGGGTGCTGTCTGTACGGAGTTTGTCTGTTCTCCCCGTGACTTGCGTGGGTTAACTCGGAAACCTTTGGTTTTCCTCCCGCACTCCAAAGGTTAATTGGGTTGCTGTCACTGTAAATGTTACAATTGTCCCTCGTGGGTGTAGGATGGCGTGCGGGGATCGCTGGTCGGCGCGGACGCGGTGGGCGGGAGGGCCTGTTACAGCGCTGTATGTTTAAACTAAAGTAAAAGCGGAACTGTTGGTGAGTGTGAGTGTGTGTGTGTGTGTTATTTAATTATTTCCTCTCGACTGCAGTCAACACGAGCTGGGATATTGCAGCAGAGCCTGATAATAGTTAGTCTCACTTCCACTCTCCAAAGCCGCATGTTGTTGAGACCTGCAGTGGGGAGGTGCCTGTGAAGACCTGTCCTCCATCAGGGGTGGCCACACGCAGTTCTGCTTCGGTTTCCAAGATTTCCATCCCTTATTGACAGAAGGTAATATGTGCTTGGCACAATTGCCAAATGATATCAGCGATTTTGTTTAGTTTGAAAGGCGTGAAAATGGGCGCTTCAGCCCACCGGCTCTGCGCCGACCAGCGACCCCACCGCAACCGTACACACGCCAGGAACTATTTACATTAACACCCAGCCCATTAACCTGCACGCCTGTACGCCTTTGGAGTGTGGGAGGAAACCAAAGATCTCGGAGAAAACCCACGCAGGTCACGGGGAGAACGTACAAACTCCATACAGACAGCACCCGTATGGGTGCCGCCCACCCCGGGTGGTGTTAGAGAGGGACTGCGCCCTGTCCACGGGCTCCCTGGCGGATTTCCAGGAACGACGGGCACCGCGGGGTGTGGAATGCATCCTTGACAAGGAAGGGGAAATAGTAAGTTAAAAATGTTTGTTTTACTTGTACTACGATGGTGGGTTTTGTTTTGAATCATTTAGTATTGTACATATTATTGCAAATAATCGAATAAATTAATTTTGGTTTGAAAACAAAAGCCGTGCCGCCCACTGTGCTGGCAGAGTTACCGCCTGATACCGACTCCGGGCGCTGTCTTTGTGGAGTTGTACGTTCTCCCTGTGTCCGCGTGGGTCTTCTCTGAGTGCTCCGGTTTTCTCTCAAATTCCAAAGACGCGCAGGTTTGTAGGTTAACCCAAAATTCCGGGGTAACTCAACGGATCGGGCAGCATCTCTGGAGGAACGGAATCGGTGACTGAGTTGCTCCAGCATGTTGTGTCCGTCATCGGAATAAACCAGCATCTGCAGTTCTCACCGACGCAGGTTTGTCGGTTAATTGGTTGCTGTAAATTGTGCCTAGTATGTTGGATAGTGCTTGTCCGTCGGTGCGGACTCGGCGGGCCGAAGTGCCAGGTTCCATGTTGTATCCCTGAACTAAACCAAGCCAATCACAACTGCAAGCTGAGTGCAGGACCAAGACTTGGTAGAAGAATAGGCACAGAATTGTGAAAGTTTTAATACAAGCCAACAAGGCCCTTGTGGGTGTAGGATAGAGTGCGGGGAGTATATTGGCCCGAGTACAGAAGCAAAAAGGTTGTATTAATCACGCTACCAATCATTAGTTTGGACACATTGAGGTCAGCACCATCGATCAGGAAGGACGTCAGAGTTTGCTGGACTTTGAGTCACAGAATGATACAGTGTAGAAACAGGCCCTTCAGTCCAATTTGCCCACAGCGGCCAACATGTCCCATCTACACTAGTCCCACCTGCCTGCGTTCGGTTCATATCCCTCTAAACCCATCCTGTCCACGAACCTGTCTAATTGCTTCTTAAACACTGCGATAGTCCCAGCCTCAACTACCTCCTCTGGCAGCTCGTTCCATACACCCACCACCCTTTGTGTGAAAAAGTTACCCCTCAGATTCCTATAAAATGTTTGCCCCTTCACCTTAAACCTCGATTCCCCTACTCTGGGCAAGAGACGCTATGCATCTGCCCGATCTATTCCCCTCATGATTTTGTACACCTCTGTGAGATCACCGCATCCTCCTGCTCTCCATGGAATAGAGACCCAGCTTACTCAACCTCTCCCTATAGCTCACACCCTCTAGTCCTGGCAACATCCTGGTAAATCTTTTCTGAACCCTTTTCAATTTGACAATATCTTTCCTATAACATGGTGCCCAGAATTGAACACCATATTCTAAACGCGGTCTCACCAACGTCTTATACAACTGCAACATGACCTCCCAACTTCTATACTCAATACCCTGGCTGTTGAAGGCCAATGTGCCAAAACCCTTTTTGACCACCTTATCTACCTGCGACTCGACCTTCAAGGAACCATGCACCTGCACTGCTAGATCCCTCTGTTCTCCAACACTACCCAGAGGCCTACCATTCACTGTGTAGGCCCTGCCTGTGATAGACTTGTCTAGAATGAAAAGGTGCTCTTGCGTGGAGGGACCAGTGACCCTGCTGAATGTGGCCACATTAAAGTAATCTCCTCTGCCTGTTTGCGATCCATATCCCCCCCATCCCCTGCATACCCATATGGCTACCTCAAAGCCTCTTAAATACCTGTATCATCCTGCCTCCACCATCGCCCCTGGCAGCCCGTTCCAGGGGCCCCTCTACACTGTGTGTACAATAAATTGCCCTGCATATCCTCTTCACATTTATCCCCTCTCATGTTAAAGCTATACCCACTAGTCTTTGACACTTCTACCCTTGAGGGAGAAAAGCTCTGAGTATGTAACTTTAGACTACAGGTCTTTAGGCCTCAGAGATGCAGAACGGAAACAGACCCTTCGGCCCGCTGTGCCTGCGCCAACCAGTGATCACCCCATACTCTTGCCCCGCTCTTGCCCCGCTCTTGCCCCGCAACTCACACTTTTACACCAATTTTACAACTTGCCAAAGCCAATTAGCCTACAAACCTGCATGTCTTTGGAGTGTGGGAGGAAATTGGAACACCCTGAGAAAACCCACGCTGGCCACGGGGAGGGTTACACAAAAAGCTGGAGAAACTCAGCGGGTGCAGCAGCATCTAAGGAGTGAAGGAGATAGGCGACGTTTCGGGTCGAGACCCTTCTTCACGCTGGCCACGGGGAGAACGTGCAAACTCCGTACAGACAGCACCCGTAGTCAGGATGGAAACTGGGACTCTGGCGCTATGAGGCAGTGACTCTACCGCTGCGTCACCGTGCCGCCCACAACAGCCACCCTTTTTTGGGGGGGGGGGAGGAAAGAGGTGTACATGGATTTTCGGGCCAACACAATAGTAGGAATATGGAGCAGACAACATCAGAGAAGTAGACTTTACATAACTCATGATCAATATACAGTGCCCTCCATAATGTTTGAGACAAAGACCCATCATTTATTTATTTGCCTCTGTACCCCACAATTTGAGATTTGTAATAGAAAAAAAACACATGTGGCTGTCAGATTTGTCAGATTTTTATACATTTTGGTTTCATCATGTAGAAATTACAGCTGTGTTTATGCATAGTCCCCCCCATTTCAGGGCACCATAATGTTTGGGACACATGGCTTCACAGGCATTTGTAATTGCTCAGGTGTGTTGAATGTCTCCTTAATGCAGGTATAAGAGAGCTCTCAGCACCTAGTCCTTCATCCTGACTTTCCATCACCTTTGGAAACGTTTATTGCTGTTTATCAACGCAGGGCTGCCAACATTGGGTGAGGGCTGGGAGTGAGAAATTGCAAGACCAAGCCCGAGGGAGCGTAGCGACCAAAGGGGGAAGGTGTGGGAGGGAGCTTTTGCACTTTTCACCTTGAAAATGTGCAATCTGGTGCATACTGTAGCGAGTCTTTTAACTTACATTTGAATGTAATATTTATGCTTTAAATGGGATTAGCTATGAATAAGGTTAGACTAAATTACATTCCTAATTACATTCCACATTCGAGCCAGGCTCTGATCAATAGGTGCAGCACATGAATGATCTTAGTATATTCATGTATGCAAATCAGATTATAATCAAACACTTGGCCCATGTTGACCAACCTGGGTCTCACTGCACACCTGGTACTACTCCTGACCCCGACTCCAGTTGCATACATTCTCTCATTCCTGACCCTGAGTCCAGTCCAACCTTGGGCCCCTATTCTACCCTGATCATAGCTGCTTACCTGCGTAGGTTCCCAGTGCTGAACATTCCCATTGTCCCAGCTTTGACTGCACATCTAGTACTATTCCAGACCTTGACTCTGGATGCACACTTGTCCTTGCTCCTAGCCCCTCTGCACTGACAATATATCTGGCCCACACATAAAGCCCCATATCTCATCCCCTGGACTTAACCTATTACGTTCAAGTTCACAGGTGCTTATCTAATGCAGTAATCTATTATGAGGCACTTCACAGACCAAATTTTGTATAACAAATATGCTACTTCCATTGGCTTCCTTGTATCTAACATGCTAGTTCCTTTGTCAAAGAAGTCATCAATTGCTTGAACACAATTTCTCATCCATAAAATTATACTCACTCAGCTGTATAAGTATTCTGTTACCATTTCCTTCATTTTCCTAACAAACTGTCCTGAAGTCATTTTCACCCCCCAATATTTTCAGTATTTTTGCTGTATTCCTCTCAGCTGGGACTTTTCCGAAATGCAAAGTCCAATAACAATATATATTTAACCAATAATATTCAATTTAATTTGATCTTGAGAGTACATAATATTTTCTGTGGTATTCATAACATAACAATGATAAGATCTTTGTTTTGACTGCACCTACCAACATGCACACATTATTATATCACAGTTAATATGTACCAAGGGCAAATTTTTGTTCCAATGCTCCCCATTCGTAATTACTTTTACATTGAAGTGATTGAAATCCAAGTGAAGTTTAAATGGCATCAAAATAAATAAAACCTCCGGAATGGATGATATTCATTACGTGGCTGGTTGGAGTCAGTATCAGCACAATTACTATATTAAACTTTGAATCTTCAGATGACCTGGTTCAAGCTAAAACTAAAGACAAATAATAACCTCCTCACACATTCCCCCGCAAGTATCTCTGTCACTCCTTTAAGATATGCACCTTCTTTGAACAAGCTCTTAAATGTCGCATGTGAATCAGTTTCCATCTGATTACACTCCTTGAGGATGTTCATCTACATGTTCAATTAATAAAACAATGAGATTGGGGACATTTCTATCCAACCTGTCAAAGAAATTTGAGCGGCGGGGGGGGGGGGGGGTTAGAAATAGTCGGTGAGGTCAACAAACATAACAGTTGAGTGGCAAATGACAATAGTGCAACCTTACCAACTGAAGGAAATAATGGGTTATCGGGGCTGTATGTGTGACAAACAGCCTAACACCTAGCATGTCTATTTAATATTACACTTATCTCATCCCCCTGGAAGGTTTTGTCAACTAATTACAAATCAGTAACATTAGCCAACTCCATAACACGAAGTGCTGAGCATTGGGATCCAGACATCATGGACAATTGGCCTCAGTTCCCCGCTCACATCTGGTAGTGCTCTCCAGAGGGGGGGGGGGTGAAAGAGAAAATATCTAATAGTTATCTAAAGGGTAACTTTTTCCACACAAAGGGTGGTTGTATGGAACAAGCTGCCTGTCAGAGGAGGTAGTTGAGGCTGGGACAATCCCAGCTTGTAAGAGACAGTTGGACAGGTACATGGATAGGACAGGTTTGGAGGGATATGGACCAAATGCTGGCAGGTGGGACTAGTGCAGTTGGGACATGTTGGCAGATGTGGGCAAGTTGGGCCGAAGGACCTGTTTCCACACTGTATCACTCTATCACTATGACTCCAAAACAATCCAAGTCTAAACAATCTCTCCACGGAAGGGACTTTTTGATAATGATATAAATTATGTTTTAGTGCATTGTAGAAGTATAATTTCAATGCTTTTTGTTTGAAGTATTTTTAAGGGGTAACTTTTTCCACACTAAGGGTGGTGGGTGTATGGAACAAGCTGCCATAGGAGGTAGTTGAGCCAGGGACTATCCCGACATTTAAGAAATAGTTAGACTGATACATGGATAGGACAGGTTTGGAGGAATATGGACCAAAAGCAGGTGGTGTAGCTGGGACATGTTGGCGGCTGTGGGCAAGTTGGGCCAAAGGGCCTGTTTTCACACTGTATCACTCTATGACTACATTATACCTTCACCATGCATGAATGCTTCAAAATCAAGTGGTCGAGTTTTTATTGCCATATACTCAAGCATAAACAATAGGTGCAGGAATAGGCCATTCGGCCCTTCAAGCCACCACTGCCATTCAATATGATCATGGCTGTTCATCTAAAATCAGTACCTCTTTCCTGTTTTTTCCCCATATCCCTAGATTTCGTTAGCACCAAGAACTAAATGTAACTCTCTCTTGAAAACATCCAGTGAATTGGCCTCCACTGCCTTCTGTGGCAGAAAATTCCACAGATTCACAACTCTCTGGGTCAGGCACGTGCTGTGAGTAATTACTCAGGCTAGGCAGTCAGTCGGCTTTTAAAAAAGAATCTTAAACCGCGCATGCGCAGATTGTTCTCTCCGTAAAAATAAAAAATAAAGCCAGTAACAATTCAATTTGCCCAAGGTTTCGAAGTCTCCCTTATTCTGAATTACTAAAATGGGAGGGGGGGGGGGGGGGGGGTGAAGGGTGATGGCAGGTGGAGAGGTGGTGGAAAAAATGGGAGCACACAGGGACAAGTTGAATCAGTTGTGATCTTGTTCAAGGGACCAATTGGGTGGAGAGTTCCTTTCGCAGCGTGTGTAGTGTCTGTGCCAGGGGTAAAGTTGCGGGGAGGGCAGGAGTGTTGATAAGGAGGGGGTCGGGGATAATGCAAGCAACTCAATCACCACTGCCGCGGCGCTCTGGGCGCGGAGCCACCGCATTGTAGCCGGGGATAGAAGCAGCTCGGGTGGCTGCGAGCGGCCGCCGGCACCCGAAAGCAAAACTGGCCGCCACTTCAGCGCCTTCTGCCGACCCGCTCACCTCTGGCAGTGCTCTCCGTCTGAACACGTCTCACCTGCCACTCGCCGACTTCACTCATGTCAGCTGCTTCCCGCAAATCCTTAAATTCCCACAGCCGAGTAACTTCAATCACGCTGTTGGATTTTAAGGGTTTGTGGGAAGCGTCTGGCAGGAGCGAGGTTTTTAGACGGAGAGTTGCTGGAGGTGAGAGGGACCGTCAGAAGGCGCTGAGGCCACCCGAGCTACTTCTCTCCCCCCCCCCACCTCACTGCGGTGGCTCCGTGCAAGGAGCGTCGCAAGTGGGTTACAAGCATGGTCCTGATCCCCTCCTTCACAATGCTCCTGCCCTCCCCGCAACTTTACCCTTGTCCAGACTCCCCAAACGCTGCGAAGGCAGAATTTCAGCTGCCTTCAGCTCCCCTTGAAATTGACGGCTTGAAGCAGCGCAGACGGCACGTGGGCTGCGCAGACCTTCGCGTGTTACAAGTGCTGCGGTTGAAAGGCACGGAGAATTATGTCCACCTACGAGATCGATCTCTTAGATAGGCATAATTCTCCCATGCTGTTACTATTTATATTTAGTAATTACCATTTTATAATTTTAGTCAGGATAGGCAGTGCCTACCTTGCCTACCCTGACGGCACGTGCCTGCTCTGGGTGAAGAAAGTTTGTCCTCATCTCAGTCCTAAATGGCCTACCCCTTATTCTTAAACTGTGACCCCTGTTTCAGGACTCCCCCAACATCGGGAACATTTTTCCTGCAGTTACAGTAAGTGAAAATCTAGCAGGCAAGCAGGATGCGTTCTCCAACCACCCTCATTTGAAGGCCACTATCTTCCACTGCTTCTACCCCATGCTTGGTACCTACTTCCAACAGCCACTGGTCGTCCTCCAGGGTGCACCGAGCCGCAGTCTGGTCCATGCTGGTCACCAGGGCGAATTCGGCGCGGAGACTCTCGCGGCAGCGGCGCAATGCCTCCGACGGCCCAGACCACTTGCACTGAGGCTGCTCCATGGCCGGAGCTGCAGCAAGCGACTCGCCAGCCCGGCTCCCCGTCCGCATCTGCCCCCGCCGCTGCTTTTGCTTGCATCCCTCCCTCCGCCCCAGATCTCCAACACCCTCGACCAGGTTGCTCAGGGCACAGCAGCGCCTTGTCCAAAGCCTGAAACATGTCCAGCCAAAAAAGTGGGGTGCTGCAGCCCTACCCAGTTCCTACCCTACCTCTCTCCTGCCGCTTGTCGGCCTCGCTCATGTCAGCCGTTTCCCGCAAATCCTTAAATTCCGACTGCCGCCGGGAGCAGGACATGGCCTCACTTGCTGCGCTGGGTGACACTGTGTGGCATTCACTGCCGTGTCTTTCAATGTCAATTTGCATGGGGACATGGTTTGGACGTGTGTGACGGCTCGGTCTAGTGAGAATAAGAATGCTGCTGTCTTGTCAACAGATGCGCACACAAGCAGTTGATATTAGTTTTGAAATTCTCGTTGATCACAGAATTTCTCACAACAGAGCGTAGGAAATTCTGTGATTAGCGTGAGAATTGGGCGAAATGCGTGAGTCTCACGCTCAATGCATGAGAGTTGGCAGCTCTGTCAACATTAAGACCAAAGTTGTGCCAATGAAAGTCAAAGAAGCCATTATGAGACTGAGAAACAAGAATAAAACTGTTAGAGACATCAGCCAAACCTTAGGCTTACCAACATCAAGAAGAAAGAGAGCACTGGTGAGCTTACCAATCGCAAAGGGACTGGCAGGCCAAGGTAGACCTCCACAACAGACAAGAATTCTGTCTATAATAAAGAAAAATCCCCAAACACCTGTCCGACAGATCAGAAACGCTCTTCAGGAGTCGTATGTGGATTTGTCATTGACCACTGTCCGCAGAAGACTTTATGAACAGAAATACAAAGGCTACACTGCAAGATGCAAACCACTGGTTAGCTGCAAAAATAGGATGGCCGGGTTACAGTTTGCCAAGATGTACTTTAAAGAGCTCTGGAAAAAGGTCTTGTGGACAGATCCGACGAAGATTAACATATCAGAGTGATGGCAATAGCAAAGTATGGAGGAGAGAAGGAACTGCCCAAGATCCAAAGCATACCACCTCATCTGTGCAACGCGGTGGTGGGGTGTTATGGCCTGGGCGTGTATGGCTGTTGAAGGTACTGGCTCACTTCATTGATGATACAGCTGCTGATGGTAGTAGCATCATGAATTCTGAAGTGTATCGATACATCCTATCTACTCAAGTTCAAACAAATGCCTCAAAACTCATTGGCCGGCGGTTCATTCTACAGCAAGACAATGATCCCAAACACACTGCTAAAGCAACAAAGGAGTTTTTCAAAGCTAAAAAATGGTCAATTCTTGAGTGGCCAAGTCAATCACCCGATCTGAACATGACGTTGATATGCTGAAAAGAAAATTGAAGGGGACTAGCCCCCAAAACATACTTAAGCTAAAGATGGCTGCAATACAGGCCTGGCAGAGCATCACCAGAGAAGACACCCAGCAACTGGTGATGTCCATGAATCACAGACTTCAAGCAGTCATTGCATGCAAAGGATATGCAACAAAATACTACACATGACTACTTTCATTTACATGACATTGCTGTGTCCCAAACATTCTGGTGCCCTGAAATGGGGGGAACTATGTATAAACACTGCTGTAATTTCTACATGGTGAAACCAAAATGTATAAAAATGGCCTTTAATAAAATCTGACAATGTGCACTTTAACCACATGTGATTTTTTTTCTATTATAAATCTCAAATTGTGGAGTGCGGAGGCAAATAAATAAATGATGGGTCTTTGCCCCAAACATTATGGAGGACACTGTAGATGCGAATGAATGCCATCAATCTCTCCAGCTTTAAATAATTGATCGCATTTGACGATTATACTGCATTTATATGAAGTAATTGAAAAACATAAATATTATCTTTGGCTGTCAGTCGGTTTCAAAAGATGTGGGCGACGGTCAACTTGTTAATATACGTTCTGATTAACAGCAGTGAAAATATTTATCACGTTGATCTGAGACTGCGGGCGAAATGGACATTCATCGATGTTGACTGTTGTTTTGAGGAAGGACTTCCTTGTGATTGAGTCAGTGCAGCGTAGGTTCATAAGATTGATCCCTGGGATGGTGGGACTGTCATACGAGGAAAGATTGAAAAGACTAGGCTTGTATTCACTGGAGTTTAGGAGGATGAGGGGGAATCTTATAGAAACATATACAATTATAAAAAGGACGGCAGGAAAAAAGTTCCCAGTGTTGGGCAAGTCCAGAACCAGGGGCCACAGTTTTAAAATAAAGGGGAGGTTATTTAAGACTGAAGTGCGAAAAAACTTTTTCATCCAGAGAGTTGTGAATTTGTGGGATTCTCTGCCACAGAGAGCAGTGGAGGCCAAGTCACTGGATGGATTTAAGAGAGAGTTAGATAGAGCTCTAGGGGATAGTGGAATCAATGGGATGTGGGGAGAAGGCAGGCATGGGTTATTGATTGGGGACGATCAGCCATGATCACAATGAATGGTGGTGCTGGCTCAAAGGGCCAAATGGCCTCCTCCTGCACCTATTTTCTATGTTTCTCTGTTTATACAAGTGTGTGGCCCTGAGTCTAGGCATGTACTGTACACTCTTTGAGTGGCTTATGTGCCATGGACTTGTGTGTGTCAATAATTTAGTTTGCAAGTAATATACCTCCATCTCCCGAACCGTGTTTTAGTTTAGAGATATACAGCTTGGAAACAGGCCCTTCGGCCCACTGAGTCCATGCCGACCAGCGATCACACTAGTTGTATCCTACGCACCAGTGCCAATTTACAGAAACCATTAATCTACAAACCCGCACGTCTTTGGATTGTTGGAGGAAACCGGAGCACCCGGAGAAAGCTGACCCAAACATGTACAGTTTGTAGATTAATTGGCCTGGGTAAAACTGTTTGTTGTCCGTGGTGTGTAGGATAGTGTCATTATTTAAGGCAAGATCCATTCATAAGCTTTGTTTTTCAAAGAGCAGCAATTCCCCTGTTAGAATATAACTTTTAATAGCTATTGGTAACTATTGGGTGGCACCTTGGTGCAGCTGGTAGAGCTGCTGCCTCACAGTGCCGGAGACCCGCGTTTGATCCAAAACCCGGGTGCTGGTCGTGTGGAGTTTGCACGTTCTCCCTGTGACCACCTAGGTTTCCTCCGGGTGCTCCAGTTTCCTCCCACATCCCAAAGACGTGCGGGCTCGTCGATGAATTGACTCTCTGGAAATTGCCCCTAGTGTATTGGGAGTGGGTGAGAAAGTGAGGCAACTTCGAACTGGTGTGAGTGGTCGATCGATTGTTGCCCAAAGGGCCTGTTTCCAAGCTGTATCTTTCAATCAATCAATGGAGAAAGCTGGTGGGATGAAGTTTCCAGTGTTGGATGAGATATTCTGAAATAATTCTCTTATTTTCGTGGTTCGGATGTAGGAATCGTGACGGCAGTATATGGCATATTGAGGATAGAGCTCTCAATAGACATCACTTTGCTTAAATCGCCATGGGCAAAACCCCAAGGCAGACTTGTTTTGCTTGATATTTGCAGCCTGAATGGAGGCTTTTCAAAACTAAAATTAGAATATTTTCATAAGTTGAGTTATGCTTTGAAAGAGGCGCAGAAACATGTTTGTTCCCATGCCATCACAAATGAATAACAACTGTGAAATATGCCTAGAGTTTTTTGTTTTTTTGTTAATTTCTTTTATTAATTAGAGGCAACTACATAATAAAAAGCAGTTTGTTCGTTGTAGATATACATTATCAGTATTATTTAAATTAACAATTGCATAATAATTGTACTTCTATATATATATATTTTCCATTTTTTATAAAGATAGAAATTAATAGAGAAAGGTTAAACAAAAAAAGGATTAAAAACTTGAGAAAGAATGGAATGTTCTACAGATTAAGCATCGATGGAGATATATCCGCGTTTTATGAAATGTACTTCTTCATCTATTCTTCGATTCTGGTTTCAGTCGGGTTCTCGTGCCGAACCAGTTTGCCCCGTCAAATATTCAATAAATGGGGACCATATTATTTTAAATAGTTCTTGTTTGTCCATTAAGACAAATCTAATCTTTCCAAATATAGGGTCTCCGACATTTCCATAGTCCACATTTTAATTGTGGGGGTTATAGAGCCTTTACAAAATTTTAATATTAATTTTTTCCCAATTATTGGCATAATATGGCTGGAGTTTTAACTGTTCACTTTCAAGAGACGTAAAGTAAAGTCTTCCCAAAACTTATCCACAGATGCTGCCTGACCCGCTGAGTTACTCCAGCACTCTGTGAAACATCACCTATCCATGTTCTCCACAGATGCTGCCTGACCCGCCGAGTTACTCCAGCACTCTGTGAAATGTCACCTATCCATGTTCCCCACAGATGCTTCCTGATCCGCTGAGTTACTCCAGCACTTTGTGTCTTTTTTTGGTAAACCAGCATCTGCAGTTCCCTGTATCTACATGTGCTTTTTGATTCTTTTCAGTTTCAGCTTAGTTTATTGTCCTGTGTGTACTGAGGTACAGCGAAAAGCTTTAGTTGTCTGCTGAGCAGTTGTTGTGTGCTAACCAGTCTGTAATCACAACTACTTCAAGTTACATACTGTATGTCAAGTGGACATGAATGGTTAAAATTCTGGTTGCATTTCAACGATCTAAAAATGTCCCGTTATAGCATGGTAACAAACATGACTTAGTGGCAGATATGAATAAATCATACACTGAACACTAAGGCCGTTGTCCGCTTTTCATGTTAAGCAAACCGCAAGGGGCCGCTGTCAATGAATTGGTTTGAAATAAGTAAAGTCCCTGTCCCACTTTCCCCGAGTTACTCGCGATCTCTCCTGAGTTTTCCCCTTGATTCGAACTCAGAGAATTACGGTAATAGCCGTTCGTAAGTACTCGGGGCTATTTTTTTTAACTCATGGACATTTTTCAACATGTTGAGAAAAAACGTCCCGACTTACCTGATGCCCCAAGTTCCCACGGCTGGCATTACGAGCCGCCATGAAACATCCACGGACTCCTGCGGACTCGCTACAGACATTAACCGACATTCCCCGAGTTCGAATCAGGGGGAAACTTGGAAACTTGGGGGAGTTTGTGAATAACTCGGGTTAGTGGGATAGGCCTTCACTGTGTGATTTGGTATCAAGCTACGAAATAAGAAGTAACTCACAAAGTGCTGGAGGAACTCAACCAGTCAGGTGGTATCTGTGGAGGGAAGGGCCAGGAGATGTTTGGAGTCGGAACCCTGATTTTAGGAAGTGGGGGAGAAAGCTGGCAAGGAGGTTTTATTGATTAGTATTTATTCGAAACAGGCTTTGCGGCCCACTGAGTTCACGCCGACCTTTGATCACGAGTTCTGTGTTATCCCTCTTCCGACACATTTGGGGCAATTTTACAGAGGCCAATTAACCTACAAACCTGCACGTCTTTAGAGTGTGGGAGGAAACCGGAGCGCCCGGAGAAACCCCACGTGGGTACGGGGAGAACATACAAACTCCGTACAGACAGCAGCCAGAGTCAGGATCGAACCTGGGTCTCTGGCGCTGTGAGGCAGCAACTCTACCGCTGCACCACCATGGAGGTGCAACAGAGTCTTGCAAGTAGACACAAGTTGGGGGGGGGGGGGCGGGGGGGTCATTTGGCAGATGGGTGGACATAGGCTAGAGATGAAAAGGAGACAACAAGGCGTTGGGAGAGGAGTGACGTGTAAAGCCAGGGTGAGTGATGTAGGTGAAAGGGGATGAGGAACGAGAGAGTTGGTGGCTGGGCGGGCAGAAGGGGAGAATATTACTCAAAATTGGAGATTTCGCACCATTTTTAACACTGAGTTGTAAGCTACCCGAGTGGAATATGCGGTGTGGGGCCTCACTCTGGCAATGGAGGAGGCCCAGGACAGAACGGCAAAACGGGAATGGGAGTTAAATTGATTAGCAACCAGGACATCCAGCAGGACTTGCCAGACCGAGTGCATGATAGAGGTTCTCATAGAAACATAGAAAATAGGTGCAGGTTCATTCGGCCATTCGAGCCTGCACCGCCATTCAATATGATCATGGCTGATCATCCAACTCAGTATCCCGTACCTGCCTTCTCTCCATACCCTCTGATCCCCTTAGCCACAAGGGCCACATCTAACTCCCTCTTAAATATAGCCAATGAGCTGGCCTCAACTACCCTCTGTGGCAGAGAGTTCCAGAGACCCACCACTCTCTGTGTGAAAAAAGTCCTTCTCATCTCGGTCCTAAAGGATTTCCCCCTTATCCTTAAGCTGTGACCCCTTGTCCTGGACCTCCCCAACATCGGGAACAATCTTCCTGCATCTAGCCTGTCCAACCCCTTAAGAATTTTGTAAGTTTCTATAAGATCCCCTCTCAATCTCCTAAATTCTAGAGAGTATAAGCCGAGTCTATCCAGTCTTTGTTCATAAGACAGTCCTGACATCCCAGGAATCAGTCTGGTGAACCTTCTCTGTACTCCCTCTATGGCAATAATGTCCTTCCTCAGATTTGGAGACCAGAACTGTAGGCAATACTCCAGGTGTGGTCTCACCAAGACCCTGTACAACTGAAGTAGAACCTCCCTGCTCCTATACTCAAATCCTTTTGCTATGAAAGCTAACATACCATTCGCTTTCTTCACTGCCTGCTGCACCTGCATGCCTACTTTCTCGAATGATGGTACCACTCATTGGTTCAATGATACTTTCTTGCCACATGTACCCAGGTACAGTGAGATGCTCCGCTTTGCATACAACCCGGTGAAATCACACAGTGGACCTCACCTAGGCAGTACACGTGCCGCAAGGTTTCACTCCCACAGGTTTGCCCGGGTTTGTTAAGTTGCATTTCAGGTTTGCCCATGTCGTCTGCCTGTTGAACTATTTATAGAGCCATACAGTGTGCAAACAGGCCCTTCGGCCCAACTTGCACGCATTGCCCAACATGCCCCATCTACACTACTCACACCTGCCCATGTCGTTCACATACCTTCATGAGTAATAGGAGCAGAATTAGGCCATTCGGCCTAATCAAGTCTACTCTGCCATTCAATCATGGCTGATCTCTCCCTCCCTCCTCACCCCGTTCTCTTGCCTTCCCCCCCCCCCCCCCCCCCCCATAACCCGTGACACCTGTACCAATCAAGAATCTACCTATCTCTGCTTTAAAAAAATATCCACAGCCCAATGTGGCACTGAATTCCACAGATTCACCACCCTCTGACTGAAGAAATTCCTCCTAAAGGAACGTTCTTTAATTCTGAGGCTATGACCTCTAGTCCTAGTGGAAACATCCTCTCCACATCCACTCTATCCAAGTAATTCACTAATCGGTACGTTTCAATGAGGTATGTTGGGTACGTTCTTAACACACCTTATCCATGTACCTGCCTAAATGTTACTTCAACCTTGCGATGAATTTTCAATTCAGTTCCTCGTTCTCGCGTCTATTTGTTGCCTTTATGTTTACTGATCTATACTCTGAAAGCCCAGAAAGCTCACTCTCCTTCCGATCATTACTATCACTAAGTGGTGACGAGTTAAAAATGTTCTGTTCATTTTAGATCAGTTTATTAATGTCACATGTGCTGAGCTGAAGTGAAAAGCTTTTGTTTGCCAGCTATCCAGTCAGCGAAAAGACAACACTTGATTACAATCAAGCCGTCCACAGTGTACATATAGATGCACAGAGTCTCTTGCCCAGAGTAGGGGAACTGAGGACACGGGTTCAAGGTGAAGGGGAAAAGATTTAATGGGGATTTGAGGGGTAACTTTTTCACACAAAGGGCGGTGGGTGTGTGGAACAAGCTGCCAGAGGAGGTAGTTGAGGCAGTTTAAGAAACAGTTAGGCAGATACATGGATAGGACAGGTTTGGAGAGATATGGACCAAATGCAGGCAGATGGGACTAGTATAGCTGGGACACGTTGGGCCGAAGGGACTGTTTCCATGCTGTATCACTCTGACTCTTTGACTCTATATACCGAGTAAAGGGTACACCGTTTAGTGCAGAATCAAGTCAGATAAAAGTTCATTCTAAGGTCTCTAATGGGGTAGACGACAGGCCAGGAGCATATGGTTCATTTGCTTGATAACAGCTGGGAAGAAATTGTCCCTGAATCTGGAGGCATGCGGTTTCAAATGTCTTATGGGAGAGGGGAGAAGAGGGAGTGACCAGGGTGAGACTTAACCATATAACAATTACAGCACGGAAACGGGCCTTCTCAGCCCTTCCAGTCCGTGCCGGCCATTTATTTTCCCCTAGTCCCATCTACCTGCACTCAGACCATACCCCTCCATTCCCTTCCCGTCCATATACCTATCCACTTTACTTTTAAATGTTAAAATCGATCCTGCCTCCACCACTTCTGCTGGAAGATCATTCCACACAGCCACCACTCTCTGAGTAAAGAAGTTCCCCCTCATGTTACCCCTAAACTTCTGTCCCTTAATTCTCATGTCATGCCCTCTTGTTTGAATCTTCCCTACCCTCAATGGGAAAAGCTTATCCACGTCAACTCTGTCTATCCCTTTCATCATTTTAAAGACCTCAAACAAGTCCCCCCTTAACCTTCTGCGCTCCAAAGAATAAAGACCTAACTTGTTCAACCTTTCTCTGTAACTTAGTTGCTGGAACCCAGGCAACATTCTAGTAAATCTCCTCTGTACTCTCTCTATTTTGTTGACATCCTTCCTATAATTAGGCGACCAAAATTGCACACCATGTCCTTGTCCTTGAGGCTGGAGGGACTTGTCCTTGAGGCTGGAGTGACTAGTGTAGATGGGACATGTTGGCCGGTGTGGGCAGGTTGGGCCGAAGGGCCTGTTTCCACGCTGTACGACTCTGCGACTCAATCTGCGCTAACAAAGTCTGAAGAGTTTTGCTTCTAATTAAACACTCCAGCAGCTAAGCTTTGGAAGCGGTGAATGTTTTTCTAAATACAGGGTTGGTTGAATGAGGTCTCAATCTGTTTCTGTTTAGGTCTGTCGTTCGAAGTCTTCACTATTCCATTTGGGCTTTTTAAAGACTGCACTCATCAAAAAACATTTTTTTAAATAGCTGCCTGATGTAAAAATATATTGGAATGGAGTAAGGAGACATTTTGGAATCTGTAGATTCCAGTCCTTACATAGATTTGCATGCAATGGGTTTCCATATCTTTAGTTATTTATCTTCCTCTTCAAAGAAAGTGGGTATTTTACCATGACAGGTTAATGGGGCTGTCCCACTGTACGAGGACTCCTCGTACAGCTTCAAGAGCTCTCCCTAGCTTCCCCTGATTCGAACTCGGGAGAATTACGGTAATAGCCGCTCGTAGGTACTCGGGGCTCTTGTGGACATTTTCCAACATGTTCAAAAATGGCCACGAGTCTGCACGAGCTTACCGCGTTTCCCGAGTACCTGCCGTTAGCGTTACGAGCCGCTAAGAGACGTCCCGAGCTCCGGCGTACCCGCTATGTACATTCTACGTGCTTACCACGAGTTAGGTTTTTTTTTAACTCGGGAGAGCTCTTGAATTACCTCGTACAGTTGGACAGCCCCATTAATAATTGATTCTTATGCAACTTTTCCTGCCGGGCTGATCATTTCAAAAAGACTCTGTTCGAAGATAGAATCCATTTGGGGAAAAATCTGTTCAAAAAAGTTATTGTAAGAAATTTATGTTGGAAGGCTTTTAAAAAGTATGGACGATATAAAATGGGAGGAAAAGCAGAGATTTGACGAGAATATATGACCAAAACCATTATGAACGCTGTCTAGGATTTGAATGCATGGGGTGCTGCCCATGGGGTGCGAGTGTAGATCTAGTTATATGCAGGAACTCTAATATTGTTATATCATAGAAACATAGAAATTAGGTGCAGGAGTAGGCCCTTCGAGCCTGCACCGCCATTCAATATGATCATGGCTGATCATCCAACTCAGAATCCCGTACCTGCCTTCTCTCCATACCCTCTGATCCCCTTAACCACAAGGGCCAAATCTAACTCCCTCTTAAATATAGCCAATGAACTGGCCTCAACTACCCTCTGTGGCAGAGAGTGCCAGAGACCCACC
Organism: Raja brachyura; assembly: GCA_963514005.1. The sequence continues at coordinate 3,668,011 of OY740790.1, read as the reverse complement.
ACTCTGTGTGAAAAAAGTCTTTCTCATCTTGGTCCTAAAGGATTTCCCCCTTATCCTTAAGCTGTGACCCCTTGTCCTGGACTTCCCCAACATCGGGAACAATCTTCCTGCATCTAGCCTGTCCAACCCCTTAAGAATTTTGTAAGTTTCTATAAGATCCCCTCTCGATCTCCTAAATTCTAGAGAGTATAAACCGAGTCTATGCAGTCTTTGTTCATAAGACAGTCCTGACATCCCAGGAATCAGTCTGGTGAATCTTCTCTGCACTCCCTCTATGGCAATAATGTCCTTCCTCAGCTGAGGTGCAGGAAAAAACTTAGAGGCTGACATCGTTACACAGCTGGTAGAGCTGCTGCCTCACTGTGCCAGAGACCCATTTCGATCCCTACCTTTGGATACTGTCTTTGTGGAGTTTGCATGCTCCCCCTGTGGCCGCGTGGTGGGGGGGAACCTCCAGGTGCTCTGGTTTCCTCCCACATCCCAAGGACGTGCGGGTTTGTTAGGCCTAATTGGCTTCTGGAAAATTGCCACCACATGTGTAGGTGAATGGATGCGAAAATGGGATAATATGGAACTAGAGGGAACGGGTGATCGATGGTCGGCGTGGACTCGAATGGCTTGTTCAGTGTAGTATCTGCAAACTATGTAGTCAAATCATGCTATTAATGAGTACATGTATAGGAGGAACTGCAGATGCTGGTTTAAACCAAAGATAGACACAAAATGCTGGAGTAACTCAGCGGGACGGGCAGCATCTCTGGAGAGAAGGAATGGGTGACGTTTCGGGTCGAGTCCCTTCTTCAGACCACCAAGCCACACACTTGTACAACAGGTATTGCAAAGGAAAAATTACCCGAGTGCAGAATTAGATGCTACAGCCTTAAAGTTACAGTGGAAAAAGTGCAAGATCTGCAATGAGGTAGGATGGAAGATCGGAACCTGCAAAGAGCTATACGTACAGTCTCAAGAAGACCCTACCTTATGGGAGGACCATTCATTAATCTGATAACAGAGGAAGAAGCTTTTAGTTTAGAGATAGAGGGCGGAATCAGGCCCTTCGGCCCACCAAGTCCAGTCTAACCAGCTATCACCCCGCACACTTGCACTACCCTACGCACGAGGAACAATTTACAATACTTACTGAAGCCAATTAACCTGCACTGCCCTACTTTGGCATAAGGAAGCAACTGACAGGAAGGCGTAAATGAGGAAAACGTGTTTCTCTTTCAGCTCTCCGTGTCGGAATTTCTTATCTGGTATAAATATTTTCAAATTGTACTCAGAGAAGGACATTTTCATCACCATTGTGTGGAGCATATCTCAAATACCCTAAAACTAGCAATAACTCAATTTTGACAACATTGTCAATTGTTTCCTTCTGTCCAAGTAGAGCAGTACAGGCCTGCACGCCTTTAGAGCGAGGGAGGAAGCTGGAGCTCCTGGAGAAAGCCTACGCGGTCACGGGGAGAACCTGCAAACTCCGTACAGACTGCATCTGTAGTCAACGTTGAACACTGCCGCCTGGCACTGTGGGGCGGAAGCTCTACCGCCGCCCACAAACGCTGTTCCTAAACGCGGTGGGCTGTTCTTTAAATCTGCCCGACTGGAACCGGGGAAGGTGGGAGATGAAAGTGGGTGAGAATGCACGAGTTGTCGGTCTGGTTGTGGCCATTTGGAAAAACAGCACTTAATTTTCCAGGGAAATGGGCGAATCTTTAAATCCTGCATTTTCATCAATCTCTGCCGCCTGCCGTCAGCTGGTATTTATGTTCCATAATTAACATTCCAGGATAATGTATGACCACTAGTTCTGCTCCGATTCTAATCATAAATATTTAAACGCAGTAATGACTCATTACTTGTCCATTATTTTGTACAGCAAAAGCGCAAATTAAGAGAAGGTTTTACATGGTCCCTCTCATAGTCTTCCCTTTTCCTGATTTAATGCACTAGGCTGCTGCACTAACTGAACTTGAAGTTCTCTATGCCTCTCATTATTTTGTCCGCTTCTAACAAGTCTCCCCTCATCCTCTGGCCTTCCAGAGCTCTTAAGACCTTGTGATAGGAGTAGAATTAGGCCCTTCGGCCCACTTCGACATTCAATTGGGGCTGATCTGTCTCTTCCTCCTAACCCCTTTCTCCTCCCCTTAGCCTCTGACACCCGTACAGATCAAGAATCTGAAGAAGGGTCTCGACCCGAAACGTCGCCTATCTCCTTCGCTTCTTAGATGCTGCTGCACCCGCTGAGTTTCTCCAGCTTTTTGTGTAACCCAAGAATCTATCTATCTCTGCCTTAAATATCCACTGACTTTGTCTCCACAGCCTCCTGTGACAAACAATTCCACAGATTTGCCACCCTCTGGCTAAAAAAAATCCTCCTCATCCCCTTTCTTTAAGAACGTCCTCTAATTCTGAGGCTATGACCTCCAGGCCTAGACTCTATCGCCAGTGGAAATATCCTCTCCACATCCACTCAATCCAGGCCTTTCACTATTCCGTAAGTTTCAATGAGGTCCTCCCTCATCCTTCTAAAATCCAGCGAGTACAGGCCCAGTGCCGACAAATACACATATGGTAACCCGCTCATCCCTGGGATCGTTCTTATAAACCTCCGCTGGACCCTCTCCAACGCCAGCACGTCCTTCCCCAGATATGGTGCCCAAAATTGCACATAATATTGAGAAAACTATCCAAGTTTGTCCAACCACTCCTTGTAGCCAACCCCTTCCCCCCCCCCCCCCCTCTCCACAATCCAGGCAGCATTGTGGTAAACCTCCTCTGCACCCTCTCCATAGCCTGCACATCCTTCCTGCAATGGGGTGACCAGATCGCACGCAATATTCCACATGCAGCCTAACCTAACTGCTGTTCATGGCTTCCTCTGGGTCTTTTTTTCATGAACCAGCTTCTGCAGTTCCTTGTATGCACATAGAAACATAGAAATTAGGTGCAGGTTCATTCGGCCCTTCGAGCCTGCACCGCCATTCAATATGATCATGGCTGATCATCCAACTCAGTATTCCGTACCTGCCTTCTCTCCATACCCTCTGATCCCCTTAGCCACAAGGGCCACATCTAACTCCCTCTTAAATATAGCCAATGAACCGGCCTCAACTACCCTCTGTGGCAGAGAGTTCCAGAGACCCACCACTCTCTGTGTGAAAAAAGTCCTTCTCATCTCGGTCCTAAAGGATTTCCCCCTTATCCTTAAGCTGTGACCCCTTGTCCTGGACCTCCCCAACATCGGGAACAATCTTCCTGCATCTAGCCTGTCCAACCCCTTAAGAATTTTGTAAGTTTCTATAAGATCCCCTCTCAATCTCCTAAATTCTAGAGAGTATCAACCGAGTCTATTGCATAGTCTTTGTTCATAAGACAGTCCTGACATCCCAGGAATCAGTCTGGTGAACCTTCTCTCCGCTCCCTCTATGACAATAATGTCCTTCCTCAGATTTGGAGACCAGAACTGTACGCAATACTCCAGGTGTGGTCTCACCAAGTCCCTATACAACTGAAGTAGAACCTGCCTGCTCCTATACTCAAATCCTTTTGCTATGAAAGCTAACATACCATTCGCTTTCTTCACTGCCTGCTGCACCTGCATGCCTACTTTCAATGACTGGTGTACCATGACACCCAGGTCACGCTGCATCTCCCCTTTTCCTAATCGGCCTCCATTTAGATAATAGTCTGCTTTCCTATTTTTGCCACCAAAGTGGATAACCTCACATTTATCCACATTATACTGCATCTGTCAAACATTTGCCCACTCACCCAGCCTATCCAAGTCACCTTGCAGTCTCCTAGCATCCTCCTCACAGCTAACACTGCCCCCCCAGCTTAGTGTCATCCGCAAACTTGGAGATATTGCCTTCAATTCCCTCATCTAGATCATTAATGTATATTGTAAATAGCTGGGGTCCCAGCACTGAGCCTTGCGGTACCCCACTAGTCACTGCCTGCCATTGTGAAAACGACCCGTTTACTCCTACACTTTGCTTCCTGTTTGCCAGCCAGTTCTCTATCCACATCAATACTGAACCCCCAATGCCGTATGCTTTAAGTTTATATACTAATCGCTTATGTGGGACCTTGTCGAAAGCCTTCTGGAAGTCCAGATACAACACATCCACTGGTTCTCCCCCATCCACGCTACTAGTTACATCCTCGAAAAATTCCACAAGATTCGTCTTTGCAGACATCTTTCCAGACATGTAGGAAGGAACTGCAGATACCGGTTTAAACCCAAAATAGACACGAAAAGCTGGAGTATCTCAGCGGGACTGGAGATAAGGTGGCGTTTCGAGTCTGACGAAGGGTCCCGACCCGAAACGTCACCCGTTCCTTCTACCCAGAGATCCTGTTTGTCCAGCTGATTTACGCCAGCTTTTTGTGTCTGTCTTCGATCTAAACCAGCATCTGCGGTTCATTCCTACGTACCATTCCTGGAACTCCAGTCCCAAAAAACACACGTTTGCCTCATCACCCTTTGCTTCTTACCGTCAATGACCATAGATTACCATCAAGTACATTAGCTAGCTAGTTTAGAGATGCAGCCTAGAAACAGGCCCTTGAGCCCACTGAGTCTGCGTCGACCAGCGATCCCCGCACGTCAACACTATCCTACACACACTAGCGACAATTTACATTTATACAAAGCCAATTAACTCACAAACCCTGCACGTCTTTGGAGTGTGGGAGGAAACCGGAGGTCCCATAGAAAGCCCGCGCAGGTCACGGGGAGAACGTACAAATTTTGCACCCGTAGTCAGGATGGAACCCGGGCCTCTGGCGCTGTGAGGCAGCAACTCTACCGCTGCGCCACCATACTGCGCTGCACCTTCTGCAATCTCCCTGCATCACTGCTATGTAATTTTGCAGAGCAGCCTACCATGTGGAACCTTAGCTGAAGCCTTGCTGAAGTCCGTATAAATGATGTCAACTCTTTCCCTCATCATATAACCATATAACAATTACAGCACGGAAACAGGCCATCTCGGCCCTTCAAGTCCATGCCGAACAACTTTTTTCCCTCCTTGGTTACTTCTTCATAAAAGTCAATCAAGTGCATGAGACATGATCTGGCGACAATGCTGTGATGACTATCCCAAATCAACCTCTGTCTTTCCAAATGCATGTTTCTCTTAACTCTCAGATTTCTATCCAGTAACCAGGCACGTGCCGTCAGGGTAGGCAAGGTAGGCACTGCCTACCCTGACTAAAATTATAACATAGTAATAGCTAAATATAAATAATAAAGGCATGGGAGAATTATGCCTATGTAGGAGACCGATCTCTTAGGTAGGCATAATTCTCCGTGCCTTTCATCCGCAGCGCTTGTAACACGGGAAGGTCTGTGCAGCCCACGTGCCGTCAGCGCTGCCTGAAGCCGTCAGTTTCAAGCGGGGCTGAAGGCAGCTGAAATTCTGCCTTTGCAGCACTGCGCATACGCATCAATCTACTGCGCATGCGCAGCGCAAGTTTCTTGGCGGGGTTTTCAACTATGGTTTGTCGTGTACCAATGATGTGGTAAGTACATTTTGTGTTTATGTTTTTAAATACCGTATTTCCCGGGGTGTGGGGGTGGGGGGAGAGCTCCTTCCACAGCGTTTGGGGAGTCTGGCCCGGGGTAAAGTTGCGGGGAGGGCACGAATGTTATGAATGAGGGGATTGGGATAATGCCACTTGTGACGCTCCTTGCACGGAGGCGTGCAATGCCACCGCTCTGAGGCCGGGGGGGGGGGGGTAGAGAAGTAGCTCGGGTGGCTGAGCGGCCGCCGGGCCGGACAGCGGAACCAGCCGCCACCTTAGCTCCTTCTTCGGTCCCCGCTCACCTCTGGCAGCTCTCCGTCTAAAAACCTCTCTCCTGCTGCTCGCTGACCTCACTCATGTCCTTAAATTCTGACAGCGCGATCGAGGTTACTCGGCTGTGGGAATTTAAGGATTTGCAGGAAGCCGCTGACATGAGTGAAGTCGGCGAACGGCAGGTGACAGGTGCTCCGACGGCGAGCACTGCCAGAGGTGAGCGGGCCGGCAGAAGGCGCTGAAGTGGCGGCCAGTTCTGCTGTCGGGTCCCGGTGGCCGCTCGCAGCTCCCCGGGCTGCTTCTATCCCCAGCTACAGTGCGTGGCTACGCGCCAGGAGAGCTGTGGTAGCGGTGAGTGAGTGAGTTACTGGCAGTATCCCCGACACCCTCCTTCTCAACACTCGTGCCCTCCCCACAACTTTACCCCTGGCACAGACTCTCCACACGCTGTGAAAGGAACTGTTCCCCCAATTGGTCTAGGACTAGGAAGCCTGGGAAGGGCAAATTGAAATGTCACTTTTTATTTATTTATTTAACGGAGCGAACAATCTGCGCATGCGCGGTTTAAATTTTTTTACAAGCGGACTGAGCGCCTACCCTGAGTAATTACTCACGGCACGTGCCTGCCAGTAACCTGCCTGCTACAGAGGTTAGGTCTACTGGTCTATAGTTCCTACAGGTTTTTCTTTGAAGCCCTTCTTAAATTAAGGCACAACATTAGCACAACCCTCCAGCCTTTCGGCACCTAGCCCTTGGCTAACAATAGAATAAACAATATGTGCAGGAGGAGGCCATTCGGCCCTTTGAGCCAGCACCGCCATTCACTGTGATCATGGCTGATCATCCACAATCAGTACCCCGTTCCTGCCTTCTCCCCATATCCCCTGACTCAGCTATCCTTAAGAGCCCTATCTAACTCTCTAGAAAGCATCCAGAGAATTGGCCTCCATTGCTCTCTGGGACAGAGAATTCCACAGATTTACCACTCTCTGTGTGAAAAGGTTTTTCCTCATCTCTGTTTGAAATGGCTTACCCCTTATTCTTAAACTGTGGCCCCTGGTTCTGGACTCTCCCAACATCGGGAACATGTTTCCTGCCTCCAGTGTGTCCAATCCCATAATAACCCTATGTGTTTCAATAAGATCCCCTCTCATTCTTCTATATTCCAGTCTGTACAAGCCCAGCCGTTCCATTCTCTCAGCATATGACAGTCTCGCCATCCTGGGAATTATCCTCGTGAACCTACGCTGCACTCCCTCAATAGCAAGAATGTCCTTCCTCAAATTTGGAGACCAAAACTGCACACAATACTCCAGGTGTGGTTTCACCAGGGCCCTGTACAACTGCAGAAGGACCTCTTTGCTCCTGTACTCAACTAATCTTGTTATGAAGGCCAACATGCCATTATCTGTAATCACTGCCTGCTGTACCTGCATGCTTACTTTCAGTGACTGATGAACAAGGACACCCAGATCTCGTTATACTTTCCCGTTTCCCAACTTGACTCGCCCAAGCTGTCCAAGTCACCCTGCATTCTCATAGCATCCTCCTCACAGTTCACACTGCCGCCCAGCTTCGTGTCATCTGCAAATGTGCTAATGTTACTTTGAATCCCTTCATCCAAATCATTGATGTATATTGTAAATAGCTGCGGTCCCAGCACCGAGCCTTGCGGTACCCCACTAGTCACTGCCTGCCATTCTGAAAGGGACCCGTTAATCCCTACTCTCTGTTTCCTGTCTGCCAACCACTTCTCTATCCATGTCAGCACTCTACCCTCAATACCATGTGCCCTAATTTTGCCCACTAATCTCCTATGTGGGACGTTATCAAATGCTTTATGAAGGTCCAGATACACTACATCTACTGACTCTCCCTTGTCCATTTTCCTAGTTACATCCTTTAAAAATTCCAGAAGATTAGTCAAGCATGATTTCCCCTTCGTAAATCCATGCTGACTCGGACCGATCCGGTTACTGCTATCCAAATGTGCGGCTATCTCATCTTTTATAATTGACTCCAGCATCTTCCCCACCACCGATGTCAGGCTAACTGGTCTATAATTCCCTGTTTTCTCTCTCCCGCCTTTCTTAAAAAGTGGGATAACAATAGCTGCCCTCTAATCCACAGGAACTGATCCTGAATCTATAGAACATTGGAAAATGATCACCAATGCGTCCATGATTTCTAAAGCCACTTCCTTAAGTACCCTGGGATGCAGACCATCAGGCCCTGGGGATTTATCATCCTTCAATCCCATCGGTCTACCCAACACCATTTCCTGCCTAATGTGAATTTCCTTCAGTTCACCCCAGATCCTCTGGCCACTAGTACATCTGGGAGATTGTTTGTGTCCTCCTTAGTGAAGACAGATCCAAAGTACCTGTTGAACTCATCTGCCATTTCCTTGTTCCCCATAATAAATTCACCTATTTCAGTCTTCAAGGGATCCACATTTGTCTTAACTAATCTTTTCCTCTTCACATACCTAAATAAGATTTTACTATCCTCCTTTATATTCTTGGCTAGCTTACCTTCGTACCTCATCTTTTGTGCCCGTATTGCCTTTTTAGTTATCTTCTGTTGCTCTTTAAAATTTTCCCAATCCTCTTGCTTCCCGCTCATCTTTGCCATCCGGGAGGGCATGGACTCGGTGGGCCGAAAGGCCTGTTTTCTCACTGTATATCTAAAGTCCAAAGAAAAGTTCAAAGCAAAAACTTTAAAATGCAATACTAATATAACATATTGTGTGTAATCAATTAACTTTAAAAAAAATAATAATAATTTCCAGTACTATCCCCTGTAGCTGCTGTGTTTTGATTTGAATGGTTTGATTAGTTCTGGCGTCAAAGGTTACATAGGAGAATGGAGTTGAGACATCAGCCATGATTGAATGGTGCAGTATGAGCTGAATGGCCTAATTCTGCTCCTATGTCTTACGATCTTATGGACCTGTCAGAGGTCGCTCATGGTACAGACAGACTTCCCAACAATTTTGGACAAGTCTTAAGTGGATAATTAAACCTAGTCCTGGCACCTTGCATTTGACATGAGGGTCACGTGCTTGAAAAACAGCGCTAAATTCAAACACGTAAATAAAATGGAGAAACGGGCCTAAATCTGAACACACTCTCTCAAAAATGCAGCGCGTGAATTAGGTTTTTTAGTTTGGTTTGGAGATAAAGCACGGAAACAGGCCCTTCGGCCCACCGAGTCCGCACCGACCAGCGATTCCCACACATTAACACTACCCCACACACACTAGGGACAATTTACAATTTTCACCGAAGCCAATTAACCTACAAATACGAATATCTTTGGAATGTGGGTGGAACCATGAGGGGTCTCGACCCGAAATGTCACCCATTCCTTCTCTCCAGAGATTCTGCTGAGTTACTCCAACATTTTGTGTCTATCTTTAGATAACTTGGCATCATGTTTGGCATAGACATTGGGGGCCATAGGGCCCTGTCGTTGGGCTGTACTGTTCTATGTAATATAGTAAATTCTCGATATTATGGACCTCTATATAACGGATTTTGGTTATAGCGGACAGAATCTGTTGTATCCAGGTCATCTAACCTTATCGAGAACAAGGAGCCGAGTTTGTTTTTTCACAGAGTGACCACGAGGTGATCAGGGCCAATCCCTAACTCAGTTATAGCGGACAGTCGACAACTATGGACACGACTACCCCCCCCCCATCCCCCCCCCACCACGGTCCCTAATAGCAGGGGTTATCTATAATATGATCACAGTTCTACAAAAAAACTTGTGTTACAGACAACTGAAAAATATCCCAAATCGTTCATCTCTGGTTGGAAATTATATGGATTTAAAAAAAAATTATACAAAAATGCTGGAAGAACTCAGCGGCTGAGGCAGCATCCATGGAGAGAAGGATTTGCCGTGTTTTTCGGGTCGAGATCCTTCTACAGAGTGATGTCGGGGCGGGGGGGGGCGGGAAAAAGGAAGGAAGAGGCGGAGACAGTAGACGTGGGAGAGCTGGGAAGGAGGGAGAAAGCAAGGACTATGAACTTTGGCAAGGATTATCTGAAGTTAGAGAATTCAATGTCCATACCGCTGGGGTGTAAAATCTAAGTGAAATATGAGGTGCTGCTCCTCCAATTTGCACTGGGCCTCACTGACAATGGAGGAGGCCCAGGCCAGAAAGGTCGGATTCGGATTGGGAGGGGGAGTTGAAGTGCTGAGCCACCAGGAGATCAGGTTGGTTATTGCGAACTGAGTGGAGGTGTTGGGCGAAGCGATAGAATATGGTCTAATTCAGCATAAAAGCAATAGAGGCGCAGTGGTAGAGTTGCTGCTTTACAGCACCGGAGACCCAGGTTCAATCCCGACTACGGGTGCTGTCTGTACGGAGTTTGTACGTTCTCCCCGTGACCTGGGTGGGTTTTCTCCGAGATCTTCGTTTTGCCCCCATACTCCAAATACGTTCAAGTTTGTAGGTTAATTGGCTTGGTATGAATATAAAAATGTCCGCAGTGTGTGTAGGATAGTGTCAGTGTGTGGCGATCGCTGGGCAGTGCGGACTCGGTGGGCTGAAAGGCCTGTTTCCGTGCTGTATCTCTAAACTAATCTAAACTTTAAAAACATTTAAATAACAGTAAGAAGCCAGGATCCATATTTAGAAATCCTTGACGCCACCAGGTACCATCTAAGGAGGTAACCACTCATATCACGTCAACACAGCAAGAACAAACAACTTACTTAAAAACTGCCAGGATACATTTCGTTAATCTTTATGGCGGGAAGCCATATTATGATTAAATCAGATAATCAACATAGAGCAGCAGAAATGATGTCGCTCGGGAACGTCAAAGCTTGGTACAGGTCATCTGAGGTGCAAGCAGCACGGTGGCGCAGCGGGTATAGCCACAGCCTCACCAGTTCGATCCTGACCTCGGGCATTGTCTGTGTGTGGAGTTTGCACGTTCTCCCTGTGACCACGTGGGTCTCCTCCGGGTGCTCCAGTTTCCTCCCACATCCCAAAGACGTGAGGGTTTGCAGGTTAATTGACCTCTGTAAAATTGGCCCTTGTGTGTAAGGGAGTGGATGAGAAAGTGGGATAGCATAGAACGAGTGTGAAAGGGTGATCGATGGTCGGCGTGGACTCAGTGGGCCGAAGGGCCTAATTTAATTTAATCCTAAACTAATTTAAACAATGCTAAATTGAGAAGACCTGGAAGACGACATTTAGAAACTAGGAACTGCAGTTGCTGGCTTACATAAAAAGGACACAAAGTGCTGGAGTAACTCAGCAGGTCAGGCAGCCTCTCTGGAGTACATGGATAGGTGACGTTTCGGGTCTGAAACGTCATTGAGCTGTTATCTAAAATCGGTGAGTTCAATGTTCAGATAACATTAGGACTAGGGAGTGGATGACAAAATGTGATAACAGGACTAGTGTCAGAAGGTCATAAGGAATAGCAGCAGAATTAGGCCATTCGGCCCATCAAGCATCCACCGCCATTCAATCATGGCTGATCTATCTCTCCCTCCAAACCCCATTCTCCTGCCTACTCCCCATGGCCCCTGACACCTGTACTAATCAAGAATCTATCTCTGCCTTTAAAATAACTATTGACTGGGTCGCCAAAGCCTTCTGTGGTAAAGAATTCCGCAGATTCACCACCCTCGGACGAAAGAAATTTCTCCTCATCTTCCTAAAAGAACGTCCTTTAACTCTGAGGCTGTGACCTCTAGTCCTAAACTTTCCCACTAGTGGAAACATCCTCTCCACATCAATGGTGGTTGGCATGGACTTGGTGGGCTGAAGGGGGTGTTTCAATGCTGTGTCTCAAACCAAGGAGCAGTCGCTGGCCTGGCAAGTTGTGTTCAAACAGGCTGGCGGAAGTCCTACCAATTCCAAACCTAGAGATAAAACAAAAATCTGTGTGTGTGTATATATAACCATCTGGAATATGTTGACACCCGTTGCTATGGATATTGGACACTACTGCGATGATTATCTCAGTGCCGAGATAGATGTTTATTGTATTTTCCTGGTGCTTCCAGCAAACCAAAGGCCAGTGTGACTATTCCACAGGGCTTGGAGGATTAAGTTGAAGCTTGACATTCCCCTGACAATGGTCTTCAACAGAAGGGGGCGGCACGGTGGCACAGCGGTAGAGTTGCAGCCTCACAGCACCAGAGACCTGGGTTCAATCCTGACCACGGGTGCTGTTTGTATGGAGTTTGCACGTTCTCCCTTGTCCACTCTGGAGTTTAGAAGGATGAGAGGGGATCTTATTGAAACATATAAGATTGCTAAGGGTTTGGACACGCTAGAGGCAAGAAACATGTTCCCGATGTTGGGGGAGTCCAGAACCAGGGGCCACAGTTTAAGATTAAGGAGTAAGCCATTTAGAACGGAGACAAGGAAACACTTTTTCTCACAGAGAGTGGTGAGTCAGTGGAAATCTCTGCCTCAGAGGGCGGTGGAGGCAGGTTCTCTGGATGCTTTCAAGAGAGAGCTGGATAGGGCTCTTAAATATAGCATGAGTAAGGGGATCTGGGGAGAAGGCAGGAACGGGGTACTGATTGGGGATGATCAGCCATGATCACATTGAATGGCGGTGCTGGCTCGAAGGGCCGAATGGCCTACTCCTGCAGCTGTTGTCTATTGACCGCGTGGGTTTTCTCCGGGTGCTCCGGTTTCCTCCCACACTCGAAAGACGTGCAGGTTTGTAGGTTAATTGGCTTTTCTTAAAAATAAACTTGTGAATTATCCCTAGTGTGTAGGATAGTGCTAGTGTACTGGGTGATTGCTGGTCGGCTTGGAGTCGGTAGGCCGAAGGGCCTGTTTCTTTCTGTATCTCTTCAGTAAACATTGATGGTGATTGGGACTTTTCTGTTCAATAACTCCTGAGGTTTATAAATACAGCATGAAAACAGGTCCACGTCGACCATCGATCATCCGTTTGCACTAGTTCTAAGCAAAGATCCTATAGCAAGCACGATAGTGCACTCCTGCTAAAACCAATATGCTGACGTGTAGTATGCTATGGAGTGGAACGTCAGTCTTTTCGTCGGCCATTTCAGTGACCCGACCGACTTTGTAAATCCCTCTCGCAGTGTACAGGGCCTGTCCTACAAGCATGCAACTCCATGCGATGAGCACGACCTAACGTGGTCGCTTGAGCCATCCGGCGTCGTGGGGCCGGTCCCACTTCGATTGCCGGAGCCGTGCGGAATTGTGCAGAGTTAGTCCCGACATCGCGCGGGGCTCCGAAAAACTGTTCAAAAATTCCGCGCGGCAACGGCTTGTCGGCTCGCAGTTTCCTCGACGCATTACACACCACCTCGACATCGTGCCTCCGTGAACCTCTCTGTAGGTGCATCTGTGACCCTCTATGTGTGTGGCTCCGTGGCCCTCTCTGTGTGCCCCTCTCTGGCCTGGCGAACTTACCTTAAGACTTCGCTCCAAGTTCGCCTCACTTTGCGCCGCGTTGTGCCACTCACCCGACCTCCGCGCGGCCCTCGCTGCCGGTTTGGTCACGCTTGCCGCATGCAGGCGCATGCTGGTGGGAACAGCCCTGTACAGGGATCACCCGACCTCCGCGCGGCCCCCGCTTCTAGTTTGATCGCGCTCATCGCATGGAGTCGGATGCTGGTAGGACAGGCCCTTACTCAGCGTTGCGGGGGAACAGTTTGTGTGTGTGATGTAGTGTTAGACCCATTATTCATAATTCTGTTCATTCATAATTCTGCTATTTTTTGTTCATCATTAATATGTCAATAAATTATAATTCTGTTAATTTTCTTTTTTTAATGTTTTTTAAAATTGTCTTTTTTTTAAGTTTAAAAAACAATTCTCTTTTTAACTGCCTCATGTGCTGTGTTTGAGTTGGTGCTTGTATTAAACTTGCACTCTGTAATTCATTTGATCGCACTGTTCACAAGATGTGGACGCCATGGCCAAAGCAAAGATGGGAGTGCGGAGACTGAAGCCGGTTACGGAAATGGGGCCGAAAATGACCCACGAATCTGCCCGTGACCCCCTACTACGTCTTTTTCGTCGAGTGGGCTAGCTTGCTTGCCGTGGGATCTTTGGTTCTAAGTTATCCCACTTTCTCATCCAGTCACTATGCATTAGGGGCAATATGACAGAGTCCAATTTGCTGACTAACCCGCACATATTGGTGACGTGGGAGGAAACCCACGCAGTCACAGGGAGAGTCTGCAAACTCCACACAGACAGCACTGGAGGTCAGTCTCTGGCATGGTGAGGCAGCGGCTCTACCAGCTCTGCCCTTTGTTACCAGTTCAGTACAAAGGGAGTCGGCAGGAAGATGTTTTTTTGCAGGCTGCTGGTCCAAAGGAAATGCAAATACAAACATTTTCAGTTGCCACAGATTGAATGCGATTTGAACATTTCTGCTGTGGAGTCGCACAGCCAGGAAACGGGCCCTTCAGCCCAACTCATCCATGCTAACCAAGATGCCCCTTCCAAGCAAAGCCAATTTGCCCGCGTTTGCCTGATATACCTTTAAACTTTCTTTATCCGTGTACCTGTTCAAATGTCTGTGAAATGCCTCAACCTCCTCCGGCAGCTCGTTCCGTGGACCCACCACCCTCTGTGTGGGGGAAAAGTTGTCCCTCAGGTTAGTGTTAAATTTTGCCCATCTCACCTTAAGCCCGTGTCCTCTGGTTTTTGATTCCCCAACTCTGGGTAAAAGATTCAACATTCTTCTTGGGTCGACAAATATGCTGGAGGAACTCAGCGGGTGAGGCAGCATCTGTGAAGAGAAGGAATAGGCGACGTTTTGGGTCGAGACCCTTCTTCAGACTTCTTCTTAGCTCTACCCCTCATGATTTTGTATCACCCCTCAGCCTCCTACACTGCAAGGAAGCTGGGTAGCTGCAGGAGGAGTTCGACCAAGTTACTGGATGTCTCTGTTGACAAATTATCCTTTTTAATTTTTTTCAGGTTCTGCGTGTGGATCCTATTCTATCTCATGGAACAAATGTCTGCCCCGTCAGATGTAAAGGCCTAGAAACTACACTAGTCCTGACCAGGTATGGTTTACTTCATCCTATTGTGTGCTCTAATATAACAAGTGATGAGTAATACCAAGGAACTAAATGCGCATGCTGGTTTATACTAAAGAGGGACACAGAGTGCTGGAGTAACTCAGCGGGTCAGGCAGCATCTGTGGAGAACATGGATAGGTGACGTTTCACAGAGTGCTGGAGTAACTCAGCGGGTCAGGCAGCATCTGTGGAGAACATGGATAGGTGACGTTTCACAGAGTGCTGGAGTAACTCAGCGGGTCAGGCAGCATCTGTGGAGAACATGGATAGGTGACGTTTCACAGAGTGCTGGAGTAACTCAGCGGGTCAGGCAGCATCTGTGGGGAACATAGATAGGTGACGTTTCACAGAGTGCTGGAGTAACTCAGCGGGTCAGGCATCTTTTAAACGATGTACCTGCCTCAGCTACCACACTGGCAGTTTTGTTAGGTTAGTTTAGAGATACAGAGTGGAAACGGGCTCTTGGGCCCACCGAGTCCGCACCGACCAGCGACTCTGACCATTAACACTACCCTACACACACTAGGGATATTGTTTACATTTACACCATGCCAATTAACCTACAAACCTGCACGTCTTTGGTGTGTGAAAGGAAAGCAGAGCACCTGGAGAAAACCCACGCAGGTCATAGGAACATAGAAATTAGGTGCAGGAGTAGGCCATTCGGCCCTTTGAGCCTGCACCGCCATTCAATATGATCATGGCTGATCATCCAACTCAGTATCCCGTACCTGCCTTCTCTCCATACCCTCTGATCCCCTTAGCCACAAGGGCCACATCTAACTCCCTCTTAAATATATCCAATGAACTGGCCTCAACTACCCTCTGTGGCAGAGAATTCCAGAGTCATGGGGAGAACGTACGAACTCCGTACAGACAGCACCCGTAGTCAGGATCGATCCCTGCTTCTTCTGTTGTGTGGCGTGCACAGCCTAAAGTTGTCGGACAACTTGTTCTATTTGATCTTCTGTTTGTGCACGTCGAGTTGATTGCATTAGTCGAAACAGGGCAGACCAGGTGAAGGTTGCAATCTTCCATTCCTCTCTGGTGCTGAAAGGCCACAACTCTGCTACTGCACAACTGTGCCACCCTCCTCAGCCCAACTCCTCCATGCCAACCAAGATGACCCAACTAAGCTGGTCCTCTTTGCCCTTAACTGGCCCTCCGAACCTTTCAGACCCACATTCCTGCCCTTTAAATGCTGTTATAGTACCTGCCTCAACTACCTCTCTGGCAGTTCATTCCATACACCCCGAGTGACCCAGCCTAAACAAGAATCACAGTGGTGCAGCGGTAGAGTTGCCGCCTTACAGCGAATGCAGCGCCGGAGACCCGGGTTCAATCCTGACTACAGGTGCTGTCGGTACGGTGTTTGTACGTTCTCCCCATGGCCTGCGTGGGGTTTCTCCGAGATCTTCGGTTTCCTCCCACGCTCCAAAGATGTCCATGTTTGTAGGTTAATTGGCTTGGTAAATGTAAAAATTGTCCCCAGTGTGTGTAGGATGGTGTTAATGTGCGGGGATCGCTGGTCGGCACGGACCCGGTGGGCCGAAGGGCCTGTTTCCAGGCTGTATTTCTAAACTAAACTAAACTAAAGGGTCGCAAATTTAAAAATCACCTATCCATGTTCTCCACAGATGCTGCCTGACCCGCTGAGTTACTCCAGCACTCTGTGAAACGTCACCTATCCATGCTCCCCACAGATGCTGCCTGACCCGCTGAGTTACTCCAGCACTCTGTGAAACGTCACCTATCCATGCTCCCCACAGATGCTGCCTGACCCACTGAGTTACTCCAGCACACTGTGAAACGTCACCTATCCATGCTCCCCACAGATGCTGCCTGACCCGCTGAGTTACTCCAGCACTCTGTGAAACGTCACCTATCCATGTTCTCCACAGATGCTGCCTGACCCGCTGAGTTACTCCAGCACATGGTGTCCTTTTGTTCCAGTGCTGTGTGACTCTTGACTCTAACAATCATTTACAAAGGAGACAACTTCATTTGCTTGCTCAAGGGAAGCTGCCAACGTAACCTGAAGATTCAACAATTCAAAAGGATTCTGGCATTTCAATGGAGCATCCTTAGCAATTAATCACGTCCACACACATTGAGAGGCATTTATTCGTACAAAGATATTGGCAACGACTTATCCGTGCATGCCAATTTTTTCCTGAACTAGGCATTCTCTTCAGTATTTTCAGTCTGTGTATAAAATCGGCTGTGTCCGAATGTGTGGACAAGAGAAACTGTGGACAATTAAAAAAAAAAAAAAAAGATTTAAATGTAATGACCAAGGAAAAAAATTAATAAAATCTGTAAAAGAAAATGCTTAATTAACAGTATTTGCAAAGGTGGAATGAATCTGATGTGAAAATAGTTATGTGCTTGTAGAAACTGGGAACTTCAGATGCTGGTTAATAAACCAAAGGGGTCAAGGTGCTGGAGTAACTCAGCGGGTCAGGCAGCATCTGTGGAGAACGTGGATAGGTGACGTTTCACAGAGTGCTGGAGTAACTCAGCGGGTCAGGCAGCATCTGTGGAGAACGTGGACAGGTGACGTTTCACAGAGTGCTGGAGTAACTCAGCGGGTCAGGCAGCATCTGTGGAGAACATGGATAGGTGACATTTCACAGAGTGCTGGAGTAACTCAGCGGGTCAGGCAGCATCTGTGGAGAACATGGATAGGTGACGTTTCGGGTCGGGACCCTTCTTCAAACTCGGACTTCAGAAGGGCCTTGGATATGAAGACAGCACCAGATATGGATGCAACAACAAGACCCCTGGTGCAGCCCACTCGTAATTGCCTGTCGTCTTTCAGTAAGAGGCTTAACATTTTCTTCCAAGGGTCAGCATGCATCAGATGCTGCCTTGGGTTGTTTGTGTAAAGGGTTTTCTTTCCTTACTCAGTGCACAAATGACAAACTTGCCCGATACACCCACCGTCGTCTAGGAGAAAAAGTTGTGTCTCGGATTCCTGTTAAATCTTGAAGGCAGACTCAGAGGTCAGGCAGCATCCCTGGAGAACATGGATAGGGAACGTTTCAGAACTGGTGAGACTTCTGGAGAAGAGACCCGGGTTCAATCCTGACTACGGGCGCTGTCTGTTCGGTGGACGTTATTCCTGTGACCGGATGCGATTTCTCCGGGTGCTCAGGTCCTCCCACACCACAGGTGTACAGGACTGTCTTGGGTAAAGTTGTAAAATTATCCCTAGTGTGTAGAATAGTGTTAGTGTATGGGGTGATCACTGATCGGTGCGGGCCGAAGGGCCTGTTACTGTATCTCTAAAATCTATCTCTGAAGTCTTAGTGAAGACAATCGTATACAGTGAATACACACTTTAGGTATCAGGAAGAGATATGCATCTAAATGAGCCATTTTTGGTCAAATTGTTGTTCTAGTGGTTCTACAGTCTAGCTGGGATGGAGGCAATAAAGGTTTTGGAGCAAGTTCAAGGTTAAATTTATTTGTCACAGGCACCATGAGGTGCTGTGTACCATGCAGCGCTATAGTCATGTTTCATGCATTAAAGATAGTCAATGTTTATGTACCATTAACATTGAGCGAGGCACAGCTGGTAGAGATGCTACCTCGCATCACCAGAGACCTGGGTTCGATTCTGACCCCGTGTAGTTTATACCGCCTCCCTCTGACCACACGGGTTTTCTCTGGATGTAAAATTGTCCCCCGGTGTGTAGGGAATGGATGAGAAAATGGGATAACATGGAATTAGTCTGCATGGGTGATCAGTGGTCAGCATAGACACTGGGTCAAAGGTCATGCCGTGCCCTCCATCAGTGACGGAAATCCCTATGAAGACGGGGGTGGGGGGTGGACACACTTTCTTGGCGGCCACGCGCGCATGCACACTGTCACACACAAGGCTTTGAAGGCTTCTGCCGTGGCCCTTGTGAACGGTAATTACAGCTCAATCCAGCACTAAATGCAGCTCAACTCTGCCTGTCCCGCTGGGTTAACCTACAGCCCTGCCTGGACTGACGGGGCACCAGCCTGGAGCCGTGGAGCTAGCGCTGCATCTCCGCACTGGCTGTAAACCTGGGCCATATTTCCCGCAAGGCCAGGCAGGGCTGTAGGTTAACCTGGCGGGAGAGGCAGATTTTAGCTGGGTTTAGCGATGCTTCTCTGTGCTGGCTGTGGGCCTGGGGGCACCGCACCCGTCTGACTCCCGACGTCTCCGGCACCCCCGGGCATGGGAGGAGGGGCACTTGGGTGGGGACGGGGTTGGCCCAGTGGCTGTTTGGCAGCGATTGCAGCGCAGGCCGGGATCGATCCTGGCTGCGGATGAGGTGCAGGTCTGTGTCCAGGGCTGCCGTTGTGACCCTATGACCTGGGCACGTCTCCATCCTCCAATCACCGCGCTCTTTCCTCAGTCCCACCCCCCCCCCCCCCCCACTTCCGCCTCTGACCGACACCTCCCTCCTCCAATCATCGCGCTGAATTATCATGTCCCGCCCCCATTGCCTGCAGACTGACGTCTCTCTCACCCAATCGGCGCCCTCGATCAGCAGTCCCATCCCCCAGTCTCACAGAAAGCGGGGATTTCACCGGGTTTTAAAATCCGGATTACAAAAAATTGGGGGGGGGGGGGGATCGTCCCCCACCTCTCAAAACAGAGGGGGGACATCTCCCCCATGCCAACCCGGGATTGCCGCCACTGCCCCCCATAATGTTTGGGACAAAGAACGTCATTTATTTATTTGCTTCTGTGTTCTACAATAAATAAATGATGGGTCTTTGTACCAAACATTATGGAGGGCACTGTATATCCATTCTGTATCTCCAAATGGGATAGTTGATGCAAGCTTGCTCCACCATTTAGTAAGATCACTGCTCATCTGGTCTATGGCCTCAAGATCATTTTCCTGCTTTGATTTCTCTCTCGTCCAAAGATATCCATATCCCCACCTCAAGGCCAGCCATGACTGGATAGCCTTCATGGGTAGTATAGTCTAATGCTGCTCCTAATGCAGCAATTATGACCTTATGAGCAATGAGAGAGGGTCCACAGAGGGTCCTCCCATCGGGAAGCGGAAGAGTTCCAGAACCAGGGGCCACAGTCTAAGAGTAAAGGGGAGGCCATTTAAAACTGAGATGAGAAAAAAACCTTTTCACCCAGAGAGTTGTGAATTAGTGGAATTCTCTGCGACAGAGGGCAGTGGAGGCCAAATCACTGGATGGATTTAAGAGTTAGATAGAGCTCTAGGGGCTAGTGGAATCAAGGGATATGGGGAGGAAGCAGGCACGGGTTATTGATTGTGGATGATCAGCCATGATCACAATGAATGGCGATGCAGGCTCGAAGGGCCAAATGGCCTCCTCCTGCACCTATTTTATATGTTTCTATGTAACTCCTTCCCAGTAGACAAACCTTCAGGTGATTTTGCAGTGAAGTGATCAAAATGTAGAAGCCAGCAGTTAAAACAAGGAACAAGGTGTTGGAGTAACTCTTTTAATCGTTTTTAAAACAAAACCAGTCTCCAAAGCTCTCAAATCCAAGCCATTAGCTCCCCCATCAACATTCATGTTGAGGTGACCATTTGAGAGGGATATTTGGATGCTTAGTTTAGAGAAACGGAGCGGAAACAGGCCCTTCGGCCCACTGGGTCCGTGTCAACCAGCGATTCCAGCACATTAGCACTATCCTACACACACTAGGGACAATTTACACATTAAACAGGAGCAAGGAGGTCCTACTGCAGTTGTATAGGGCCCTGGTGAGACCACACCTGGAGTATTATGTGCAATTTTTGTCTCCTAATTTGAGGAAGGATATTCTTGTTATTGAGGGAGTGCAGCATAGGTTCACAAGGTTAATTCCCGGGATGGCGGGACTGACATATGATGAAAGAATGGGTCGACTGGGCTTGTATTCACTGGAAATTAGAAGGATGAGAGGAAATCTTATAGAAACATATATAATTCTTAGAGGATTGGATAGGCTAGATGCAGGAAAAATGTTTCCGATGTTGGGGGAGTCCAGAACCAGGGGTCACAGATTAAGAATAAGGGGTAGGCCATTTAGGACTGAGATGAGGAAAAACATTTTCACCCAGAGCATTGTGAATCTGTGGAATTCTCTGCCACGGAAGGCAGTCGAGGCCAATTCACTGGATGTTTTCAGGCGAGAGTTAGATTTAGCTCTTGGGGCTAACGAAATCAAGGGGTATGGGGGAAATGCTGGAACGAGGTACTGATTTTGGATGATAAGCCATGATCATATTGAATGGCGGTGCTGGCTCGAAGACTCCTGCACCTATTTTCTATGTCGAACAAGCCAATTAACCTACAAACCTGTACGTCTTTGTTCGTGAGATGTTGATTTAGTCCTTATTGTTTCATTAATGAGTATAATCTTAATGGGTGAAAACTGGACCGAAAGCCATTTTGTTTTGATCTTTCACAAATCAAATATAGACCAATCACAATTTCTGTGGAAGTTCTCATGGAACAATCTAGACTCGTTAGGCAGGCCATTAATTCATCACCAATGATAAGATTGGGGACTGAATGCAGTGTAGACCAATTACACGCATTTAGTTCCTAATGCATGTTGACAGAAGCGTTAAAGAGTTAGGTTAACGTTTGATTCAACGAGCAAACATTGCAGTTTACCTCATCTGATTTGTAAATTGTGTAACAACACTGGAGAAGCTGGACTGAAGATATGATATGAAAATAAATATGCTGGCAATACGACCAAATAATAGACATTGCTGGAAATATTCCTTATCTCCTTTTGGAGGGAGATGAAGAGGAATTTAATTCGTCAGAGGGTGGCGAGTCTGTGGAATGCATTGCCACAGAAGGCTGTGGAGGCCAAGTCAATGGATATTTTAAGGCAGAGATAGATACATTCTTGATTAATATGGGTGTCACAGGTTATGGCAGGGGTGCCAACCTTTTTGGTCCCGTTTATCCCTGGCACATATTTATGAACAACTAATGATGAAGGGATACTGTTATACCAGAACCAAACACAGTCAGTCAATGAGAAAAATTATGTACAAATCCAGAATCAACAAATTTACCCCCTGGGTAGGTGAAATTTAACCCTTGGGGGTAAATTTTATCCCAGGTTGGGAACCCTATGGGAGAAGGCAGGAGAATGGGTTAGGAGGGAGAGTGAGATCAGCCAGTATTGAATGGCGGAGCAGACTTGATGGGCCGAATGGCCTAATTCTGCTCCTTTCACTTCTGACCTTAAGATATTTGACTAGTTAGTCAGCGTTGGAGAAAACCTTTCACACCTGAACTACAAAAAAAATACTTCAGCTCGCAATGTTAATTTTTTTAAATCTTCATGGACGCTGTCTGACCTGCTGAGAATTTCCAGCATTCTCTTGTAATGTGACGATGAAATAGTGACTTTTTTTCGTGCGTCGAATTTTAAATCTATTTTCCTTTCCCGATCAAAAATGAGTGGTAGAAGTTGATCAATTACAAACTCATTGTAAAACAAAATGTATTTAAATAACGCTCTGATTCTAAGGTAGACACAAAATGCTGGAGTAACTCAGCGGGGCAGGCTGCATCTTTCTGGTCGACGTTTCTGGTCGAGACCCTTCTTCAGGTCGAGACACCCATTCCTTCTCTCCAGAGATGCTGCTTGACCCGCTGAGTTGACCAGCATCTTCAAGGACCCACACCATCCTGGCCACACACTCATCTCCCCGCTGCCTTCAGGTAGAAGGTACAGGAGCCTGAATTCTGCAACATCCAGGTTCAGGAATAGCTGCTTCCCCACAGCCATCAGGCTATTAAACTCAACTCAAACAAAAATCTGAACATTAATAGCCTATTGCACTTTATCTGGTTATTTATGTGTGTGTGTGTACTGGACTGTTCTGTATTCATGCCTACTATATTCTGTTGTGCTGAAGCAAAGCAAGAATTTCATTGTCCTATCTGGGACACATGACAACAAACTCTCTTGAACCTTGAGTTACTCCAGCATTTTGTGTCTACCTTCGATTTAAACCAGCATCTGCATTTCTTTCCCAAAGAATCTGATTCTGTTGGTCAAATAAATCTTGTTATTCCATATTGGTGTTGATATTGGTTTATTGTTGGCATGTGTACAGAGATACAATCAAAGACTTGGTGTGCCAATTCAAATCATACCTTGCATCAGTGCAATCAAGTATAATAACCATATAACAATTACAGCACGGAAACAGGCCCTCTCGGCCCTTCCAGTCCGTGCCGAACATTTATTTTCCCCTTGTCCCATCTACCTGCACTCAGACCATACCCCTCCATTCCCTTCCCATCCATATACCTATCCACTTTACTTTTAAATGTTAAAATCGAACCTGCCTCCACCACTTCTGCTGGAAGCTCATTCCACACAGCCACCACTCTCTGAGTAAAGAAGTTCCCCCTCATGTTACCCCTAAACTTCTGTCCCTTAATTCTCATGTCATGCCCTCTTGTTTGAATCTTCCCTACCCTCAATGGGAAAAGCTTATCCACGTCAACTCTTTCATCATTTTAAAGACCTCAATCAAGTCCCCCCTTAACCTTCTGCGCTCCAAAGAATAAAGACCTAACTTGTTCAACCTTTCTCTGTAACTTAGTTGCTAGAACCATAACAAGAGGATCAAGTATAGTGTTGCAGGCATTTTTGCTTCGCAGTTGGAGAGCGAATGCAATGAATTATTCCAAATGATCCCGACCTGAAACGTCACCTATTCATATTCTCCACAGATGTTGCCTGACCAGCTGAGTTACTCCAGCACTCTGTGAAACGTCACCTATCCATGTTCTCCACAGATGCTGCCTGACCCGCTGAGTTATTCCAGCACTCTGTGAAACGTCACCTATCCATGTTCTCCACAGATGCTGCCTGACTCGCTGAGTTACTCCAGCACTCTGTGAAACGTCACCTATCCATGTTCTCCACAGATGCTGTCTGACCCGCTGAGTTACTCCAGCACTCTGTGAAACGTCACCTATCCATGTTCCCCACAGATGCTGTCTGACCCGCTGAGTTACTCCAGCACTCTGTGAAACGTCATCTATCCATGTTCTCCACAGATGCTGCCTGACCCGCTGAGTTACTCCAGCACTCTGTGAAACGTCACCTATCCATGTTCTCCACAGATGCTGCCTGACCCGCTGAGTTACTCCAGCACTCTGTGAAACGTCACCTATCCATGTTCTCCACAGATGCTGCCTGACCCGCTGAGTTACTCCAGCACTCTGTGAAACGTCACCTATCCATGTTCTCCACAGATGCTGCCTGACCCGCTGAGTTACTCCAGCACTCTGTGAAACGTCACCTATCCATGTTCTCCACAGATGCTGCCTGACCCGCTGAGTTACTCCAGCACTCTGTGTCCTTTGCTAACTTGCATCTGCACTTCCTTTTCCTGCAATGTATTATTCGAGTGCTAGTGAATACTGACAGTGAAGCAACGATATCAATGTTGTCTGCGTGTACTTTGGAAATGTACACATGCCGTAAACGATGCCCAAGTCTGCCTGGAGATGTTTCTCTGGGGTGATTGGAGTACAGAAAACCAATCACAAAATTGATCACTCTGGTGTTTACATTGGGACGGCACGGTGGCGCGGTAGAGTTGCTGCCTCACAGCGCCAGAGACCCGGGTTCAATCCTGACTACGGGCGCTGTCTGCACAGAATTTGTACGTTCTCCCTGTGACCGCGTGGGTTTTCTCCGGGCGCTCCGGGTTCCTCCTGCACTCAAAGACGTGCTGGTTTGCAGGTTAATTGGCTCCTGTAAAAATTGTAAATTGTCCCAATGTCTTGGCCTTGGTTGTTGGATCAATGGCAGTCAGGGTTTCTCAAATCGGTTTCTCTCTCTTCCAGGAGATCTGTCAAGGGGCCTGAGGTGACAGATTCATTGACTGTTCACGAGGGGATGGGGTGAGGGGCGGAGGAGCGTCTGCGAGATCCACCGTCTCTTCCAGCGAAGGGGAAAGATTGAACTCTGGTTAACGTCGGTTAACGATTAATTTAAGGCTGTGTCATTTGTTTGTCCGCAGTTTGCAACCATCTTACGGGGAAGGGAGGAGATCTCGTCTCAGAGATGACCTGTGGGCCGTGCATATTGAAACCATTTGCGTAGAACTATGGGCTGTGCTTCAGCCAAGCATGTGTCTACTGTTCAAAATGAGGAGGAAGCGCAGAAGGGAAAGAACTACCAAAATGGCGACGTCATTGGCGGTACGTACAGAGGGTGACTATGTTCAATGTTCTCTTGATATCTCATGTATCAGGGGTTATGGGGCAAGGCAGGACACTGGAGCCCGGAGGGAGAGATAGATCAGCCATGATTGAATGGCGGAGTAGACTTGATGGACCGAATGGCCTAATCCTGCTCCTATCATTTAAGACCTAATGGGACTGTTTGGGCATTAGTTACCTAAAATTAGAGAATTCAATATTCATAGAGTTGGATTGTGAGGTACCCAGGTGGAATCTGAGGTGCTATTCCTCCAGTTAGCGTGTGGCACTGGGGGGGGGGGAGTAGATAAAAGCTCATGAATCCCATCAAACTATTCGGATGTCGCAGACCTTTCTCCATTGTTATCTCGTCCCACCCCTGCTACTATCAGTTAAGGGCCTGTCCCACTTTCACGACCTAATTCACGAGCTTTGCTGAGTTTGCCCTTAACTCATACTCGCAGTATGGTCGTCATGAGGTCGTAGCAGGCCGTGATGCTAGTCGTAGGTACTTGTGGCATCAAGTAGGTCGGGGCGTTTTTTCTAGCATGATAAAAAATGTTCACGAGTAAAAAAGGTCGTGAATTAGGTCGTGAAAGTGGGACAGGCCCTTCGCTGCGAACTTCCCTCCATTGACGAACTGTACACTGCAAGGGCCAGGAAGCGAGCGGGCAAGATCATCTCTGACCCCTCTCACCCTGGCCACAAACTCTTCGAATCACTTCCCTCTGGAAGGCGACTCCGGACTGTCAAAGCTGCCACAGCCAGACATAAAATAGCTTTTTTTCCACGAGTAGTAGCTCTACTCAACAGCCAAAAATCTGTAGCCTCCCTTTGATCTGGTCAATGGTGTTTTATCATGAATGTTTTATTATTATTAATGTTTAGTGTTTTCTGAGTCATTCGTAACTGTCACTGTATGTCATGTTGGTACTTGTGGGTGGAGCACCAAGGCAAATTCCTTGTATGTGAATACTTGGCCAATAAACTTACTTACTTGCTTATGAACTTATCAAGGTACACTCAAATACTTTGCATACATACCAACAAGACTATCACCATTCATAAGCACCATCCCCTGGTTAGTACAGAACAGCTCACTGAGTCCGTATGCAAGAGTCACCATGTTGGGGCCATGTCACAGTCCCAGCTACAGCTGGTCACAAAGGCCCGTTGCAGCCGTCGCCTCCATACCGGTGGTCCCGTGAACCTCTCCTCACCCCGCCCCCTTCAGCCCTTGTTCCCCAGGGGGAGGGGACCTCCCGCAGCCGAACCTGAAGATGAAACCTAGAAACATAGAAAATCTGTGCAGGAATAGGCCATTTGGCCCTTCGAGCCTGCACCGCCATTCAGTATGATCACGGCTGATCATCCAAAATCAGTACCCCGTTCCTGCTTTCTCCCCATATCCCTTGATTCCGATAGCCCTCAGAGCTCTATCTAACTCTTTCTTGAAAGCATCCAGTGAATTGGCCTCCACTGCCTTCTGTAGCAGGGAATTCCACAGATTCACAACTCTCTGGGTGAAAACGTTTTTCCTCATCTGAGTCCTAAATGGCCTACCCCTGATTCTTAACCTGTGACCCCTGGCTCTGGACTCCCCCAGTTCTACTTAGTGTGCCTTTTGTACAGCGACTGCCGCCATTTCCCTTCGCTGTCCTCTCCAGAAGGTCATCCATCAGCACGGCGGCGCAGCGGTAGATTTGCTGCCTCACAGCGCCAGAGACACGGGTTCGATCCTGACTACGGGCGCTGTCTGTACGGAGTTTGTGCGTTCTCCCTGTGACCGGGTGCAATGCAGTTCCTTCTTTAACACAATGCAATGTCTTCCGTTTGCTCCAAACTCCAAAAGACGTACAGGTTTGTAGGCTAATTGGCTTGGTATCAATGTAAAACTGTCCCCAGTGCGTGTCTGATAGTGTTAATGTGCGGAGATCGCTGGTCGGTGGGGACTTGGTGGGCTGAAGGACCTATTTCTGCGCTGTATCTCTAAATCTCTGCAATGACTGTGTGTTAACTATTGACAGCTTAGAACAGCCAATGTTTGAAGAACTGTTTTCATTCAGCGAGATCGGAATTAAAATGAAACTGTGGCCAATTTAATGCAGAATTGAGATGCTGCATATCATTTTGTTTTACTGATTATTAAAAAGCAAATTGTTATTGTGACGGAGAGAGTTGCAGCGTAAAGGGCCTGTCCCGACTCTTTGGGCGACTACAGGCATCACCCCGCCCGCGACATGTCGCCTGTACGGTCGTGAGTATTCGCCCAAAGACTCGTACCTTTTTCTGGTCACCGCTGGATTTTCAACATGTTGGAAATTTTTCGGCAACCTGCTGCGACTATGACGGGTGCCGGCAAGTCGCCGAAGAAATCGCGTAAGTGCACATCTGTGAAGATCTTTCCTTGGGCGTGCACATCTGTGAAGATCTTTCCTGGTCCGAGAACACAGGTGCAATGATTAAGAAAGCTCATCAGCGCCTCTACTTCCTGAGAAGATTACGGAGAGTTGGTCTGTCAAGGAGGACTCTCTCTAACTTCTACAGGTGCACAGTAGAGAGCTTGCTGACCGGTTGCATCGTGGCTTGGTTCGGCAACTTGAGCGCCCTGGAGAGGAAAAGACTACAAAAAGTAGTAAACACTGCCCAGTCCATCATCGGCTCTGACCTTCCTTCCATCGAGGGGATTTATCATAGTCGCTGCCTCAAAAAGGCTGGCAGCATCATCAAGGACCCACACCACCCTAGCCACACACTCATCTCCCTGCTACCTTCGGGTAGAAGGTACAGGAGCCTGAAGACTGCAACAACCCGGTTTAGGAATAGCTACTTCCCCACAGCCATCAGGCTATTAAACCTGGCTCGGAACTCTGAACATTAATATCCCTCCATCTGTTATTTGCACTTTATTAATTTATTAATTCATGGGTGTATTTACGTATAGAATTGTAGTCAATGCCTTCTATGTTCTGTTGTGCTATGCAAAGAAAGATTTTCATTGTCCTGTCAGGGACACATGACAATAAACTCTTTTGACTTTGACTTTGACTTAAGTGGGACAGGCCCTTAATGCTTGAGATGAAGGTTGTCTCGTTCTGCTCTCCTTAAGTCTTTTTCCAAAAAGATCTTGTGGTTAAACTGTAAATATTTTATCCTTCCCTGTTGCTGGCAGTTTGACAGCACCCATTCGTTGGGAGGCTGCCTCTGGTTTTATTGCTGAAAGTAGACAATAGACAATAGGTGCACGAGTAGGCAATTTGGTAAAATGTTATCGTGTTGAGACAGTGCAAGTAGCTTTGCAGGTTACGCACTGATGTTGCAGACTTCAATGGTGTGTGCATTGTTACAAATGGAGGGTGTTCCCCCCCCCCCCCCCCCCCCCCCCCAAATCCTCACATTCCAATAGAATTGTACTCATACAGCACGGAAACAGGCCCTTCGGCCCACATCAACTAACATGTCCCATCTACACCAGTCCCACCTGCCCGTGTTTGGTCCATATCCCTCTACACCTTTCCTATCCATGTCCCTGCCCAAATGTCTTTTAAATGTTGTTCTAGCACCTGTCTCAGCTACCTCCTCCGGAAGCTTGTTCCATACACCCACCGTCGTCTAGGAGAAAATGTTGTGTCTCGGGTTCCTGTTAAATCTTGAAGGCAGACACAGAGTGCTGGAGTAACTCAGCGGGTCAGGCAGCGTCTGTGGAGAACATGGATAGGTAACGTTTCACAGAGTGCTGGAGTAACTCAGCGGGTCGGGCAGCATCTGTGGAGAACATGGATAGGTGACGTTTCACAGAGTGCTGGAGTAACTCAGCGGGTCGGGCAGCATCTGTGGAGAACATGGATAGGTAACGTTTCACAGAGTGCTGGAGTAACTCAGCGGGTCAGGCAGCATCTGTGGAGAACATGGATAGGTAACGTTTCACAGAGTGCTGGAGTAACTCAGCGGGTCGGGCAGCATCTGTGGAGAACATGGATAGGTGACGTTTCACAGAGTGCTGGAGTAACTCAGCGGGTCAGGCAGCATCTGTGGAGAACATGGATAGGTGACGTTTCACAGAGTGCTGGAGTAACTCAGCGGGTCAGGCAGCATCTGTGGAGAACATGGATAGGTGACGTTTCACAGAGTGCTGGAGTAACTCAGTGGGTCAGGCAGCATCTGTGGAGAACATGGATAGGTGACGTTTCAGGCTGGAACCTTTCTTCAGATTGGAGAAGTCTGAAGAAGGGTCCCGACCTGAAATGTCACATATCCATTTTGTCCACAGATGCTGCCTGACCCGCTGAGTTACTCCAGCACTTTGTGTCTGTCTTCATTATATACCAGCTACCCTCCTATTAAATCTTTCCCCTCTTATTTTAAACCTTATGTCCCCTTGTTCTTCATTCCTCAAAATCCTGGCTAAAGGACTCGTTCATTTGCCTATCTATTCCCTTCATGATCATATACACCCCTGTAAGATCAGCCCTCATTCTCCTGTGCTCCAAGGAATTCGAACCTTCCCAACCTCTCCCTACAGCCCAGGCCCTCAAGCCCTGGCAACATCCACGCACATTTTCTGTGTGCTTGCAAAGTGTTTGCACTTTCAATGAAAATCAGTGGTTACCTTTGAAGGTGTGTGGGATTTTTACATGGATTGTAGAAATAATGTGTGGATGATTTTTTTTGGGGGGGGGAGAGGAGGATTTGTCGTTTGCAATCAGAGTCATGGAGTGATACAGTGTGGAAACAGGCCCTTCGGCCCTACTTGCCCACACCAGCCAACATGAGATTTTTTTTGATTTTGATTTATTTGATTTATTGCCATTTGATAAAAACATGCGTCCACATGAAGCATGAACAAAATTTGTTCTCCGGTCCGAGCAGCATAATGGTGCAGTGGGACATCAATAAGGTGCTGTACAGACATCAATAAATTCTAACATATAAAAACCTTCCATAATAAAATCTAAATAACAATGAGCCTATGAATAAATACTAAAAAGTAAAAAGGCAGCATTGGTCAAAGACAGCAACATAATAATGTCCCAGCTACACTAGTCCCACCTGCCTGCGTTTGGTCCATATCCCTCCAAACTTGTCCTATACATGTACCTGTCCAACTGTTTCTTAAAAGTTGGGATAGTCCCAGCCTCAACAACCTCTTCTGGCTGCTTGTTCCATACACCCACCACCACCCTTTGTGTGGAAAAGTTACCCCTCAGGTTCCTATTAAACCTTTTCCCCTTCACCTTGAACCTATGTCCCCTGGTCCTCGATTCACCTATTCTGGGTAAGAGTCTCTGTGCATCTACCCGATCTATTCCTCACATGATTGTATGTAAAACTTGATTGCAAAGTAAGGAAATGTTTTGTATTGCAGTTTATGTTGAATATGAACTGCATAGCACAAAATTGCATTGAAATTAGACATACGTTGACAGAAACCCTTTTTATAGTTTAGTTTATTGCCCCTTGCATTGAGGTACAGTGAAATGCTTTTTGTTGCGTGCTAACCAGTCAGCAGAAAGACAATACATGCGTACAATCGAGCCATCCACAGTGTACAAATGCAGGATAAAGGGAATCACGTTTAGTGCAAGATAAAGTCCGATTAAAGATAGTCCTAGGGTCCCCAGTGGCATAGATGAGGGGGAGGGGGGGAGTCAGGATCGATCTCTAACTCTTGAAAGGATGGTTCAGTTGCTTGATAACAGCTGGGAAGAAACTGTGTTAAAGAAGGAACCGCAGATGCTGGAGAATCGAGGGTTACACAAAAGGCTGGAGAAACTCAGCGGGTGCAGCAGCATCTAAGGAGCGAAGGAGATAGGCGACGTTTTGGGTCGAGACCCTTCTTCAGACTGGTCAGCGATCAGGGAAACGAGAGATATAGACGGTGATGTGGAGAGATAAAGAACAATGAATGAAAGATATGCAAAAAAGTATCGATGATAAAGGAATGCCAGGGCCCGAGGGCTGAGGGAGAGGTGGGGAGGGGAGGAGGCAGCCAGGGTTAACAGAATTGAGAAAATTCAATGTTTAAGCCCAGAGGATGCAGACTCCCCAAGCGGAATATGAGGTGCTGTTCCTCCAACTTGCGGTGTTGCTCACTCTGGCCGTGGAGGAGGCCCAGGACCGAGAGGTCGGATACGGAATGGGAGGGGGGAGTTGAAGTGCTGAGCCACCGGGAGGTCGGGTTGGTTATTGCGGAGCGAGCGGAGGTGTTCGGCGAAACGATCGCGAAGCCTCCGCTTGGTCTCACCGATGTAGATCAGCTGGCATCTGGAGCAACGGATGCAGTAGACGAGGTTGGAGGAGGTGCAGGTGAACCTCTGTCGGACCTGGGAAGAAACTGTCCCTGAATCTGGAGGTGTGCGTTTGCACACTTTTGTACCTCTTGCCTGATGGGAGAGGGGAGAAGAGGGAGTGACCGGGGTGAGACTGGTCCTTGATGATGCTGCTGGCCTTGCCGAGGCAGGGTGAAGTGTAGATGGAGTCAATGGAAGGAAGTTTGGTTTGTGTGATGGTCTGGGCTGTGTCCATAATTCTCTGCAATCTTGGATGGAGCTGTTCCCAGACCAAGCTCTAATGCATCCTGATAAAATGCTTTACACGCCGGATTTCCTTGCATGCAGTTTTCATCTTTGTGTAGTCTATTGTGCACTTTGTGTCTTGACAAATTATAAACTAGGAATTTAAAATCCTTATCTTACACTCTGTGGGGAAGAGGAACAGTTAGTATTTTCGCCTTCAAGAGGTCAGGCCAGTTCTTTGTGCAAAGTCGAGAAGATTTGAAGAAGGGTCTCGACCCAGAAACGTCACCCATTCCTTCTCTCCAGAGATGTTGCCTGTCCCGCTGAGTTACTCCAGCTTTTTGTGTCTATCTTCGAGAAGGTCTTGTGAGGTTTAAAGGCAAACCGATCTGAAGGGTGAAAGCTTCTATTCATAGTTAGGAGAGTTTAGTTTAGAGATACAGCATGGAAACGGGCCCTTCGGCCCACCAGGTCCGCGCCGACCAGCGATCCCCGCATTATCCTACGCCCACTAGGGACAATTGTTACATGTACCAAGCCAATTAACCTGCAAACCTGCACGTCTTTGGAGTGTGGGAGGAAACCGAAGATCTCGGAGAAAACCCGCGCAGGTCACGGGGAGAACGTACAAACTCCGTACAGACAGCACACGTGGTCGGGATCGAACCTGGGTCTCTGGGGCTGCATTCGCTGTAAGGCAGCAACTCTACCGCTGCGCCACCGTGACCGAGTTGGGTGGATGAGCAACGGAGGGCGTAGGTCTGTGTGTCCTCCATTTTGAGAATATAATTCCCCTTCCAGCAAGCACGTCTGGAAGCATTCCTATATAATTGCTGCCTGATTAGCTTTATCTCCTATCGCCGTGATCAAGCAGCCTGCCAGCAAATGCTTTCTGAGGCCAACACAGTAATGACCTTCCGTGTCTTGCATCAGTCAGACCCAACGTCAAGGGCAGAACAGGGGAAAAGAGGAACACTGTCTTTCCTCGAGGGGCAATATGAACACAAATTAACCAGCGTAAACAATTGCAGAGTGTCATTTCTTTATGTTCATAAGTCATTAGAGCAGAATTAGGCCATTCGGCCCATCGAGTCTACTCCGCCATTCAATCATGGCTGATCTATCTCTCCCTCCTAACCCCATTCTCCTGCCTTCTCCCCATTACCTCAGACACCCGTACTAATCAAGAATGTGTCTATCTCTGCCTTGAAAATATCCATTGACTTGGCCTCCACAGCCTTCTGTGGCAATGAGTTCCACAGATTCACCACCCTCTGTCAATGTTTATAACCCACAAGAGCTCTTCTAATCCTGCTTCAGCTGTACCTCTCTCTCAATGTGCATATCTGCTTGCCTCTCTTGCATAGTTTCTCCTCAAGAAAGGGGTGCTGAGACCCGACTTCCTTCCTGACCTCGGCTGCTATCGTTGCGGAGTTTGCACGTTCTCCCTGTGACCGCGTGGGATTGCTCCGCTTTCCTCCCACATCCCAAAGACGTGCCGGTTTGTAGGACAGGCAGCATCGCTGGAGAGAAGGAATGGGTGACGTTTCGGGTCGAGACCCTTCCTCAGACTGATCAGTCTGAAGAGGGGTCTCGATCCGAAATGTCACCCAGAGATGCTGCCTGACCCGTTACTGTTACCTGTTACTCCAGCATTTTCTGTCTACCTTCGATTTAAATCAGCATCTGCAGTTCTGTCCTCCGGGTTTGTAGGTTAATGTGCCTCTGTAGTGCGTAGGGAGTGGATGAGACAGTGGGATTGCATAGAACTAATTTGAATGGGTGAATGATGGTCAGTGTGGGCCGAAGCTAAACTAAACTGAACTTAATCTGCGGGTGCCCCAGTTTCCTCCCACACTCCAAAGATGAACAGATTTGCAGGGTAATTGGCTTCTGTAAATTGTAAAAGTGTCCCTGGTGTGTGGGATAGTGCTGGTGTGCAGGGTGATGGCTGTACGGCACGGACTCGGTGGGCCAGTTTCCGCATTGTACCTCTCAAGTGTGAACGTCCGAAGCAATGGGTCTATTGATAAGATGGTCGCGACACAGAATGGTGAAGTAACCCAGTGGATCATGCAGCATCTCTGGAGAGCATGGACTTCCTCTAATCCATTTTCTCTAAAGAAGCTGTCTGATCCGCTGAGTTACTTCATCATTTTGTGTCTTAGCTTTAGTATTGGCCTCATCAGCGACAACGATGAGTCGGCCTACAGGGAGGAGGTTCAGCTCCTATCAGCCTGGTGTGCCGACAGTAACCTGGCCCTCAACTCCAGGAAGACCAAGGAGCTCATTGTGGACTTCAGGAGATCCAGAGGCTGCACGCACAACCCCCATTCATATCAACGGGACGGAGGTGGAACGCGTCTCCAGCTTCAGGTTCCTGGGGGTCAACATCTCCGATGACCTCTCCTGGACCCACAACACATCCTCGCTGATCAAGAAGGCTCACCAGCGTCTCTTCTTCCTGAGGAGACTTAAGAAGGTCCACCTGTCCCCCCAGATTCTGGTGAACTTCTACCGCTGCACCATCGAGAGCATCCTTACCAACTGCATCACAGTATGGTATGGTAACTGCTCTGTCGCCGACCGGAAGGCTCTGCAGAGGGTGGTGAAGATCGCCCAACGCATCACCGGCTCCTCACTCCCCTCCATTGAGTCTGTCCATGGTAATAGTGGATGGGTATATGGACGGGAAGGGAATGGAGGGGTATGGTCTGAGTGCAGGTAGATGGGACTAGGGGAAAATAAATGGTCGGCATGGACTGGAAGGGCTGAGAAGGCCTGTTTCCGTGCTGTAATTGTTATATGGTTATATATGGTTATATATTTTCTAAATTATTATTTTTTTTCAAATTATTAAATTATTTTTCAAATTATTAGTATTAATATTAAGTTTTTTTTGTTATTATTTGTTTTAATTAATTCCATTATTATTGTTTGTTTTTATTATGACATTATTTTTATTATTGATATTTATTCTGATTATTATAAGGTATCCATGTCCTTTGTTTCAACGTATTTTCTTTGGGTGCTGAGAAATGGATCGCAAATTGGAAAGCCTCATCATACTCTGTTCATTTAAAATGAACCCTGCTGTGTTCCTGCCTCTTTTACCGTGTGCGTTGTGATACCAGACTCCAACGGTGCATTTAGTCTCCTGTGACCGTACGTGTTCCTGAGGGTCAGCTCCACAGTAGAGGACATTGGTTTAATGGCAACATTTACCAGGATTACTCCTGATGAGCTGCCAAATCGGCCACACGGTTTTGCAAACCATCCATCAAATAGGATTGTCAAAGAATATGCGGCCAGCGAGGCAATTTCTTGATTGTTGTCACAGGCAGGATTGCTCGAACAGCACACTGCTAATGACTAGCTTGTAAAATAAAGGGACGACGTTCTAAAAGAACTGATGTCGTGGATGGTTAGTGCTCTGTGCAACTGCTGGGATTCTGCCTCGCGGCGCCAGAGATCCTGACCTTGGGTACCATCTTTGTGTTGCAGTGTGCATGTTCTCCTTGTGACCGTGTGGGTTTCCTCCAGGTGCTCTGGTTTCCTTCCGCTTAACCTACAAATCTGTACATCTTTGTTAACTGGCCTCTGTATAACTGTCCCTCGTGTGTAGGGAGTGGGTGGGAAGTGGGATAACGTGGAACAAGTGTGAATGGGTGATCAATGGCCGGCCTGGACCCGTTGGACTGAAGAACCTGGTTCATTGCTGTATCACTAAACTAAACCATGTTGAAAGGTCCCATTATGCACTAAGATCCTTTCTGCATCTTTGTTGTATGAAGTTCGTGCTAAAAATGTCATTCTTGTGATGAGTATTGTTGACGACTCTATTAGGCAATGGTCGGGCCCCATTTGGAATATTATGAGCAATTATTGGGGTCCAAAGAATGATCCCAGGAATGACTGGGTTAACCTATGATGAGCGTTTGTCGGCACTGGGCCTGTACTCGCTGGAGTTTAGAAGAATGAGGGGAGGACCTCATTGAAACTTACTGAATAGTGAAAGGCTTGGATCGAGTGGATGCGGAGAGGATGTTTCCACTAGTGGGAGAGTCTAGGACCAGAGGTCACAGCCTCAGAACAAAAGGACTTCAGTGGCCAAGTCAGTGGATATTTTTAAGGCAGAGATAGATACATTCTTGATTAGTATGGGTGATCGGGAGAAGGCAGGAGAATAGGGAGAGATAGATCAGCCATGATAGAATGGCAGAGTAGACTTGCTGGGCCGAATGGCCTAATTCTGCTCCGATCTCGTATGACCTTGCAAATCTTCCCATTCGGTCTAATATAATTGAAACTGGAACTTCGGCAATTTGCTGTGTATAGTCTAGTGTTATTACCCAAGTGATCAACCATCTTAGTGTTAAAGAAGGAACTGCAGATGCTGGAGAATCGAGGGTTACACAAAAAGCTGGAGAAACTCAGCAGGTGCAGCAGCATCTAAGGAGCGAAGGAGATAGGCGATGTTTCGGGTCGAGACCCTTATCTTAAGTGTTTAACTAACTTTACGGGTATCTTTATGTCCTGGCTTTTGCATAAATATTTCTAGTGGTAATATTAACATATCAAATTATAAGAATGTTATGCACAACAGTTTATTTGCAAAAAATATATACTTGTTTACAATGATGGAGAGGAAAGCTATTGAGCTCGTTAGCAAACAACAATATATTTTTGAGAAGATAGACACAAAAAGCTGGAGTTACCCAACGGGACAGGCAACATCTCTGGATGAAAGGGATGCGTGGCGTTTCCGATCGAGACCCTTCTTCGGACAAAAAAAAGTGAGGATTTATTAACTGAGAACGTTTTGCTTATTCATGGTGAAAATATTTGCTCAATGTGACGTTCCCAAAACTGAAAGGCTTTCTGAAGGAAGTTCCAACTTCTGAGCCTCAAAGATGACTTTAGAGAAACAGGCCCGTCACGCTGACCAGCGATCACCCCGTACAAACTCCATACAGACAGCACCCGTAGTCTGGATCAAACACGGGTTTATGGCGCTGTCAGGCAGCTAATCTACCGCTGCGCCACCTTGCAGCCCCGTTAGTGTTTAGTTTGTGACTAAAACTTGAGATAAAATTCCTCCGTGGGGGTCAAAAATAACGTGTCGGACTTTAAATCAAATTGATTGCTGGAATCCAGCTATCTTTGGTTGACATGAATTGGAAAGTAACTGAGGGGAGAGGCCGGGATGGAAATGGAGGTGCGGAATAGAACGGGGCAGAGGAATGGAGATGAGGCATCATTAGTAAGTTTGCAGATGACACAAAGGTGGGTAGGTTCGCAGATGGCAAACATGGTCACCACAAATTGCAGCAGGATCTTGGTCAGAGTGGTTCGGGAGTGCAGGGTGTGTAGTTAATTGAGAGTGGCCTCACAGGTAGATAGGGTGGTCAAGAAGGCGTTGGGCACATTGACCGTCATCAGTCTGCGTGTAGAGCACAGAAATATAGATGTTACAATTGTACAAGACATTGTTGAGGCCACATTTGGAATGTTGTGTTCAGTTTTGGTCGCCCTGTTCCAGAAAAGCTCTGGAAACGATGCAGAGAAGATCTACGAGGATGTGGGCAGGATTTGAGTTCCTGGGCTATAGGGAGAGGTTGGGTAGGCTAGGACTTTATTCCTTGGAGCGCTGGGATCTATCCTATCACTTGGCAAGCTTGCTAATTACCGATCAAGAATCTATCAATCTCCGCTTTGAAAGTACCCAAAGACTTGCCCGTTAGCAAGGACGTCAGGACGAACGGGGAGAAGGCTCGAGAATGGGGTCAAGGGGGAATAGTAGATCAGCCGTGATCGAATGGTGGAGCAGACTCGATGGGCTGAAAGGCCTAATTCTGCTGGGTTACACAAAAAGCTGGAGAAACTCAGCGGGTGCAGCAGCATCTAAGGGGCGAAGGAGATAGGCGACGTTTCGGGTCTTTACAGCTGTCTTGTTGACATTGTTAAGAGAACAATGTGCAGTGGTGGTTGGCAACTCCCTCACTGCAGTTGCAGATATTCAACAAGGTACTATTTAAAATCTGAAACCATGTGCTTTGTTCCAATGCCCTCGCCAAACTATCCCTTACCCCGTGAGCAAGTATGCCAAGTGAAATACAACGTGTGTTTTATGAAAGTCCTGACTGTTATTGGTTGGGGGGGGGAAAAAATCATCTAAACTCGTGGGTGGTCACGGTGGCGCAGCGGTGGAGTTGCTGCCTTATGGCGCCAGAGTCCCCGGTTCGATCCCGGCCACGGGCGCTGTCTGTACGGAGTTTGTACGTTCTCCCCCTGACCTGTGTGGGTTTTCTCCGAGATCTTCGGTTTCCTCCCACACTCCAAAGACGTACAGGTTTGTAGTTTTGACAAAAATGCTGTAGGTTTAAGCTGAGGGGGGGGAGATTTAACAGGGACTTTTTCACTCGGACAGTGGGTGGGTGTATGGAACAGGCTGCCAGAGGAAGTAGCTGTGGAAGGGACAATAACAGCATTCAAAAGTTGTTTAAATGGTTTGTTAATGGTTTTAAGTTGTTAAATCCCAGGTCCCGTTTAAAATCTATCCCCTCTCACCTTAATCCTATGCTATCCAGTCATTAGGTCATAAATGATAGGCCGAATGGCCGAATACTGCTCCTATCAAGTCTACTCTGCCATTCAATCATGGCTGATCTGTCTCTCCTTCCCAACCCCATTCTCCCCCCCCCACCCCCATAACCCCCGACTGA
Source organism: Raja brachyura (assembly GCA_963514005.1). The sequence goes on along the minus strand of OY740790.1, from coordinate 3,629,700 downwards.
CATCATTGGGAAAAGACCGTGACCATTCACCTTATGTACATGGACAGGATAGGTTTAGAGGGAATGGGCCACACACAGGCTGGTGGGATCAGTGTGGATGTGGGGCATGTTGGTCAGCATGGATGGGTTGGGCCGAAGGGCCTGTTTTTGTGCTGGTAGACAAAAGTGCTGGAGAAACTCAGTGGATGCGGCAGCATCTTTGGAGCGAAGGAAATAGGCAACGTTTCGTTCCTTCGCTCCATAGTTGCTGCTGCACCCGCTGAGTTTCTCCAGCACTTTTGTCTACCTTCGATTTTGCAGCATCTGCAGTTCTTTCTTAAACAGGTCCGTAGTTTTATTGGCTTTGTTTTTTTTTTTAAATTGTCGCTAACTTGCGTAGGAAAGTGTTAGTGTGCGGGGATCGCTGGTCGGAGCGGACCCGGTGGGGCGAAGGGCCTGTTTCTGCACTGTATAAACTAAACTAATCAACTTGATAAACAATGAAATCAAAATTTGGCTTCCACTTCCAAACCAGTTGGAGCTGTTGGCCCAGTTTTGTGGTTAATGACCATTTGGGGATATATTTAAAGTATTATTACAGACTAGAACAATTTACAGAAACCAATCAACGTACAAACCTGAACGTCTTTGGAATGTGGGAGGAAACCGGAGCACCCGGGGGGAAAACCCACATGGTTGGAGTGAGAGCGTACAAACTCCGTACAGACAGCACCCGTGGTCAGGATCGAACCCGGGTCTCCGGCGCTGCGAGGCAGCAACTCTGCTGCTGTGCCACCGTGCCATCCTAGGTAGCCTAGTAATTATAGAACTGATAGACACATAGTGCTGGAGTAGCTCAGTAGGTCATACATGCCCTTCGCACCAACTTGCCCTTAACTAGCCAACAATGTCCCAGCTACACTAGTCCCACTTGCCCGCGCTTGGCCCATATCCCTCCAAACCTGTCCTATCCATGTACCTGTCTGACTGTCTCTTAAATGATGGGATAGTCCCAACCTCAACTACCTCCTCTGGCAGCTTGTTCCATGCACCCACCACCCTTTGTGTGAAAAAGTTACCCCTCGGATTCCTATTAAATCTTTTCCCCTTCACCTTGAACCTATGTCCTCTGGTCCTCTATTCCCCTACTCTGGGCAAGAGACTCTGTGCATCTTCCCGATCTATTCCTCTCATGATTTTGTACACTAAAGGGCCTGTCCTACAAGCATGCAACTCTATGCGATTAGCGCGACGTAACATGGTCGCTTGAGCCGTCCGGCGTCGCGGGGCCGGTCCCACTTCGATCGCCGGAGCCGTGCGGAATTGTGCGGAGTTCGTCCCGACATCGCGCGGGGCTCCGAAAAACTAACTATGTCCAAAAATTCCGCACAGCAACGGCTTGTCGGCTCGCAGTCGCCTCGACATTTACACACCGCCCCGACATCGTGCCTCCGTGACCCTCTATGTGTGTGGCTCCGCGGCCCTGTGTGTGTGTGTGTGCGTGCCTCGGTGCCCCTCTCTGTGTGCCCCTCTCTGTCCTGGCGAACTTACCTTAGACTTCACTCCAAGTTCGCCTCACTTTGCGCCGCGTTGCGCCACTCACCCGACCTCCGCGCGGCCCCTACTGCCGGTTTGGTTGCGCTTGCCGCATGCAGGCGCATGCTGGTGGGAACGGCCCTGTACAGGGGATCACCCGACCTCCGCGCGGCCCCTGCTTCTAGTTTGATCGCGTTCATCGCATAGAGTTGCATGCTGGTGGGACAGGCCCTTAAAGCAGCATCTCCGGAGGGAAAGGATAGGTGACACTTCGGGTCAGGATTATACAACTGGTTGGCCCAGCATGTGAAAGAGGAAGATGAATTAAACATCGATGGTGTAATCCATCCTTGCTCCAGTAACTGGTTAACAAAGCTTTCTTTTTTGGTGGCCAGTTGTGAGCGTCATTGATTGCAGCACTATCTGCCACACTCGGGTTCAAATTACCACAGTGAACCCTGCTTCCATCAACGTGTTTGAGATCCAGTCAGGAGATCGACTTTTATTCAACCAAGGTATTGCTGAGATCTGAAGGTGATACTGCCTCGGACACATCTGTCTAACCTGTCGAACTACCAGAGGGCTAAAATATGTTGTTTGTCAGGAAACCAGCACACAAACACACACACGCTTGCAGCCAGACAGAACATTATAGCACCCTTCATATTTGTATTGAATGCACAGATCAAAATGCCTTGGGGCGACTTTGTTTTATTAGAGTCACAGAGTGATACAGTGTGAAAGCAGGCCCTTCAGCTCAACATGTCCCTTCTACAAGAGAGAGTTAGATTTAGCTCTTATGGCTAAGGGAATCAAGGGATATGGGGAAAATGCCGGAACGGGGCACTGATTTTGGATGATCAGCCATGATCATATGTCCAATCGACTATAGACAATAGGTGCAGGAGGAGGCCATTTGGCCCTTCAAGCCAGTACCGCCATTCAATGTGATAATGGCTGATCATCCACAATCAGCACCCCGTTCCTGCCTTCTCCCCATATCCCCGGACTCCGCTAACTTTAAGAGCCCTATCTAACTCTTTCTTGAGAGTTAGCATCCAGAGAATTGGCCCCAACGCCCTCTGAGGCAGTGAATTCCACCGATTCACAACCCTCTGTGTGAAAAAGTTTTTCCTCATCTCCATTCTACATGGCCTACCCCTTATTCTTACCACGTATTGAATGGCGGTGCAGGCTTGAAGGGCAGAATGGCCTGCTCTTGCACCTATTTTCTGTTTCTCCATTAGTCCCACCTGCCCACGTTTGACATATATACCGCCAAACCTGTCCTATCCATATTTCTTAAACATTGCGAAAGTCCCAGCCTCAACTATCTCCTCAGGCAGCTCGTTCCATACACTCACCACCCTTTGTGTGAAAAAGCCACCCCTCGGATTCCTATTAAATCTTTTCCCCTTCACCTTAAACCTAAGTCTCTGGTCCTCGATTCCCCTACTCTGGGCAAGCCACCTGATCTATTCCCCTCTTGATCTTATACACAATACAGGTGATTTTATTTTGTTAAATGCCTCTTTATTTAGTTAATTCTTATATTCTCCACTGCATATGTTCTACGACTCCTTGAAGTGTAATATCTCCTATTAACTCCTGGGATTCCCAGCCGCACCATGCCTCTGTTGGAAAGGTGCGTTCTGTATGGTATTGAGAACATCACTGCCTACATTGGCTGCATTCCATGTCTAACCTGCTCTCAAAGTACTCCACCCACCCACCCCCTCCCCTCGGGCACACCTGACCCCCCATTGTGGCACAGCGGTAGAGTTGCTGCCTTACAGCGGGTTCGATCCCGACTACGGGTGCTGTCTGTACGGAGTTTGTACGTTCTCCCCATGACCACGTGGGTTTCTCCGAGATCTTCAGTTTCCTCCCACACTCCGAAGCCGTACAGGTTTATATGTTAATTGCCATCTGTAAAATTGTGTAGATGAGAACCAGTGTATGATGTAGAACTTTATTGTCACATGTACCAAGGTACAGTAAAATTCATTTATGTGTACAGTTCATATAAGTATCACTATACACAAGTCCTTAGATACATATTAGATAAGCAAAGAGTAGGAGTAAACGGGTCGTTTTCACAATGGCAGGCAGTGACTAGTGGGGTACCGCAAGGCTCAGTGCTGGGACCCCAGCTATTTACAATATACATAAATGATCTGGATGAAGGATCATCTGGATGAAGGAATTGAAGGCAATATCTCCAAGTTTGCGGATGACACTAAGCTGGGGGGCAGTGTCAGCTGTGAGGAGGATGCTAGGAGACTGCAAGATGACTTGGATGGGCTGGGTGAGTGGGCAAATGTTTGGCAGATGCAGTATAATGTGGATAAATGTGAGGTTATCCACTTTTGTGGCAAAAACAGGAAAGCAGACTATTATCTAAATGGTGGCCGATTAGGAAAAGGGGAGATGCAGCGCGACCTGGGTGCACCATGATACACCAGTCATTGAAAGTAGGCATGCAGGTGCAGCAGGCAGTGAAGAAAGCAAATGGTATGTTAGCATTCATAGCAAAAGGATTTGAGTATAGGAACAGGGAGGCTCTACTTCAGTTGTATAGGGTCTTGGTGAGACCACACCTGGAGTATTGCGTACAGTTCAGGTCTCCAAATCTGAGGAAGGACATTATTGCCATAGAGGGAGTGCAGAGAAGGTTCACCAGACTGATTCCTGGGATGGCAGGACTGTCTTATGAAGAAAGACTGGATAGACTCAGTTTATACTCTCTAGAATTTAGGAGATTGAGAAGGCATCTTATAGAAACTTACAAAATTCTTATGGCGGTGCAGGCTCGAAGGGCCGAATGGCCTACTCCTGCATCTAGTTTCTATGTTTCTATGTTTCTATCTCAGATACACTACAAGTGTATGGCAGTAGTACACTGAGACAATGCACAGAGTCGCCAGTTTGGCCCCATTTCCAAGTCCCAGTTGTTGTAAGTGCGGGGATCTTGACCTGACCATGAAGCTCTGTTGTCCTGGCGGCGTTGCGGGGTCGGCCGGGCCAAGCGTAGCTGCGGCAGGCACGTCCCTGCTCTCTGGTGGGTGAGCTGGTCCCTACGGGTGGGTCCTCGGTCCATGATACCCAATCCGGGTCTGCTGGTGGGTCCGGCAGTAGCTTGCCGGGATTGTAGGTCGGCACGGGCGATTGTCGGGCAGTGCGGACTCAGTGGGCCGAAGGGCCTTTATCCCCACGCCGTATCTCTAAACTAATCTGAACTAGTGTGGGAAGGAACTGCAGATGCTGGCTTAAAGAGAAGATAGACACAAAATGCTGGAGCAACTCAATGGGTCAGGCAGCATCTCTGGAGAGAAGGAATGGGTGACGTTTCGGGTCGAGACTAAACTAGTGTATGGGTGATCGCTTGTCGCTGTGGGCTGAAGGGCCTGTTTCCATGCTGTATCTCCAGCAACTAATTTGTTGAAGAACCTGCACTTCCCTCATTAATGTCATTAGCAACCTCCAAACCCTGTAGGACTGAAGTGCCAGCTAATCCTTTCTTCCTAAGGAGCAAGCTGGATGTGAAGTAGAAGAGGAGGGGGAGCCAACAGAGAGCTGGCCTGGAGTGGACGGGACGAGGAATACATATCCGGCAGACACAAGGCACTGTAGATGCTGGTTAACAATTTAAAAAAAAACTCAAAGTGCTGGAGTAACTCAGCAGGTCTGCATCACTGGAGGACAGGGATAGGTGATGTTTTGAGTTGGGATCCTTTAGGACGATTGTATTGGTGGGGGTGGGGAGGGGGTGGAATAGGATGCAAAGTGGAACCGTGGGGGTAAATGGTGTGCATTCATGTTTAGCACGAAGGGAACGGGATGGGGCGGAGGGGAGGGGTGGTGTTTAGTTACCGAATATTGGGAAATTCAATGTTTATACTGTTAGGTTGTAAGATACCCCAGCGAAACATGAGCAGGTGTAAATAATCTGTCCTCGTTTAGCGTCTTATCATTAGCACGTTGAAATTTGCCATCTCCGAAGACCTTTGAAGTTTTTTTTAAATTTTGTTAGCGCTGTAATTTTGTGGAAACAACAAGTGAATGGCTAACTTGTGTAGGAAGGAACTGCAGATGCTGGTTTAAATCGAAGGTAGACACAAAACGGTGGAGTAACTCAGCGGGACGGGCAGCGTTTTCTGGAGAGAAGGGATGGGTGACGTTACGGGTCAGGACCCTTCTTCAGACTGATTGTTTAGTTTGGAGATGCAGTGCGGAAAACGGTCCTTCAGCCCACGCTGACCATCGATCGCCTGCTCGCTCCACGTTATCCCATTTTTGCATCTGACACACTAGTGGCCATTTTACAGAAGCCAATTAACCTACAAACCCACACGTCGTTAGGATGTGGGAGAAACCCGGAGCACCCGGAGAAAAGCCACGCGGTCACGGGGAGAAGGTGCAAACTCCGTACAGACAGCACCCGTAGTCAGGTCTGTGGCGCTGTGAGGCAGCAACACTACCGCTGCGCCACCGTGCGGTCCGCTCGTATTTGACAGTTCCACCCTGAGGAAAAGATTCTGCCTCTCATCGTTTCAAACAGGTCTCCCCTCAAAGCATTTAGCTGCTGAAGCAGTTTGGTTTCCCTGGAGAGATCTTCAGCTCCATTGCCGCCTGCTGTCCATGTTGGAATTGGGAAAGTTAAGATGGCCGAGGGTTTTTGATGGTCTGCAGAGCTTCCAGCTGAGTTTAATTTTCCCCGTTTATGCTGCAGTAATTGCATGCTCATCCTGTCATGTGCGTGCAATGCACAATTAGCTGATTAGACTTCTCTCATTGCTAAGTGGTTTTCAGTGACCACAGCAGCTAGGTCAGAGCTGATTAAATGAAGTTCAAATGGAACAGGAGGCCAAGATTGAAGAAGTGCAGAGATGGAGCCACAAGGAACTACAGATGCAGTCTTGAGCAAAACAGTCTTGAGCTGGAGTGACTCGGTGAGTCAGGCAACATCCAAAGTGCAGATTTTAGTTTAGGAATACAGCGTGGAAACAACCCTTCGACCCACCGAGTCCATGTTGACCATTTTGACCTTCTGCAGTTGTACAGGGCCCGAGTGAGACCACACCTGGAGTATTGTGTGCCGTTTTGGTCCCCTAATTTGAGGAAGGACATTCTTGCTATTGAATTAGTGCAGCGTAGGTTTACAAGGTTAATTCCCGGGATGGCGGGACTATCATATGCTGAGAGAACGGAGCAGCTGGGCTTGTACACTCTGGAATTTAGAAGGATGAGGGAGGATCTTATTGAAACATTTAAGATTATTAAGGGTTTGGACACGCTAGAGACAGGAAACATGTTCCCGATGTTGCGGGAGTCCAGAACCAGGGGCCACATTTTAAGAATAAGGAGTAAGCCATTTAGGACGGAGATGAGGAAACACTTTTTCTCACAGAGAATGGTGAGTCTGTGGAATTCTGTGCCTCAGAGGGAGGTGGAGGCAGGTTCTCTGGATGCTTTCAAGAGAGAGCTAGATAGGGCTCTTAAAGATAGAGGAGTCAGGGGATGTGGGGAGAAGGCAGGAACGGGGTACTGTTTGGGGATGATCAGCTATGATCTCATTGAATGGCGGTGCTGGCTCGAAGGGCCGAATGTCCCACTCCTGCACCTATTGTCTATTGGGATGAGGAGGAATTTAGAAACATAGAAAATAGGTGCGGAGGAGGCCATTCAGCCCTCCAAGCTAGCACCGCCATTCATTATGATCATGGCTGATTGTCCCCTATCAATAACCCGTGCCTGCCTTCTCCTCATATCCCTTGACTAGCCCCTAGAGCTCTATCTAACTCTCTCTTAAATCCATCCAGTGACTTGGCAGGGAATTCCACAAATTCACAACTCTCTTGGTGAAAAGGTTTTTTTCTCACCTCAGTCTTAAATGATCTCTCCTTTATTCCAAGTCAGAAGTCTGACAATTTCTTGTCAGAGGGTGGTGAATCTGTGGAATTAATTGCCACAAACGACTGGAGGCCAAGTCAATGGATATTTCTAAGGCGGGTATTGATAGATTCTTGATTAGTACGTGTGTTTCAGTGGTTACGGGGAGAAGAGAGGAGAATGGGGTTGAGAGGGAAAGATAGATCGGGCATGATTGAATGGCGACTTAGACTCAGTGGGCCGAATGGCCTATTTCTGCTGCTATGCCATGAATTTATGAAATGCACTGTGGGACGCACTACCTTAGTGGTGGGATGCATTGCTCCAGAAGATCGAATGCGGGGACCGGACTGGATTTTGAAAATGGTGACTTTTGCATGTGGATTGAGTGGGCTATTTGTATACACTTTGTCTGAATCGGGGATTTTGCTTCCACTGTACACATGTACGAAGAGCCATTGACTCTTGAATTGGTTTCAAATGGATAGGAATTGAATACATAATTGAAGAGGGAAAATGTTGGCAAAGCTACAGGGAATAATCAGAGACTAAATGATGTGTTGTGATTTCATGGTTTTCCACGATTTCCAGTAACCCCAAGTGTTTGGATGGTTTAGTTTAGAGATGCAGCATGGAAACAGGCCGTAGGGCCCACCGGGTCCGCGCCGACCAGCGATCCCCGCACATTCACGCTATCCTACACCCACTAGGGACAATTTACACGTATACCAAGCCAATTAACCTACAAACCTGCGCGTCTTTGGAATGTGGGAGGAAACCGAAGACCTCGGAGGAAACCCACGCAGGTGACGGGGAGAACGTACAAACTCCGTACAGACAGCACCCGTAGTCGGGATTGAACCTGGGTCTCCGGTGCTGCAAGCGCTTAAGGCAGCGACTCTTCTGCTGCGCCACCGTGACACTGTAATTCCATGATTTTCCATGAATTCCAGCACCCTCAAGTGTTTGGGTGGCCACTGTGGCGGTATCGTGCGGCACGGTGGCGCAGCGGTGGAGTCGCTGCCTTGCAGCGCCAGAGACCCGGTTTCGATCCCGACCACGGGTGCTGTCTGTATGGAGTTTGTACGTTCCCCCCATGACCACCTGGGTTTTCTCCGAGATCTTCGGTCTCCCCCAAAGGTGTACAGGTTTGCAGGTTAACTGGCTTGGGTTTGTGTACGTGGTATAAGTGTAAATTGTCCCTAGTGTGTGTAGGCTTGGCTTAATGTGCGGGGGACGGTGCGGACTCGGTGGGCCGAAGGGCCTGTTTCCACGCTGTATCTCTACACTAAACTAAACTAAAGAGAAAAAAATAACAGCTTTTTACATTCTAATTTGTTATCAAAACATTATCTGGAATATTTCATATTTCATATTTTGCTTGGGTAGCTTACACCCCAGCGGCATGAACATTGACTTCTCTAACTTCAGATAGACATTTGCTTTCTCTCTCCTTCCCCTCCCCCTTCCCAGTTCTCCCACGTCCTCCCGTCTCCGCCTACTTCCCACATTTGTCCCACCCCCTCCCCCGACACCAGTGCGAAGAAGGGTCGCGACCGGAAACGTCGCCCGTCCTCTCTCCCCTGAGATGCTGCCTCACCCGCTGAGTTACTCCAGCATTTTGTGTCCACCTTCTGGAAACACTCAGCCTTGTCAGGCAGCATCCATGGAGGCGGAAATCAGTGCTTCGGGCCAATGGATTTTTATTGGAACTGAAAGGACAAAAATATGAACCAGGAAGTTTTGCAGCTGAAGAATTAGGGGAATGGAGGAGTGAAGTGCCTTAAGGTGGTGTTCCAGCAGGCGAACAAAGATTTAAGTAGTTATACAAGGCATGGGTGAGGCCACAGTTAGAGTATTGTGTTCAGTTTCGGTCACCCAGTTGCAGGAAACATGTTGTCAAGCTGGAAAGAACGAGCATACAGGCATGTGTACAAAATCATGAGAGGAATAGATCGGGTAGATGCACAGCCTCTTGCCCACAGTCGGTGAATCGAGGACCAGAGGACATAGGTTCAAGGTGAAGGGGAAAAGATTTAATAGGAATCTGAGGGGTAACTTTTTCACAGGGTGGCGGGTGCATGGAACGAGCTGCCAGAGGAGGTAGTTGAGGCTGGGACTATGCCAACTTTTAAGAAGCAGTTGGACAGGGACATGGATAGGACAGGTTAGGAGGGATATGGACATGTTGGCCGGTGTGGGCAAGTTGTACCGAAGGGCCTGTTTCCACACTGTATCACTCTTATGATTCTATGAAAAGGTACAGAGATCTGCAAGAATGTATAGTTTAGTTCAGAGATCCAGTGCAGAAAAACTGTCCCTAGTGGGTGTAGAATGCACTCTTCGGCCCACCGGGTCCGCGCCGACCAGCGATCCCCGCACATTAACACTATCCTACACACACTAGGGACAACGTGTACATTGACCAAGCCAATGAACCTACAAACCTGTACGCCTTTGGAGTGTGGGAGGAAACTGAAGATCTCGGAGAAAACCCACGCAGGTCACGGGGGGGAGGGGATGTGTACAAACAGCACCCGTAGTCGGGATGGAACCCGGGTCTCTGGCGCTGTAAGGCAGCAACTCCACCTCTGCGCCACCGAGCCGCCACATTAGCTTTTTTGTTGTGTACAATCCAGTCAGCGTAAAGGCTGTACTTCATTACAATCAGGCCGTCCACAGTGTACAGATACAGGATTAAGGATATAATGTGGAGGAACGAACTACAAATGCTGGTTTATACACAAGAAGCTAGAGTAACTCAGTGGAACAGCAACGTCTCTGGAGAGAAGGAATGGGTGATGTTTTGGGTCGAGACCTTTCTGCTGACTGAATAAGGGTCTCAAACGTCACCTATCCATGTTCTCCACAGATGCTGCCTGACCCACTGAGTTACTCCAGCACTCTGTGAAACGTCACCTATCCATGTCGTCCACAGATGCTGCCTGACCCGCTGAGTTACTCCAGCTCTCTGTGAAACGTCACCTATCCATGTTCTCCACAGATGCTGCCTGGCCCGCTGAGTTACTCCAGCACTCTGTGAAACGTCACCTATCCATGTTCTCCACAGATGCTGCCTGACCCGCTGAGTTACTCCAGCACTCTGTGAAACGTCACTTATCCATGTTCTCCACAGATGCTGCCTGACCCGCTGAGTTACTCCAGCACTCTGTGAAACGTCACCTATCCATGTTCTCCACAGATGCTGCCTGACCCGCTGAGTTACTCCAGCACTCTGTGAAACGTCACCTATCCATGTTCTCCACAGATGCTGCCTGACCCGCTGAGTTACTCCAGCACTCTGTGAAACGTCACCTATCCATGTTCTCAGTCTTGCGTCTAATAAGGATATAACATTTAGTTTGTTTTATTGCCTGTTATATTATCCAGAGGCTCTTTATATCCTGATTAATGCTCTCCCAGCTGCCTGGTTTCCACTTTGGTACATCTGCCAGAGTGTGGTGAAGTGTCCCCTGTTAAAGCTCACAATGTGTGTACATCCAGTGTGTATCTATTGGAATTAGTGACTACCTCTGGCATGCAAACTGCCTTTGCAGCTTACTTTACCTCTGCTTAAAATGAGGCCTCAAAGATGTTGCTCTTTAAAACTGATTATTTCAATTATGAAACAAAAATGAAGCACCATCTCCATACGTCTGGAGGATGTGTATAAAATCATGAGGAGAATTGATAGAGTGAGTCTTTTACCCAGAGCAAGGGAATCACGGACGTAGGTTTAAGCTGAGGGGGGAGAGATTTAACAGGAACTTTTTCACTCGGACAGTGGGTGGGTGTATGGAACAGGCTGCCAGAGGAAGTAGCTGTGGAAGGGACAATAACAGCATTCAAAAGTGGTTTAAATGGTTTGTTAACGGTGTTAAGTTGTTAAATCCCAGGTCCCGTTTAAAATCTAACCCCTCTCACCTTAATCCTATGCTATCCAGCTTTAGAGTCATTAGGTCATAAATGATAGGCCGAATGGCCGAATACTGCCCCCAACAAGTCTACTCCGCCATTCAATCATGGCTGATCTATCTCTCTATCTCTCCTTCCCAACCCCATTCTCTCTCCCGCTGAGTTTCTCCAGATTTTTGTGTAACCCTCGATTCTCCAGCATCTGCAGTTCCTTCTTTAACACAGGCTGGTGGGATCAGTGTAGATGCGGGATTACTTAAGGATAAGGGGGAAATCCTTTAGGACCGAGATGAGAAGGACTTTTTTCACACAGAGAGTGGTGGGTCTCTGGAACTCTCTGCCACAGAGGGTAGTTGTGGCCAGTTCATTGGCTATATTTAAGAGGGAGTTAGATGTGGCACTTGTGGCTAAAGGGATCAGAAGGTATGGAGAGAAGGCAGGTATGGGATACCGAGTTGGATGATCAGCCATGATCATATTGAATGGCGGTGCAGGCTCGAAGGGCCGAATGGCCTACTCCTGCACCTAATTTCTATGTTTCTATGTTGGTCAGCATGGACGGGTTGGGCCAAAGGGCCTGTTTTTGTGCTGGTAGACAAAAGTGCTGGAGAAACTCAGTGGGTGCGGCAGCATCTATGGAGCGAAGGAAATAGGCAATGTTTCGGTCCAAAACCCCTCTTCAGATGCTGCCGCACCCGCTGAGTTTCTCCAGCACTTGTGTCTATCTTTGATTTTCCAGCATCTGCAGTTCCTTCTTAAAGACTGTCTTTGTGCTGTATAGTTCTATGCATTTTGCACTGTGCATATACATTTAATTGCATACATGTAGCTGCTAGTTAATGTGTCCCTGCAATACTCAGTCAAACAGTGACCAATAAAAAGAATATAGTCTCTTCAAGGCATTTTGAGATTGATGCCACTGTGGTACATTAATAATATTTCCCACATAAAATCTAATAACTCGGCCTTTGTATTTTGATTATTAGCTGTGTCTCTGGACCTGGTGCGCTACAACTCTTGAGAACTATATTCTGCACTCTGTATCTTCCCCTTTGCACGACATATTGTACTTGAGTTTGACTGGATTATATTTATGCATGTCATATAACCATATAACAATTACAGCACGGAAACAGGCCCTCTCGGCCCTTCCAGTCCGTGCCGACCATTTATTTTCCCCTAGTCCCATCTACCTGCACTCAGACCATACCCCTCCATTCCCTTCCCATCCATATACCTATCCACTTTACTTTTAAATGTTAAAATCGATCCTGCCTCCACCACTTCTGCAGGAAGATCATTCCACACAGCCACCACTCTCTGAGTAAAGAAGTTCTCCCTCATGTTACCCCTAAACTTCTGTCCCTTAATTCTCATGTCATGCCCTCTTGTTTGAATCTTCCCTACCCTCAATGGGAAAAGCTTATCCACGTCAACTCTGTCTATCCCTTTCATCATTTTAAAGACCTCAATCAAGTCCCCCCTTAACCTTCGGCGCTCCAAAGAATAAAGACCTAACTTGTTCAACTTTTCTCTGTAACTTGGTTGCTGGAACCCAGGCAACATTCTAGTAAATCTCCTCTGTACTCTCTCTGATCGTCTGATCTGTTTGAATAACAGGCAAAATCTTGAATTTTGCTGCAGAGTGCACATGACATTAATAAACCTGAACATAAGCAGGCAATAGAGCCTTGTGTTCAGTTCTGGACACCGTGTTATAGGAAAGATGTTGCCAAGCTGCAGAGGGCACAGAGAAGATTTACGAGGATGTTGCCAGGACTCGAGGGTGTGAGCTACAGGGAGAGGTTGAGCAGGCTGGGTCTCTATTCCATGGAGCGCAGGAGGATGGGGGGTGATCTTACAGAGGCGTACAAAATCATGAGAGGAATAGATCGGGTCGATGCACAGAGTCTCTTGCCCAGAGTAGGGGAATCGAGGGGTCAGAGGACACAGGTTTAAGGTGAAGGAGAAAAGATTTAATAGGAATCTGAGGGGTAACTTTATCACACAAAGGGTGGTGGGTGTATGGAACAAGCTGCCAGAGGAGGCATTTGAGGCAAGGACTATCCCAAAATGTAATAAACAGTGAGACAGGTACATGGATAGCATAGGGCTGGAGGGATATAGGCCAAACGTGGACAGGTGGGACTAGTATAGATGGGGCATGTTGGTTGGTGTGGGCAAGTTGGGCCGAAGGGCCTGTTTCCACACTGTGCTCTACGACTCTATGACTCTAATAGCTATCTTAGATATGGATCGTTCTCAGAATGCTGGTGTCACCCAGAGGTTGGCTGTGCTTAAAGGGAAGTGTTCTGTGGTGCCCCTCCCGAAGCCCTGGCGGACCATGAACCAGAAGGGAGCCGCTGGAGACGTCAAACGCGTGGAACATGGGCCACTAGGGGAGTGAACCAGAGTATTGCCTCCAGTGCCTTCAAGGTTGGCTGCAGGGACACACAGATGGCCGAGCGAGGAGAGGGGTAATCCATCCAAAATGGCCTCTCTCCAGTTGACTTTAAAGTACCCTTTTCCTCACAATTACATCAGCTTGTTATGATTGGATAAGTATGCCAAATGCAGGAGAATGGGGTTAAGAGTGGAAAATAGATCTGGCATGATTGAATGGCGGAGTGGACTTGATGGGCCAAATGGCCTAATTCTACCCCTATCCGCTATAACCTTATGATGCTAACATATGATGAGCGTCTGACGGCACTGGGCTTTTACTCGCTGGAGTTCAGAAGGATGAGGGGGAGGCTCATTGAAACTTACTGAATACTGAAAGGCTTGGATCGAGTGGATGTTTCCACTAGTTGAGAAAGTCTAGGACCAGAGGGCACAGCCTCAGAATAAGAGGACATACCTTTACAAAGGAGATGAGAATGAATTCTTTGAGTCAGAGGGTGGTGAATCTGTGGAACTCATTGCCACAGACGACCGTAGAGTCCAAGTCAATGGATATTTTTAAGGTGGAGATAGATACATTCTTGATTAGTACGGGTGTCAGGGGTTATGGGGAGAAGGCAGGAGAATGGGGTTAGGAGGGAGAGATAGATCAGCCATGATTGAATGGTGGAGTAGACTTGATGGGCTGAATGGCCTAATTCTGCTCCTAGAACTGATGACAATAGACAATAGGTGCAGGAGTAGGCCATTTGGCCCTTCAATCCAGCATCGCCATTCACGGCTGATCATCCCCAATCAGTACCCCATTCCTGTCTTCTCCCCATATCCCCTGACTCCGCTATCTTTAAGAGCCCTATCAAGCTCACTCTTGAAAGCATCCAGAGAACCGGCCTCCACCACCCTCTGAGGCTCTCTAATTCCACAGACTCACCACTCTCTGTGAGGAAAAGCGTTTCCTCATCTCCGTTCTAAATGGCTTGCCCCTTATTCTTAAACTGTGGCCCCTGGTTCAGGACTCCCCCAACATCGGGAACATGTTTCCTGCCTCTAGCGGGTCCAAACCCTTAACAATCTTATATGTTTCAATGAGATATCCTCCCATCCTTCTAAACTCCAGAGTGTACCAGCCCAGCCGCTCCATTCTCTCAGCATATGACAGTCCCTCCATCCCGGGAATTAACCTTGTAAACCTACACTGCTCTCCCTCAATGGCAAGGATGTCCTTCCTCAAATTAGGGGACCAAAACTGCACACAATACTCCAGGTGTGGTCGCACGAGGGCCCTGTACAACTGGAGAAGGACCTCTTTGCTCCTGTTGAACTTTCAACCACTTGTGGCTATGAAGGCCTGAAGCTTGTTTGCTCCCTGCCATCATCTCGTCTTTGACTCTCAGAAAATGTCCTGGTCGCGTTTCCGTGGTACAACGCCGATGTTTCCACATTTCCCCGCTTGGACGTGGTTTGCGCAGATATCCCTTGTACACGATCATCTCTTCAACCGCACAAGGAATTAGTGTTGTCATTCTATCTCCCTACTCATTATCTGCAACCACGTGCATGTGGCTTGCATGGAAACCAAACCAGTGTCTTGTGCAGAAAGGAGGCAGTTGGTCCATAAAGACCACAGTAGCCACCAAGTGAAGCGTTTCAATTAAACTCACTCCTTCTTCTTTTGAAGGTAGACAATAAAAGCTGGAGTAACCCAACGGGCCAGACAGCATCTCTGGAGAAAAGGAATAGGTGACGTTCCAGGCCGAGACCCTTCTTTTGAGTTCAGATTACTTTATTATTATATACAATGCTGTGCAGACATTTGGACAGCAACATGGATAGAAAAGGCTTGGAGGGATATGGGCCAAAAGCAGGCAGGTGGGACTAGTGTAGACGAGACATGTTGATCGGCACGTGGAAGTTGGGCCTGTTTCCATGCTGTATGACTCCAGTAACAAAATGTAAAGTTAGTTTACTTTTGAAAACCTTGTGGTAGAAAGAAAACCCCTTGAAAGGCCTGTCCAACTTAGGCTATTTTTAGGCGACTGTGATAGTCGTAGCGGGTCACCGAAAAACCTGCGACTGGACCCCCCTACGGCATAAAATTTGAAATAGAATCATTACTTCAACACCAACAAAATCCGGTCAGCACCGGCGACAAACTACGTTAACCTGGCGACAATTTACGACCGCACCTACATCAGGAGAAGTCAAGCTACGCAAATTGGCGTCAAACCCACTGTCGCCCTCAGTCTCTGAAAATTTTTCAACATGTTGAAAATCCAGCGGCGACCAGAAAGACGCTACGACTCTTTGGGCGACTGAGGAGACGACTCACGACCATGCAGGCGTCACCCCGGCGACCATGTGGCCTAGTCGCCTGTAGTCGCCTAAAAAACAGCCTAAGTGGGACAGGCCCTTAACCTGGGTTCCAGCAACTAAGTTACAGAGAAAGGTTGAACAAGTTAGGTCTTTATTCTTTGGAGCGCAGAAGGTTAAGGGGGGAGCTGATTGAGGTCTTTAAAATGATGAAAGGGGTAGACAGAGTTGGCGTGGATAAGCTTTTCCCATTGAGGGTAGGGAAGATTCAAACAAGAGGGCATGACATGAGAATTAAGGGACAGAAGTTTAGGGGTAACATGAGGGGGAACTTCTTTACTCACAGAGTGGTGGCTGTGTGGAATGATCTTCCTGCAGAAGTGGTGGAGGCAGGATCGATTTTAACATTTAAAAGTAAAGTGGATAGGTATATGGACGGGAAGGGAATGGAGGGGTATGGTCTGAGTGCAGGTAGATGGGACTAGGGGAAAATAAATGGTCGGCACGAAATGGAAGGGCCGAGAGGGCCTGTTTCCGTGCTGTAATTGTTATATGGTTAACACTGTTTTCGCTCCCTGTTGATACAATTGGTTTCAATGCGTGATTTATTTACAACACGGGGTTTCTTAGGAGCAAAATTATCCGAGTCTTCCAGATTCAGGGACAGTTTCTTCCCAGCAGTCATTAGGCATCTGAACCATCCTATCACCAACTAGAGAGCGGTCCTGACCCCGGGGGGATATCTGACCCATCGACCTCATTGGAGACCCTCAGATTCTCTTTACTCAGACATTATCTTGCACTATACGGTATTCCCTTTATCCTGCATCATTACACTGGGGACGACGGCTCGATTGTAATCATGTCCAGTTTTCCCGCTGACTGGATAGCACGCGACAACAACGCTTTTCACGGTACCGTGATACACGTGACAATAAACTAAAACTAAATTAAACGAAACAAAGCTTTCCGTGACCAGCCAGCGAGTGGACTCTTGGTGTGGGATTGTAAAGGGGCCTGTCCCACTTGGCCGTCATTTGTGCGCCATTTACGTGTCATATGTAAAATGTAGTCGTCGCGTTGTGACACACAGGTAGCGTGTGGGTTGCGCGGGACGGGCGCATGGAGAGGAGTGGAGGAGTGTGGAGTTGTATGCGGGATCGCGCGGCTCTCCGGGATTTCGTTCTGCACGAAATCATCGCGTGCCACCTGCGTGACGTATCGCGTATGCACGCTGAGGCATTGGCGTCGCACGCTGGCATCCCGACGTCTGACGTGTATCACGTAGTGACACATGGTTACGTCACTGTGCGTAACCATGCGTCGCCGCGAGCCGTAGGGTATTCTAATGACGTCACGCACACCAGAAGGCACGATGAAGCATGATTTGCACGCGACATTGCGCAAATTACGTGTCATCTTGCCGACTGGTGCGCCAAGTGGGACAGGCCCTTTACTCTCTAGCCCCTAGCACCACTGACACAATTGGTTTTATAACGTGACATGAGGTTTCTTAGGAAGATAGACGCAAAAAGCGGGACAGGCGACATCTCTGGAAAGATGGAATGGGTGATGTTTCAGGTCGAGACACTTCAGATTTAGGAATTTCTTAGGACCTGTGCCCCTGTCCCACTTGGATGATTTTTTCGGCGACTACAAGCGACTGGGCAGTTTCCACATGGTCGCGGGGTAACGTCTGTATGGCCGTGAGTCGTCTCCTCAAGTCGCCTAAAGAGTGGTAACGTTTTTCTGGTCACCGCTGGATTTTGAAATGTTCAAAACTTTTCGGCGAGCGTTGGCTTGATGTAGCTTGTCTTCTCCTGACGTAGGTGCTGTCGTAGGTTGTCGCCATGATGTCGCAGGTTGTGGCCGGGTGACGTTGGTTGTCGCCGGGAGCTGACTTTGGTGAATTCCATTGGCGAGGACCTACGTCAACCGGCGACAGGTACCGGCGACTGAATTGTCTTCAGTTGTCTTCGACAGGGTCCTAGCTTGTCGCGGGCGGACTTTGGTTGCTGTAGGTCGCCTGTGTGGTCGTGGGTGGGTGTCCTAATGGGTTGTCGGTAGCTTGCCGTAGCTTGAGGTCGACTAGGTGGTAGATTCTCATAGACATTGTCGTAGGGGGGGTCCAGTCGCCGCTTCTTCGAAGACCTGCTGCAACTGTGACAGTCGCCAGAAGTCACCGAACAAATTGCCTTAGTAGGACAAGCCCTTTAGGTTTCTCAGGAATGCAGCTATGGCATTCTAGCAAAACAACATGGCCTTCTAGAAAGAAAAGGCCCAGAAGCAGATATGAGACTCCGCCTGGCAGGAAAATCAGATTGTTTCTATCAGACGTGGTCTGCGTTCATAGAATTGCTACAAAGATAGGGTGCAAGAATACCTCAGGTCTTGGTGGGGGGGGGGATGAAAAACTATCGAGTTGGCTAATTCCTTTGCGTGGTATATATAATATAGTAACTGCATTTTTTGTTTTCTCTAATTCTTTGACCAAGGGTTTTTCTCGCCTCCCCTTTGGCACGCTCTTTCACTTTCACAACTCTTTTTTCTTAAAAGCCATAAAATTATGGGGTACAATGATTGTAACAATATATATGTGAATAATATGTGTATTTACCGCTATTAAATAAAAATATTTAAAAAAATTATTATTTTTTAAATCCAAGGAAGCCATAAAATAAAAATCCATTCTAAAAACATATTTGTACAACTCCTGGCAAATATTTGTGTCCAATATTAGCTAAATGCAAGCAAATCTAGCACCAATGGATGTTGTCATTCTGACTGAACTGTGTTGTACTCGATGTGTAGGAAGGAACTGCAGATGCTGGTTTACACCAAAGAGACGCAAAATGCTGGAGTAACTCAGCGGGACAGACAGCATCTCTGGGGAGAAGGAACGGGTGACATTTCTGGTTGAGACCCTTCTTCAGGCAGAGTCTGGGGAAAGTGAAGCAACAGACAATAGGTGCTGGAGTATTGCGTACAGTTCTGGTCTCCAAATCTGAGGAAGGACATTATTGCCATAGAGGGAGTGCAGAGAAGGTTCACCAGACTGATTCCTGGGATGTCAGGACTGTCTTATGAACAAAGACTGGATAGACTCGGTTTATACTCTCTAGAATTTAGGAGATTGAGAGGGGATCTTATAGAAACTTACAGAATTCTTAAGGGGTTGGACAGGCTAGATGCAGGAAGATTGTTCCCGATGTTGGGGAGGTCCAGGACAAGGGGTCACGGCTTAAGGATAAGGGGGAAATCCTTTAGGACCGAGATGAGAAGGACTTTTTTCACACAGAGAGTGGTGGGTCTCTGGAACTCTCTGCCACAGAGGGTTGTTGAGGCCAGTTCATTGACTATATTTAAGAGGGAGTTAGATGTGGCCCTTGTGGCTAAGGGGATCAGAGGGTATGGAGAGAAGGCAGGTACGGGATACTGAGTTGGATGATCAGCCATGATCATATTGAATGGCGATGCAGGCTCGAAGGGCCGAATGGCCTACTCCTGCACCTAATTTCTATGTTTCTATGTAGGAGTAGGCCAATCGGCCCTTCGAGCCAGCACCGTGATCACGGCTGATCATCCACAATCAGTACCCCGTTCCTGCTTTCTCCCCATATCCCGTGACTCCGCTATATTTAAGAGCTCTATCTAACTCGCTCTTGAAAGCACCCAGAGAAATTGGCCTGCACTGCCTTCTGAGGCAGAGAATTCCACAAATTCACAACCCTCTGTGGGAAAAGGTTTTCCTGATTTCCAGTATAAATGGCTTACCCCTTATTCTTAAACTGTGGACCCTGGTTCTGGACTCCCCCAACATCGGGAAAGTGCTTCCTGCCTCTAGCGTGTCCAAACCCTCAATAATCTTATATGTTTCAATAAGATCCCCTCTCATCCTTCTAAACCCAGCCGCTCCATTACAGAGAGATATAGACTGTATATCACCATCTACAGTATACCTCTAGTCTCCCTCTCCCCTGGCTCATAGTTTGAAGAAGGGTCTCGACCCGAAACGTCACCCTTTCATTGTCTCCAGAGATGCGGCCTGCCTGAGTTACTCCAGCATTTTGTGCCTTCCATTATGTGTTGTACTTGAGTCTGCTTGCCGAGTGGGAGGCCAGGCAGATTGAATTCTCGACAGTTTGCTCATCCTTCCGAGCTCGTCTATTTAAAGAAAATTAGGTAATTGTGGTGTTGTTATGTGCCGGTGGATGATTTAACTCCTTCAGTTCAAATAGAGCTCCCTCAACTTTTTAACATGGAAATGTGCTTGCAGCAGTGAAATGCTTCAGATCTCAACCTGCCTGACTGCCCGACTGTTTTGTTTTATCTTGTTCTTCACTCTTTTCTCGTTCCCCCCCTCCTCGCCCCTCCCCGAACACACACCCTTCCCGCAGCATCTGGTAAGTTGTTACAGTCGACCGGTTTGGTTTTCCTGCCTTTCCAAGTTTAGTTTAGAGATGCAGCGCGGGAAACAGGCCCTTCGGCCCACCAGCGATCCCCGCACACAAACACTACCCCACGGACACACACACACACACACGGGACATTTTACACTTATACCAATTAACTGTAAGAAATTGTGGGGGATATGAAAAGTGGGGCGGGGGGGTCTTGGGGGAGAAAGGGAAGGGAGAAGGGTCTGCTACTCTTCACGTTGTATATTAATCTACTTTTCGTGTCCATCTTCCATGTTTCAAATAATAATAAAAAATACTTTATTAAATACTTAATGTTGACATCGCTGCCATCGTCCGTCCTGTAAAGGACGCAAGCTACCAGCGACAGTCAGTGGGAGCCATCACTTGTTGCAATAAATATTGGTGGTGGCAGAACTAGCTCAGGATAGCTCCAGTTTCCAGCCCCGCGACATGGACACTTCTGCTATGGGGGCCAGTATATCAATGATTGTACTGTAAAGGGCCTGTCCTACAAGCATGCAACTCTATGCGATGAACGCGATCAAACTAGAAGCGGGGGCCCGCGCGGAGGTTGGGTGATCCCCTGTACAGGGCCGTTCCCACCAGCATGCGCCTGCATGCGGCAAGCGCGACCAAACCGGCAGCGAGGGCCACGCGGAGGTCGGGTGAGTGGCGCAACGCGGCGCAAAGTGAGGCGAACTTGGAGCGAAGTCTAAGGTAAGTTCGCCAGGACAGAGAGGGACACACAGTGAGGGCCACAGAGGCGCACACACACACAGAGGGCCACGGTGCCACACACATAGAGGGTCACGGAGGCACGATGTCGAGGTGGTGTGTAATGCGTCCTCTGTGCCTTTCCATTCCTCTAGTCTCGCTCTCCACTTACTCACTGTCTGAAGAAGGGTCTTTGTCCGACATCTCTGCTTTCCTCCCACACCCCAAAGGCGTACAGGTTTGTAGGTTAATTGGCTTGGTGTAAATGTAAATTGTCCCTAGTGTGTGTAGGATAGTGTTAATGTATGGGGATCGCTGGTCGGTGCGGACCCGGTGGGCCGAAGGGCCTGTTTCCACGCTGTATCCCTCAACTAAACTAGGACGTCACCTACCCGTTTTCTCCGGAGATGCTGCCTGGCCCGCGAAGTTACTCCAGCGTTTTGTGTCTCTCTTTAAAGGGCCTGTCCCACCAGCATGCAACTCCCATGCGATGAGCGAGACCTAACGTGGTCGCTTGAGCCGTCCGGCGTCGCGGGGCCGGTCCCACTACGATCGCCGGAGCCGTGCGGAGTTCGTCCCGACATCGCGCGAGGCTCCGAAAAACTGACTATGTTCAAAAATTCCGCGCGGGAACGGCTTGTCGGCTCGCAGTCGCCTCGACGCATTATGCACCGCCTCGAGGTCGTGCCTCCGTGACCCTCTCTGTGTGTGCCTCTGTGCCCCTCTCTGTCCTGGCGAACTTCCCTTTAAGACTTCGCTCCAAGTTCGCCTCACTTTGCGCCGCGTTGCGCCACTCACCCGACCTCCGCGCGGCCCCCGCTTCTAGTTTGATCGCGCTCACCGCATGCAGTCGGATGCTGGTAGGACAGGCCCTTTAGTTGCTTCAGATTGTTTGACGAGAGATCAGATCGCTGGCTCTCAGCTGTATGGGATGTGAAAACCCTTGTGTTGAGACAGGATGATTTTTGTTTAATTAAAATCACAAATGACAATTCAATTCTGAAAATACTTTTGTACTGAGTTTTGTTGTGATTAGGATGCTAAATGTACACCTGGGCAGACAAGGTTACTTTGATATCCCGACGTCAATAATAGAAAAAGAATCATTCATCAAGCTTAATCCGTTCTTCGCTATTATGCACTGATCAACCACCATGCCACAAGTCTGAGCAATGCTGTTTGCTTGATTTTCTCTGCGGTGCAGTCAGATTCAGTAAGGATGAGTCACAAATCAACAATGCAAACCATTCTGGGCTCCGTCTTTCCTGTTTTGGCTTTGCTTTGTACGTTTCATTTCAACATTGTACATTTCCATATCTCTCGTTTCCCTCTCCCCTGTCTGAAGAGGGGTCTCGACCCGAAACGTCACCTATTCCTTCTCTCCACAGATGCTGCCTGTCCCGCTGAGTTACGGGAATTGAGGATGGTAGGGAATGGGGGAATTGAGGAATGCTGTGGAACAGAGGGATCTAGGAATAACTGTGCATAGTTCCCTGAAGGTGGAATCGCATGTAGATAGGGTGGTAAAGAAAGCTTTTGGTGTGCTGGCCTTTATAAATCAGAGCATTGAATATAGGAGTAGGGAAGTAATGTTAAAATTATACAAGGCATTGGTAAGACCAATTCTGGAGTATGGTGTACAATTTTGGTCACCTAATTATAGGAAGGATGTCAACAAAATAGAGAGAGTACAGAGGAGATTTACTAGAATGTTGCCTGGGTTCCAGCAACTAAGTTACAGAGAAAGGTTGAACAAGTTGTGTCTTTATTCAGTGGAGCGCAGAAGGTTAAGGGGGGACTTGATTGAGGTCTTTAAAATGATGAAAGGGATAGACAGAGTTGTCGTGGATAAGCTTTTCCCATTGAGGGTAGGGAAGATTCAAACAAGAGGGCATGACATGAGAATTAAGGGACAGAAGTTTAGGGGTAACATGAGGGGGAACTTCTTTACTCAGAGAGTGGTGGCTGTGTGGAATGAGCTTCCAGCAGAAGTGGTGGAGGCAGGATCGATTTTAACATTTAAAAGTAAAGTGGATAGGTATATGGACGGGAAGGGAATGGAGGGGTATGGTCTGAGTGCAGGTAGATGGGACTAGGGGAAAATAAATGGTCGGCACAGACTGGAAGAGCCGAGAAGGCCTGTTTCCGTGCTGTAATTGTTATGTGGTTATTGAGTGGCGGAGCAGACTTGATGGGTTGAGCGGTAATTCTGCTCCTGTCGGTTATGATCTTATGATGTGCCTTCGCATAATTTGATCAGAATCCACAAACAAATGTCTTCCTCCTGACTTCATTATAGATGAATCAGGAGGCACATTACAATCTGGAATGACAGCTGCTTTGTACGATGGGAACACTTTTAGTACGGAAGCACAGTCATGTCTTCAGATGTGTAACTGGACAATTTTTAATTTTCTTTAAAATTGCTTATCTAATATAATTTTTAAAAATCCATATTATTGGTGCGAAATTGCCTCTATCTTCTCTGGACTGTCTTAAACTATGCTTCTTGTGTGCAAAAAGTCTTTAATAAAAGCAAACTGTTGGCTTTTAAAAAATATTAACAGACAAATTATCTTTAAATATTGATACAAAGGAACTGGAAGAACGATAGTCCTTCAAACCTTGTTCTGCAATCTAGTGGGCGGCCACCAGAAAAAGCTACGACTCTTTGGGCGACTCCTCACGACAACATGTAGCGGGGTGACGCCTGTATGGTCGTGAGTAAATCGCCCAAAGAGTCGTACCTTTTTCTGGTCGTCGCTGGATTTTCAACACTTTGAAGATTTTCGGCGACCTGCTATGACGGGTGCCGGCAGTCGCTGAAAAGAAACGCGTACGTGGGACAGGTCCCGTAAGCAGGAGTTTTGGCGCGGAAACATGCCCTTCAGCCCACCGGGTTCACGCTGACCAGCGATCACTCCGTAGACTGACATTATCCCACCCACTAGGGACATACAAACATTAGCAATAGGTGCAGGAGGAGGCCATTTGGGCCTTCGAGCCAGCACCCACCGCCATTCATTGTGATCATGGCTGATCATCCCCAATCAGTAACCCGTGCCTGCCTTCTCCCCATATCCCATATTGATTCCGCTATCCCCTAGAGCTCTATCTAACTCTCGCTTAAATCCATCCAGTGATTTGGCCTCCACTGCCCTCTGTGGCAGGGAATTCCACAAATTCAAAATCTCTCTGGGTGAAAAAGTTTTTTCTCATTTACAATTTACGATTTTACAGAAGCCAATTAACGATAAACCTGCAGGTCTTTGTAGTGTGTGAAGAAGCTGGAGCAGCTGGAGAAAACCCACGCAGTTACAGGGAGAACGTACAAACTCCACACAGACAGAGCGCTCTAGGCACCACCCCACCCTCTGTGTATGAAACTATACTTGCCCAGCACGCTGCTTTAATCATTGTCCTTCACAATTTATTGCACTATATCCATGTCCTTGATGTATGCAGATGACTCATTAAATATATCCATCTGTCTTTCCAAAGTTCCCAACTTGATGCCGTTGATAAACTTTGCTTTGTCAAGCTACATTCTGCACTCTGTATCTTCCCCTTTGCTCTATCCATTGTACATGCGTTTGAGCTGATTGCAGCAATGGTGGGGTATATCTGATCTATGTGTGAGGCATGCAAAACAAAGCCTTTCACTGTACCTCGGTACGCGTGACAATAGTAACCCAAACCTAACCGGTTTGAAAGACCAGGGCGGCACAGCAGTAGAGTTGCTGCCTCACAGCGCTGGAGACCCGGGTTCGATCCTGACTACGGGTGCTGTCAGTGCGGAGTTTGTACGTTCTCCCCGTGACTGCGTGGGTTTTCTCCAGGTGCTCCGGTTTCCTCCAATGCTCCACAGACGTGCAGGTTTGCAGGTGAATTGGCTTGGTATAATTGTAAATTGTCCCTAGTGATGGGAATAGTGTTAGTGTGTGGGGGTCGCTGGTAGTTGAGGACTCAGTGGGCCAATGGGCTTGTTTCTGCGTTGTCGCTCTAAAATTAAAACTAAAACTAGTTTGCCTATATGGAAATCCACTTGAGAACACAAAGTGCCGGAGTAACTCAGCAAGTCGGGCGGCATCTCTGGAGAACATGGATAATTAACCTCTTCTGGAGGTTCTTGACAAGTGAGAACCCCACTTCTCCCCTCCTCCTCCTCCTCCTCCCCTTCCCACCTCTCTCTCAGCCCTCGGGCCCTGGCATTCCATCTCTCTCTATCTCTCCCCCACCCAAGTCGCACTAGCTTCTCATTTTCACACTACAAACAGCTTTATCATCGATACTTTTTTGCATATCTTTCATTCATTGTTCTTTATCTCTCCACATAACCGTCTATATCTCTCGTTTCCCTAATCACTGACCAGTCTGAAGAAGGGTCTCGACCCGAAACGTCGCCTATCTCCTTCGCTCCTTAGATGCTGCTGCACCCGCTGAGTTTCTCCAGCCTTTTGTGTGACCCTGGATAATGAACCTATCCATGTTCTCGATTGTTGCTGCCTGACCTACTGAGTTCCTCCAGCACTTTTAGTCATGTTGTGCATTGAACGGCATCTGCAGTTCTTTGTTTCTGCATTCTGGAAATCCACTTACCACAGTGTAGCCCATTAGTTGAATGTGTTAGAGTTGATTTTGCAGAGTGGAACCAGCCAATTTTAAACATAGCATCGTGAGATCGTCAGAGCTTCCCCCATTTCTGATGCCCATCTGTTGCTGCTGGTATCATTCTACAGGGCGGTAGAGTTGCTGCCTCACAGCGCCAGAGACCCGGGCTCCCTGACCGCGGCCGCTGTCTGTACAGAGTTTGCACGTTCTCCCTGAGACTTCCCTGGGTGCTCCAGTTTCCACCCACACTCTGAAGACGTGCAGGTTTCTCCAAAATGTCCCAAACTGTCCCCAGTGTGTTGGATAGCGCTGGTGTGTACGGGTGTGTGATCGCTGGTCGGCGCGGACTTGGTGGGCCGAAGGGTCTATTTCCTCACCGTACCTCCAAAGTCTAAATGAGCTGCGGGGATTTTCATGTGCCCAGTAATAGTGCCGATATCAAGGTATTGCAAAATAACAGCATAGGTAAGATTGCAGTAGTTGAAATATTGATTGATGGAAGGCATGGAAATTAAACCCATGTCTGTCACTGTGAGGCAGCTGCGACACTGTGCCACCCTCTGCTTCCCTGCCTTCTGTCGTTTCCTAAATGCCATTGTAGCTGTCATCCTCCTGTCCCCTGGGACTGGTGCACAATATTATGAATGCCCACTTGTACTCGGAGTGTAGAAGGATATGGGGCGAATCTCATTGGAACCTACCGCGTAATGAAAGGCCTCGATAGAGTGTACAGGAAGGAACTGCAGATGCTGGTTTAAACCTCAGATGGACACAAAATGCTTGGGGTAACTCAACGGGACAGACAGCATCTCTGGAGAAAAGGAATGGATGACATTTCAGGTCGAGATCCTTCTCTGAAGAAGGGTCTCGACCCAAAATGTCACCCATTCCTTCTCTCCAGAGATGCTGCCTGTCCCGCTGAGTTACTCCAGCGTTTTGTGTCTATCTCCGGCCTAGATAGAGTGTGTGAGGAGGGGGTGTTTTAAGTAATGGGAGAATCTAGGACCGGAGGGCACAGCCTCGGAATAAAATGTTGTACGTTTAGAATGGAGATGAGGAGGAATTTCTTCAGTCAGAGGTAGGTGACTCAGTGGAATTCATTGCCACAGACGGCTGTGGAGGCCAAGTCGAGGGGCATTTCTAAAGTTAAGTCTACAGTTTAAAAGCATTGATTTGCCCAGCCCAAATGACGCGTTCTGTCTCTGTAAACATGAAATCCCAGATTACCATCTTTTCTACTTTCTCTCTATATATGTCAGCATTTATTTCCCAACTTCAGTTGCAGGTACAGAATGGTGATTGGATCAAACCCAGTTATATCTATTGGTGCAGTCACGTTGTATCTGTGGGATTTTCTATCTAGATCCCATGGATAGCCAGTTTCCAGCCCTGCTTGGCTGGCTAGGGGCCTTCTAGAAATACACTGCCGACTTGGATGTTAAGTCTATGGAGTTTGGAGATTCAGCGTGGAAACAGGCTCTTCGACCCACCGAGTTCACGTCGGCCAGCGATCACCCCTACACTAGCAGTATCCTACACACACTAGGGACAACTTACACTTTGCAGAAGCCAATTCACCTACAGACCTGTACATCTTTGGATGTGTGGGAGGAAACCGGAGCACCCGGAGAAAACCCACGTGGTCACAGTGAAAACGTGCAAACTCTGTACAGACAGCACCCGTAGTCAGGATGGAACCCGGGTCCCTGGGGCTGTGAGGCAGCAACTCTACCACCGTGCCGCCTCTATACCCTGGGGTGATGCCATCTCGTGAGTTCAGTCCTGAGGAGACAGGCCTGTTTATTTTTAATAACGTGACAAATCATGATGCCATCTGTTTGTGGCACAGTTTGTCAACGTGAGCCTTTCAATCCTTCTTCAGCTAATTCAGTAGCAGACGTGAACGCCACTGTGTTATTAGTGGCCCTTCTGTAAGTAGATTTGGAAACTCTAGATAATAAAAGGGTGATGGAGCTGCAGCCTCACGGGTGCCAGAGACCCGTGTTCCATCCTGACTACAAGTGCTGTCTGTGTGGAGTCTGTACGTTCCTCCCGTGACCACGTGGGTCTCCTTCGGGTGCTCCGGTCTCCTCCCAAACTCCAAAGACGTGCGGGTTTGTTGGCTAATTGGCTCCTGTAGAAGTGTCGCTGGGGCAGAATTATGAAATCGGCCCATCGTCTACTCCGCTCACCTACCTTTCCCACTCAGCCCCATTCCCCTGCCTTCTCCCCCTTGGCACCCTAATGCCCCTGTCCCACTTAGGAGACCTAAACAGCAACCTCTGGTGACCCTGCCCGCCACCCAAGGTCTCCATGAGGTCGCCAGAGGTTTTGGTCACTCTCCCTAATGGACGAAAGTGGTTTCCGCGTGGTCGAGGCTTCATCTAGATTGCTTCGATTGTTTCAACAAAATCAAACCCGGCTTCGACTAAAAATAGGTTGTTCTTTGGTCTAAGCCAGTGGAGTGGGGTCGCTGTTTACTTACAGGCCGTCGAAGGCCATCTCCTTCGCTGACCGGCCATTTTGATTGGCTCGTTGGAGTTTCACGACCTAGAAGACCCGTCGGTAGGTAACATCCCCGCTAAACTTTATTAAGCTTCTTAAATCTGTCTCCATTCCTTCTCCCCCCTTCTCTCTCCCCCTCCCTCCTTCTCTCTCCCCTTCTCCCCCCTTCTCCCCCCCTTCTCTTTCCCCCTCCCTCCTTCTCTCTTCTCTTCTCCCCCCTTCTCCCCCCTTCTCCCCCCTTCTCCCCCCTTCTCCCCCCTTCTCCCCCCTTCTCCCCCCCTTCTCCCCCCCTTCTCCCCCCCTTCTCCCCCCCTTCTCCCCCCCTTCTCCCCCCCTTCTCCCCCCTTCTCCCCCCTTCTCCCCCCTTCTCCCCCCTTCTCCCCCCTTCTCCCCCCCTTCTCCCCCCCTTCTCCCCCCCTTCTCCCCCCCTTCTCCCCCCCTCTCCCCCCTTCTCCCCCCCTTCTCCCCCCCTTCTCCCCCCCTTCTCCCCCCTTCTCCCCCCTTCTCCCCCCTTCTCCCCCCCTTCTCCCCCCCTTCTCCCCCCTTCTCCCCCCCTTCTCCCCCCTTCTCCCCCCCTTCTCCCCCCCTTCTCCCCCCCTTCTCTCTCCCCCTCCCTCCTTCTCTCTCCCCTTCTCCCCCCTTCTCCCTCTCCCTCCTTCTCTCTTCCTCTCCCTCCTTCTCTCTTCTCTTCTCCTCCCCTTCTCCCCCCTTCTCTCTCCCCCTCCCCTCCTCTCTACCCTCCTCTCTCCCCTCCTCTCTCCCCTCCTCTCTCCCCTCCTCTCTCCCCTCCTCTCTCCCCTCCTCTCTCCCCTCCTCTCTCCCCTCCTCTCTCCCCTCCTCTCTCCCCTCCTCTCTCCCCTCCTCTCTCCCCTCCTCTCTCCCCTCCTCTCTCCCCTTCTCCTCCCCTTCTCCTCCCCTTCTCCTCCCCTTCTCCCCCCCTTCTCCCCCCCTTCTCCCCCCCTTCTCCCCCCCTTCTCCCCCCCCCCCACCCCCCACCCCGCTCTCTAAAGGACTTACCGTGCTCTGTGGCAGCCGTTTACCTTCCTCTTCATCGCGCAGACAGCGTTCCTCCGCTGTCCCTTGCCCCCACCTCCGCGATGTGTGTGTGCGCGTGCGTGCGTGTGTGGTCAATAGCAAAGATCCTATAGGATCACGCTTTGGCGATCCTGGTCGAGGCTTTCCCAGGAGAGTGACCAAAACCTCCGTCGACCTCACGGAAACCTTGCAAGGTCACCAGAGGTTTCCGTTCAGGTTTCCGTTCAGGTTTCCTAAGTGGGACAGGGGCGTTACTAATGAAGACCTGCGGGTTTGCAGGTATTGACTAGCATCTGTAAATTTCCCCCAATATGTGGGTGAATCGATGAGAAATGAATAGATGAATTATTGTTGACTACCACGTGACATGTCACAGTAACATTCTATGTCTTGCGTACCATACACAAAGTATGCAACGAGTATATGGGGCGCTGACAAAGTCACAAGTGTTCAATGTGGCCCTCGTTGTTCTCGAGGCCCATCCCCACACCAGGTCCCTCATAGAATTGGGGTGAAGAGGAGATCGCTGGTCGGTGTGGACTCGGTGGGCCAAAGGGCATGTTTCCTCGCTGTGTCTTTCAGCGATTCCATAATTTAACTGAAGCTACCGATAAATAAATGTGCAACATTCTCACCTCTATAATGACTAAGTGTTTAATCTGTTATCTAATAATGATGCACGCAGTATTTTCCTGGTTGACACTATTAGCAACTAAATTAACAGTATTTTGATATAAATGAGTCACAAGGGTAAACTGAGCTGAGAAACAGCAAAGTCATATCCAAAATAAACTCTAACTGACTGCCTTTATATCACAGACTGACCGCTTTGTTATAAAATGAGTCCTTCACTTTGCTCTTTAAAAATAAATCATGGAGAATTGGATGGATAAAATGTGGGTCTGAAGAAGGGTTTTGGCCCGAAACGTTGCCTATTTCCTTCGCTCCATAGATGCTGCCGCATCCGCTGAGTCTCTCCAGTATTTTTGTCTACCTTCGATTTTCCAGCATCCCTTCTTGGATAAAATGTGGTGTCATTTGTCTGAAAATCACCAATTTCGTTTTGGTTTAGTGTGGAGATGCAGCGCGGAAACAGGCCCTTCGGCACCGACCAGCGATCCCCGCACATTAACCCAACCCTACACACACTAGGGACAATTTACATTCACCAAGCCAATTAACCTACAAACCCGTACGTCGTTGGAGTGCGGGAGGAAACCGAAGATCTCGGAGAAAACCCACGCAGGTCACGGGGAGAACGTACAAACTCTGTTAAGACAGCAACCGTAGTCAGGATCGAACCCCGGTCTCCGGCGCTGTGAGGCAGCAACTCTACCGCTGCGCCACCGTGCCGCCACTGGGGAAAATGTTATTGAAGAATGGACGAGCTATATTTTGAAACAACACTAAGATAGGTAGGGTTACACAAAAAGCTGGAGAAACTCAGCGGGTGCAGCAGCATCTAAGGAGCGAAGGAGATAGGCGACGTTTCGGGTCGAGACCCTTCTTCAGAAGATAGGTACATGGGTAGGAAAGATTTTACATGGTAAATGGTAGGGAATTGAGGAATGCTGTGGAACAGAGGGATCTAGGAATGACTGTGCATAGTTCCCTGAAGGTGGAATCACATGTAGATAGGGTGGTAAAGAAAGCTTTTGGTGTGCTGGCCTTTATAAATCAGAGCATTGAATATAGGGGTAGGGAAGTAATGTTAAAATTGTACAAGGCATTGGTGAGACCAATTCTGGAGTATGGTGTACAATTTTGGTCGCCTAATTATAGGAAGAATGTCAACAAAATAGAGAGAGTACAGAGGAGATTTACTAGAATGTTGCCTGGGTTCCAGCAATTAAGTTACAGAGAAAGGTTGAACAAGTTAGGTCTTTATTCTTTGGAGCGCCGAAGGTTAAGGGGGGACTTGATTGAGGTCTATAAAATGATGAAAGGGATAGACAGAGTTGGCGTGGATAAGCTTTTCCCATTGAGGGTAGGGAAGATTCAAACAAGAGGGCATGACAATGAGAATTAAGGGACAGAAGTTTAGGGGTAACATGAGGGGGAACTTCTTTACTCAGAGAGTGGTGGCTGTGTGGAATGATCTTCCAGCAGAAGTGGTGGAGGCAGGATCGATTTTAACATTTAAAAGTAAAGTGGATAGGTATATGGACGAGAAGGGAATGGAGGGGTATGGTCTGAGTGCAGGTAGATGGGACTAGGGGAAAATAAATGGTCGGCACGGACTGGAAGGGGCGAGATGGCGTGATTCCGTGCTGTAATTGTTATATGGTTATATGATTTAGAGGGATATAGGCCAAGTGCAGGCTAGCTTAGAAGGTCGGCATGGATGAGTTGGGCCAAAGGGTTTATTTCTGTAACACAGTGGTGCAGCGGTAGAGCTGCTGCCTCGCTGTGACAGAGATCTGGGTTCTATCCTGGCCACAGGTGCTGGCTATGCGGAGTTTGTAAGTTCTCCCCGGGTTTTCTCCGGGAGTTCCGGATTCCTCCCACATTCCAAAGACGTGCAGGCTTGCAGGTTAATAGACCTCTGTAAATCGCACCTCGTGTGTAGGATGGAACTAGCGTACTGCTGGTCGCTGCGGACTCGGTGGGCTGAAGTGCCGGTTTCCACGCTGTATCTCTAAACTGAACTAAACTAAATGGACCAAATAAAACGACAATTGGACAAGTACATGGATAGGAATGGATTAGAGGGACATGGAACAAATGCAGGCAGGTGGGATCGGCATGGACGAGTTGGGCCAACGGGCCTGTTTCCATGCTCCATGACTGGTACATGGCGAGGACAGTTATGGAGGGATGTGGGCCAAGTGCAGGCAGGTGGGACTAGTGTAGCCAGAGACCCGGGTTCGATCCTGACTACGGGTGCTGTCTGTACGGAGTTTGTACGTTCTCCCCTGTGAATGTGTGGATTTTTCCCAGGCGGGATTTTTCATCCCATGCTCCAAAAACGTGCAGAGTCATACGTTAATTGGCTTTGGTAAAATTTGTAAATTGTCTAGGGTAGTGCAAGTGTACGGGGATCACTGGTCGATGCGGGATGGAGGGCCTGTTTCCATTCTGTATCTCTAATCTAAACACAAACATATTATTTTATTCCTGCGAGCAGTTTTGAGCCCATATCTGAAGAAGGACTTTACATCTGGATAATCTATCCTTAAGGTTACCAATTAGGAATGACCCATTGTTTAAACCCTCAATATTAGATGCGGGGTTTAGACTCTGGGAGGATTTAGGAATTAAAAGGATAGGACACCTTTATAGAAATGGAAAATTTTTATTATTTGAAGAGTTGCAAGATATTTTTGGATTGCCTTCACAACATTTGTTTAGATATTTACAAATTAGAGATTACATTAAATGTAATACACAAGATTATAAAAATAAAGAACCAGGCTTATTAGATGGTTTGTTTAATTTACATCCAAATACGGAAAAGTTAATAGCTCATATATATAATATTATTGTAGATAAAGAGACCCCAATAACTGAAACATATCGCCAAGCATGGGAAAATGAAATTGGATTACCTATAACAAAAGAAATTTGGGAAGAAAGCCTACAGAGAATAAATCGGTGTTCTTTAAATGCTAGACATATATTAATACAATTTAAAGTACTATATAGATTACATTATTCGAAAACCAAATTAAATAGTATTTTTCCCAATCTCTCCGCTATTTGTGATAAATGTAAGAATCTAGAAGCAAACTTAATACATAGTTTTGTAACATGCCCTAAGTTGAATTATTATTGGACAGAAATTTTTTAAGTAATTTCTGAAGTTCTTAAAGTTAAACTGGACCCTGACCCAAAATTAATAATATTTGGAATTCCGGAATCAAGTTTGGTTTTGACAGTAGATCAAAGAAATTTCTTTGATTACTGTTTGATAATAGGGAAAAAAATCATATTGAAATTTTGGAAGGGAACATTATCCCCAACAATTAAAATGTGGACAGCAGAGATGCAGGAGACGTTATATTTGGAAAGAATTAGATTTGTCCTATTGGACAGGTATAATTCTTTTGAACTGATATGGTCTCCATATATACAGTATTTAGAGAAGTAGCTGTTCTTGGCATCACGGCTCGACGGGCACCCTACGGAATCCGATGAGAATAACTTATTTACATATGGGATTAATGCGCATGTCCCATTGATATTAATGTTTGAAATAATTTCATGTATAATGTACTTAGTTGTTTTTGATTTATATATATATATAATATATATATATTTTTTAATTTGTATTTGTAGATTGTTTTCTATTTCTATCTCTTTTTTTCTTTTCCTCTTTATTATATATCTTTCTCTGTCTTTATTTCCAAAAAAACAGACGATATTAATTATCGATGTGCTATTTGTAGAAATTTTGAATTAAGATGATGTTTTAAATGTGTGTTATACATTGTAAACTGGTTACTTCAAATAAAAAAATATTTAATATCTGAAGAAGGATGTGCCGGCATTGGAGAGGGCCTAGAGGAAGTTTACGAGCATGATTCCAGGGATGATTGGGTTAATGTATGAGGAGCGTTTGGTGGCTCTGGGCTTGTACTCGCTGGCGTTTAGAAGGATGAGGTGGGGTGAAGGGGGGATTTGTTGGAGATCGTAGTGTTCAATAGTCTGATGTCAGTGGGGAAGAAGCTGTCCCTGAAGATGGCCGTTACAGTTTTCGGGCTCCTGTACCTTCTTCCCGATGGCAGGAGTGAAATGTCAGTGTGGCCAGGGTTGATGTGGGTCTCTGATGATGCTGGCTGCCTTTTTGAGACAGTGACTCCTGTAGATGCCTTCGATGGTGCGAGGTCAGAACCCGTGATGGAGCGCGCACTGTTCACCACATTTTGTTATCCTCATTCACGGGCGTTCGAGTTGCCAAACCAGGAAGCAAAGAGTAGGAGTAAACGGGTCGTTTTCACAATGGCAGGCAGTGACTAGTGGGGTACCGCAAGGCTCAGTGCTGGGACCCCAGCTATTTACAATATATATTAATGATCTTGATGAGGGAATTGAAGGCAATATCTCCAAGTTTGCGGATGACACTAAGCTGGGGGGCAGTGTTAGCTGTGAGGAGGATGCTAGGAGACTGCAAGGTGACTTGGATAGGCTGGGTGAGTGGGCAAATGTTTGGCAGATGCAGTATAATGTGGATAAATGTGAGGTTATCCACTTTGGTGGCAAAAATAGGAAAACAGACTATTATCTAAATGGTGGCCGATTAGGAAAAGGGGAGATGCAGCACGACCTGGGTGTCATGGTACACCAGTCATTGAAAG
Source organism: Raja brachyura (assembly GCA_963514005.1). Next base: position 3,595,082 of record OY740790.1, on the reverse strand, counting down.
TAGGCATGCAGGTACAGCAGGCAGTGAAGAAAGCGAATGGTATGTTAGCTTTCATAGCAAAAGGATTTGAGTACAGGAGCAGGGAGGTTCTACTTCAGTTGTATAGGGTCTTGGTGAGACCACGCCTGGAGTATTGCGTACAGTTCTGGTCTCCAAATCTGAGGAAGGACATTGTTGCCATAGAGGGAGTGCAGCGAAGGTTCACCAGACTGATTCCTGGGATGTCAGGACTGTCTTATGAACAAAGACTGCATAGACTCGGTTTATACTCTCTAGAATTTAGGAGATTGAGAGGGGATCTTATAGGAACTTACAAAATTCTTAAGGGGTTGGACAGGCTAGATGCAGGAAGATTGTTCCCGATGTTGGGGAGGTCCAGGACAAGGGGTCACAGCTTAAGGATAAGGGGGAAATCCTTTAGGACCGAGATGAGAAGGACTTTTTTCACACAGAGAGTGGTGGGTCTCTGGAACTCTCTGCCACAGAGGGTAGTTGAGGCCAGTTCATTGGCTATATTTAAGAGGGAGTTAGATGTGGCCCTTGTGGCTAAGGGGATCAGAGGGTATGGAGAGAAGGCAGGTACGGGATACTGAGTTGGATGATCAGCCATGATCATATTGAATGGCGGTGCAGGCTCGAAGGGCCGAATGGCCTACTCCTGCACCTAATTTCTATGTTTCTATGTGATGCAACCAGTCATTATGCTCTCTACTGTATGTTGATAGACTAAACTTTAAACTTTGGGCGGTCACAGTGGTGCATCGGTAGAGTTGCTGCCTTGCAGCGAATGCAGCGCCGGAGACCCGGGTTCAATTCCGACTACGGGCGCTGTCTGTACGGAGTTTGTACGTTCTCCCCGTGACCTGCGTGGGTTTTCTCCGTGATCTTCGGTTTCCTCCGACGCTTCCAAAGACGTACGGGTTCGTAGGTTAATTGGCTTAATAAATGTAAATATTGTCCCTATTGTGTGTAGGGTAGTGTTAATGTGCGGGAATTGCTGGTCGGCGCGGACCCGGTGGGCCGATGGTGCCTGTTTCCGCGCTGCATCTCTAAACTAAACTAAACTAGACGCCACAAAGATCGGGGAAGGCAATCAAGAGCGTCCAATACAGTGAACACTGGGAGCAATCTAGGAGATTGTTCAACGAACAAAGATTTGGTTTAGTTTAGAGGTACAGCGCGGAAACGGGCCCTTTGGCCCACCGAATCCACACTGACCCGCACATCAACACTATCCTACACCCAGTCGGGACAATTCACACAACAGCCAAGCCAATTAATCTACAAACCTGCACGCCTTGGGAATGTGGGAGGAAACCAAAGATCTTGGAGAAAACCCACGTGGCCACGCGGAGAACACACAAACTCCGTACAGACAGCACAGGTAGTCAGGATCGAACCTGGCTTTACATGAATAGGACAGGTTTGGAGGGATGTGGACCAAACACTGGTGGGACTGGTGTTCCTGGGACATTGTTGGCCGGTGTGGGCAAGTTGGGCCGAAGGGCCTGTTGCCACACTGTATCACACACACTGTGACTCTGCTGACACTAAGGCACCAACTGCACCGCTGTGCCACCCTTATCTGCTCATATATAGAATTTGTTTTTGATGTGTCGTTTACTGTCGCAGGAACTTAAGATATTTTCCTTCTTCCAAATGGTCATAATAATTATAAATCCGAAACACAGATCAACAAACACATCTCAATCCCACCCATGGTAGAAGTCCTGTTACCCTTTCGGCCTGCGACCGCCAGCCTGCGGCCTATTACACCCTGAAGCCTCGGTCTCCAGTAAGAAAGTGGCCGGTTTATGCACTCCAAGCCACGGAGTGTGTTCGACCGTCGCGACGTCGGATTTTCGATTATCCCGACGAGAGGGCCTGTACATCCGGCCGTCCGTAGCGGAGACTGCGGGGAGGTTCATGGCCCCGACCACGGTTCAACAAAGGAGGAGGATGTTGCCTTCAACCACAGTGAAGAATGCTGTGGTGGATGTTTGTGTGAAATTCTATTGTGTATTAGACCATAGACAATAGGGGCAGGAGGAGGCCATTCGGCCCTTCCAGCCAGCACCGCCATTCAATGTGATCATGGCTGATCATCCCCAATCAGTACCCCCGTTCCTGCCTTCTCCCCTGACTCCGCCATCTTTAAGCCCTATCTAGCTCTCTCTTGATTGTGTGTTCTTTTTTCAACTGTATCGCTACATGGCAAATTTCTTTCACTGTACCTTGGTTGGTGCATGCGACAAATACATTTGTATTGTATTTACTGTTGACACCTTCCTCCTCACTGTATCTCCCTCTCCGCTGACTCTCAGTTTGAAGAAGGGGTCTCGACCTGAAACGTCACCTATTCCCTCTCTCCAGTGAGAGCGTGATCTCTCTGAGTGCTGGGACCATGAGAAGCAGAGTGAGAGTGGGCAAGAGAGAAGCACCCTGTGAGCCGTGCGTCATCGATGTATCATTATCACCAACCTTCCTTCAAAGCCTAGCTGTGATTGAGCGTGATGAATCACTGGTGAAGTCGATTGTTTAATTCACGGATACAGCACGGAAACAGGCCCATCAAATCCGCACCCACCAGCCATCCTGCAAATTAACTCCACACTGGGGACAATCTACACATACACCAAGCCAATTAACCTACAGACCTGTACATCTTTGGAGTGTGGGAGGAAAGCGAAGATCTCGGGGGGGAAAACCTCGTGGGTCACGGGGAGAGCGTACTTCTTCTTCTTCTTGCGTATGGTGTGCACAGCCTAAAGTTGTCGGACAACTTGTTCTATTTGATCTTATTTGATTGTGCACGCCGGGTTGATTGCATTCGTCGCAACAGGGCGGACCACGTGAAGGTTGCAATCTTCCCACCCCTGGGGAGAACATACAAACACCGTACAGACAGCACCGGTAGTCGGGATTGAACCCGGGTCTCCGGTGCTGCGAGCGCTGTAAGGCGGCAACTCTACCGCTGCGCCACCGTGTCCGCTCCATCATTGGAAAGCACGGTTGAATTGAACTCTGTACGGTTCAGTTACGGCCATTTGCTGGACTGTTGCTGAACATTGAGTGAACCAACTCAAAATTGATGCACAACTAAACTGTTTCCCAAACGACTCTAAAGTTACATGTAAATACACCCTGGAAGAGTCAAATTAGAGGTTGCAACCCTGTACTTAGACATGGGTAATTAAAAGCCCTCTCGAGTCAAGTACTGTCTCCTGTTGCCGGCTGTTGCAATTAGTATACACGGGAAGTAGCAATTTGGGTTTCAGTAAATATGTAAGTCACGGTGGCGCAGCGGTAGAGTTGCTGCCTCACAGCGCCAGTGATCCGGGTTCGATCCTGACTACGGGTGCTGGTCTGTACGGAGTTTGTACGTTCTCCCCGTGACCGCGTGGGTTTTCTCCGGGTGCTCCGTTTTCCTTCCACACTCCAAAGATGTACAGGTTTGGCATTACATTTTCACTAGTGTGTAGGATACTGGTGTACAGGGATCGCTGGTCGCCGCGGACTCTGCTGGGCTTTGCTGCCTTCCTTGTGGGGGGATGTTTTTATGTCTACTGTTAAAGGGGCTGTCCTACAAGCCTGCAACTCTATGCGATGAACGCGATCAAACTAGAAGCGGGGGCCGCGCGGAGGTTGGGTGATCCCTGTACAGGGCCGTTCCCAACAGCATGCGCCTGCATGCGGCAAGCGCGACCAAACCAGCAGCGGGGGCCGCGCGAAGGTCGGGTGAGTGGCGCAACGCGGCGCAAAGTGAGGCGAACTTGGAGCGAAGCCTAAGGTAAGTTCGCCAGGACAGAGAGGGGCACAGAGGCACACACACATAGAGGGCCACGAAGCCACACACATAGAGGGTCACGGAGGCACCTACCGAGAGGGTCACGAAGGCACGACGTCGAGGCGGTGTGTAATGCGTCGGGGCGACTGCGAGCCGACAAGCCGTTGCCGCGCGGAATTTTTGAACATAGTCAGTTTTTTGGAGCCCCACGCGATGTCGGGACGAACTCCGCACAATTCCGCACGGCTCCGGCGATCGAAGTGGGACCGGCCCCGCGACGCCGGACGGCTCAAGCGACCACGTTAGGTCGCGCTAATCGCATAGAGTTGCATACTGGTGGGACAGGCCGTTAAATCTATGGTGTTGTGTCTTATCTTTATCTGTGTGCTGCATGGCAAATCAAATTTCACTACACCAATTGGTGTATGTGACAATAAATGTCCTTTGTCCTTGTCCTTGTCCTCGTTGGGCCAAAGGGCCTGATTCCGTGCTGTTATTCTGAACTAAACTAAACTAAAGATAGACACAGAACGCTGGAGTAACTCAGCGGGACAGGCGGCATCTCTGGAGAGAAGGGATGGGCGACGTTTCAGCTCGAGACCCTTCTTCACTGAGGGTCCGGGGAGAGGGAAAATAGAGGTAGGAAAGGATGCAAAGAGGTGTGAAGAGAACAGATCAAAGCAGACGATGATCAAAGAAATGTCGAATGGTTGGATGAGGGGAAGGTGACAACGAGGTGTACAAACGGTAACATTAAACTAAAACCGGAGCACCCGGAGAAAACCCACGCAGGTCACGGGGAGAACGTACAAACTCCATACGGACAGCACCCGTAGTCAGGATCGAACCCGGGTCTCTGGTGCTGTAAGGCAGCAACTCTACCGCTGCACCACCGTGCTGACACTATATTAGTTGAAGCAAATTCTTTAGTGGCATTTAAAAAAATCTTTTGCATACATCGGTGAGACCAAAGGTAGACCAGGCAATGGCTTGGCAGAACACTTTCGCTCAGTCCGCCTGGGTCTATCCGATCTTTAACCCATTCCCACACTGACCTTTCTGTCCTGGGCCTCCTCCATTGTCAGAGTGAGGCCCAGAGCAAATTGGAGGACCAGCACCTCATATTTCGCTTGGGCAGCTTGCACCCCAGTGATATGAATATTGTATCTCGACCCGAAACGTCACCCATTCCTTCTCTCCAGAGAAGTTGCCTGTTCCCGCTGATTAACTCCAGCTTTTTGTATCTATCCTCAGTATGAATACTGATTTCTCTAACTTAAAGTAACCCTTGCATCCCCTCTCTCTCTCTCTCCCCGCCCCTCCCCCACCCAAGACATTGTATTAGTTTCACAGTCATCTTGTTGAGTCTCATTGTCTGTAACTCTTTTTCACCTAGCACACAGCGAACAATGGCCCGTTTCCTTTATCATCCTTGTTTTTTTTGCACATCTTTCATTCATTTGTTCTATCTTTCCATTTCACCGCCTATATCTCTAGTTTCCCTTTCCCCTGACTCTCAGTCTGGGCCTGAACCCAATTCCTTCTCTCCAGAGATGCTGTCAGAGTTCCTTCAGCCGTTTGTGTCTATCTCTAGCTTATTGCGGTCAAGTATACCGAGGTACATTGAAAAGCTTGTGTAAGGAGGAACTCCAGATGCTGGTTTACACCTAAGATGGACACAAAATGCTGGGGTAACTCAGCGGGCTAGGCAGCATTTCTGGAGAAAGGGAATAGGTGACGTTTCAGGTCGAACCTTTTTTGGGGGCTATCCAGTCAGTGGCAAGAATATACATGATTACAATCAAGTTGGCCACAATGTACAGATTCAGGATAAAGGGAATAACGTTTACTGCAAGATGAAGTCCAGTGAAGTCCGATTAAAGATCCTCCAATGAGGTAGATGGGAGGTCAGGACCGCTCTCTAGTTGGTGCGAGGACGGTTCAGTTGCCTGATAACAGCCGGGAAGAAACTATCCCTGAATCTGGAGGTGTGCGTTCTCACACTTCTGTACCTCTTGCCCGATGGGAGTGGCCAGGGTGAGACTGGTCCTTGATGATGCTGCTGGCCTTGCCGAGGCAGCGTGAGGTATAGATGGAGTCAATGGAAGGGAGGCTGGTTTGTGTGTGATGGTCTGGGCTGTAGAGGTTGTTGGGACATGCCAAACTTCCTGAGCCTTCGAAGGAAGTAGACTTAGTGTTAAAGAAGGAACTGCAGTTGCTGGAGAATCGAAGGTTACACAAAAAGCTGGAGAAACTCAGCGGGTGCAGTAGACTTGTTGCTGTGGGTCAACATGACTGGCCCAGGACAAGTTGCTAGTGATATTTGCTCCACGCAACTGACTGCCTTGCAACCTGCTCTACCTCGAATGCTCCTGACAGCCACACACCGACCTCGCGAACTCTACTCATGGCAGCATGCCTAGTCAACATGAGAATATTAATCCAGTTTTTAAGGTGGGGAGGGGGGGGGGGGGAGGATTTAATGGGAATCTGAGGGGTAACGTTTTCACACAAATGGTGGCGGGTGTATGGAACAAGCTGCCAGAGGAGGTAGTTGAGGCAGGGACTATCGCAGCATTTAAGTAGCAATTAAACAGGTACATTGATAGGGCAGGGTTAGAGGGATATGGGCGGTGGGGGGGGGGGGACTAGTGTAGATTGGGCTTGTTGGTCGGTGTGGGCAGGTTGGGCTGAAGGGCCTGTTTCCGCACTGTATCACTCTGTGACTGTCGTGCTGTGTAAGTGAGGTCAGACACACTGTTCGCATCTTGACCTGTGTCTCCCACTCACTTACAACATTGGTAACAAGTAACGTCAAGGTCAGATGTGTTGGTATTGAAATGCTGGAACATGGCGATCAATAGCGTGCATTTAATTGAGCTGCACACACCGTTATTTTGATTGTAGAGCTAAATTAACTAAAGGCAGTTTGTCAATGTTTGTATCCTTAAGTGCAATGTCACTCGGGAAGATAAATCCCGTTATTTTGATTAAAAAACATGATTTTGCCCGTATCCGAGCCCAGTCCTGGCTTGGTTTTGATTGAATCCGTTCATTGATTGATACATTTTTCTCTGACTAACTGTTCTGTAATTTCTTGCAGAGGAGTTCAGGATTCGAACAGTTGAGGAGGTGAAGTACATGAAGAACGTTAGCCGGGACGAGGCCGACTGGTCTGAGAAACGCAACGCAGGTCATGAAGATGAGCAAAAAGTAGCTGCCAGGAACCAGGAGAATCTGGTAAGAAGCGTTGAAAGAAGGAATTGCAAGTGCTGGTTAGTGCGCAAAAGGACACAAAGTGCTGGAGTAACTCAAGCTTCTCCAGAGATGCTGTCTGACCTGATAAGAAAAGTTTCCTATTTTATTATTAGGTCGCAATGGTAGTTTTGCTGTTTCATGGTGCCAGAGGCCCTGGTTCGATCCTGATGACTGCTACTTTCTGTATGGCGTTTGCACGTTCTCCCTGTGACCATGTGGGCTTTCCCTGGGTTTTCGCCCACATTCCAAAAGACGTGCAGGTTTGTACGTTAATTGGCTTTGGTAAAATTGTAGAATTGCCCCTAGTGTGTAGGATAGCCCCAGTGTACAGAGTAATCGCTGGTTGGCACGGACCTGGTGGGCTGAAGGGCCTGTTCCCGTGCTGTATCTCTAAAGTCTATAGTAAAGTCTATTTGAAATCAGGGTCGGTTTTCTATTAATTCCAAAGCTTAAGCAGCAAAGCAAGCCTTGAATGCACAGTAATTGTTGCCGAGGGCATATCAAAGTCAGATGCACTCATCATACCACTTTCAATAAGCTCTGAAACATAAATATTCCAATCACACAATCCTTCGGAGAATCCCACAGCAGCACAGGTTACATAGTTAATGTTTCCAGCACCTTTCTGCAGTAATTATTCCCCCACATGATCACCATCAAATTTAAATGATCTGCTAAATCCACAAACCTGCCAACACAGTTAGACAGAGTGATGAAGCAGCCATTTGGCATGTTTGCCTTCATCAGTCAGTGGATTGAGTGCTGTAGTCGGGACCAGCATTTTGCAGCTGGTACAGGTGTTGGTAAGGCCACAGCTGGACTACTGTATACTGACCATTCAGTTCAGTTTAGTTTATTGTCACGTGTACCGAGGTACAGTGAAAAGCTTTTGTTGTGCCAGTCAGCGGAAAGCCAATACATGATTATAATCGAGCCATCCACAGTGTACAGATATATGATAGGAAGCAGGGTGGCACTGTGATAGCTCCTGCCTTATGGGCCTGTCCTACCAACATCCGACTCCATGCGGTGAGCGCGATCAAACTAGAAGCGGGGGCCACGCGGAGGTCGGGTGATCCCCTGTACAGGGCCGTTCCCACCAGCATGCGCCTGCATGCGGCAAGCGCAACCAAACCGGCAGCGAGGGCCGCACGGAGGTCGGGTGAGTGGCGCAACGCGGCGCAAAGTGAGGCGAACTTGGAGCGAAGTCTTAAAGGTAAGTTCGCCAGGACAGAGAGGGGCACACAGAGAGGGGCACAGAGGCACACACACAGAGAGGGCCACGGAGCCACACACAGAGAGGGTTACGGAGGCACCTACAGGGAGGGTCACGGAGGCACCTACAGAGAGGGTCATGGAGGCACGACGTCGGGGTGGTGTGTAATGCATCGCGGCGACTGCGAGCCGACAAGCCGTTGCCGCGCGGAATTTTTGAACATGGGTCAGTTTTTCGGAGCCCCGCGCGATGTCGGGACCAACTCCGCACAATTCCGCACGGCTCCGGCGACCGAAGTGGGACCGGCCCCGCGACGCCGGACGGCTCAAGCGACCACGTTAGGTCGCGCTCATCGCATAGAGTTGCATGCTGGTGGGACAGGCCCTTTACAGTGCTAGGGACCCAGGTTCAATCCTGACTACCGGAGCTGTCTGTATGGAGTTTGCATGTTCTCCCTGTGGCCACGTGGGTTTCCTCGGGTTGCTCCGGTTTCCTCCCACATTCCAAAGGCGTGCAGGTTTGTGGGTTAATTGGCCTCTGCAAATTGTCCCTAGTGTGTGGGATAGAACTTGCGTACGGGGCGGTCGCTGGTCGGTTTTCCACACTGTATCTCCTAAACTAAACTAAACTGACTGTTGGAAGTTCAGTTGGAGGAATCAAAAGGGGCCCCAACCCAAAACGTCACCTCTCCCTTTTCTCCAGAGATGCTGCCTGACCCGCTGAGTTACTCCAGCACTCTGTGTCTTACTTTCTAAAAAGGTGAGGTTGCTTGATCATTAATAGTAAGATTAAACGAGAACTTACCGGTTTGAAGTTTGATCTTTATTTTATGAGGAGTTGCGATGAGGGATTTCGTGAAGACCCCGCCAGCACGCATGCGCGTCATTCTTCAAAGCAGCGGTGTGGAATCACAGATTAAACAACAATGACTAAATATTGTAAGATTAAAGAGACTCTAATTACCAGTTGACCTTATAGTAGAGGGTTGGGAGCGGAGGGCACAACATCCCTCATCGCAACTCCTCATAAAATAAAGATCAAACTTCAAACTGGTAAGGTTGCACCAGAGCCAGATTGTATTTGCCAATTCATCACAAGATATTGACTTGATACCATCCATATGATTTAAATATGCCACCACAGTGGTGTTGTCTATTTGAAGACGGACATGCGTATGATGTAAATTCATGCAGTAAGCTCACAGCCTGTGAAATGCTCCTAGCATCTCCAAATAGTTTATCCCTTGTGATAATAGAAGGGTAGATTCGTGTAAATCCCATCTACCGCCACAGCTGGAAGTAGTGTCGGTAGCTCCCTAGCCTTCTGTAGTCACCTAGGGAGCCATCTTGGAAGCCCCGAAGGATGAGACTTCAACTAGTGCACGTGACTTTAGAATTCTATCGATTTTTGATGCATCGCTTTTTGTCGTTTGAAATCGGTTTTGGTTCCTTCTGCCTTTTATCATATCTGTTTCATATTCTTGTAAAATGTGAGCTGGCAGCTTGTGGATGGCGCAGTGGTGCGGCCGGCACGGTGGCGCAGCTGGTGGAGCCACTGCCTCACAGCGCCACAAGCCGTGGTTCGACCCTGCCCTCGGGTGCTGTCTGTCTGTGTGGAGTTTGTCGAAATGTCACAGATCCGACATCCTAAAGGTGACGGGGGGAAAATATGGGCCTTGATTTTGTTGTCTCCCATCGTCATTGAATGCCCAGGAATCTTGATATTTCCTCCCACATCCCAAAGGCGTGTGGCTTTGTAGGTTAATTAGTCCCTGTAAATTGTGGTGGATGAGAGTGTGGGATAACATAGAACGAGTGTGAACTGGTGATTGGTGTATGAGCTGGACTCGGTGGGCTGAAGAGCCTGTTTCAATGTTGTATCTTTCAATTAATCAATCAATCGCGTTAAAGAGCACTGTTAGGAGCTTCCCCCCCCCCCCCCCCCCCGGTGAATGCTATGTACTTAACTTTCTGTTTCCCTCCTGAGTGGCTGGGAGTCAGGGATCAAGGGGTTAAGGGCTCCTGTATCCGATTGGCCAAGCTACATCAGGTGACCGGTGACTCATCGGTAGCTTAAATAGCAGAAGCTCCCAGAATTCTCTCTCTTCGTCGCTGATCCCTGACAAGTGAAGAGGCTGCCGGTCTGAGCTGCAGGAGGCCTGGCAGCATGGCATAGCACTTTGTATATTGTTGTCTATATTTGTAAATTAATGTTGTATTGGGATGGGTAAGGGATGACCTGAGGGTTTTCTGGTATTTTGTTGCAGGGTTATGTCTATTTAGGCAGGATTAGAGTCTCCAGTCTGACGGCCCATTGCGAGGCTGGCTGGAGCACTGTTATATTTATTTGTTAGTCGATTCTGGTCCCTGACCGTGTTGTTTAAATCAGGTTTTGTCTTCGTTTAACAAAATTAAAGACGGTTTTTTTTCTTAAACTTGAACCTGGTTTTTTGATTTGTTATGCGACTCTGAGGGACCTGCCTTCGGGATTCGTAACAAGCACCGAGTGCTGGAGTAACTCAGCAGGTCTGGCAGTTCCTTCCTACACAAGCTTTACACTGCACGTGACAACAACAGACTACAGATAGAGACAAGATGCTGGGAGTAACTCAGCGGGTCAAGCGGCATCTGTGGAGAAAAGGGATAGGTGACGTTTCAGGTCGAGACCCTTCTTCCGACTGAGAGTCAGGGGAAAGTTAAACAGGAGATATGGATATAGAGAGATGTAGAACAAATGAATGAAAGATTTGCAAAAAAGTAACGATGATAAAGGAAACAGGCTGTGGGCCAGGTGAAAGCAATGAGAAAATAGACAATAGATGCAGGAGTAGGCCATTCGGCCCTTCGAGCCTGCACCGCCATTCAATGTGATCATGGCTGATCCCATTCCTGCCTTCTCTCCATATCCTGTGATTCCGCTATCTTTAAGAGCCCTATCCAGCTCTCTCTTGAAAGCATCCAGAGAACCTGCCTCCATCGCCCTCTGAGGGAGAGAATTCCACACTCACAACTCTCTGTGAGAAAAGGTGTTTCCTTCGTCTCCGTTCTAAATGGCTTACTCCTTATTTTTAAACTGTCCTGGACTCCCCCAACATCAGGAACATGTTTCCTGCCTCCAGCGTATCCAAGCAACAATCTTTTATGTTTCAAGAAGATCCCCTCTCATCCTCCTAAATTCCAGAGCTTTACCAGACCACTTTGAAGCTGGTACGACGTGGGTGGGGGAGAGACAGAGAGAGAGGAAGGGTTATTTGAAGTTAGGTCTGGCAGTATCTCTGGAGAACATGGATTAGCGACGATTTGGGCCAGAATCCTTCACAATCTTCTGCATCTGGGACCCTTCAGATTCAGTCTGAAGAAGGATCTCAACCTGAAACGTCACCTATCCATGTTCTCCACAGATGCTGCCTGACCCGCTGAGTTACTCCAGCACTCTGTGAAACGTCACCTATCCATGTTCTCCACAGATGCTGCCTGACCCGCTGAGTTACTCCAGCACTCTGTGAAACGTCACCTATCCATGTTCTCCACAGATGCTGCCTGACCCGCTGAGTTACTCCAGCACTCTGTGAAACGTCACCTATCCATGTTCTCCACAGATGCTGCCTGACCCGCTGAGTTACTCCAGCACTCTGTGAAACGTCACCTATCCATGTTCTCCACAGATGCTGCCTGTCCTGCTAAGTTACTCCAGCATTTTTTTGTATCAACCAGCCTCTGCAGTTCCTTGTTCCTCCACTCTTGGCATCGGGTGTTAAACTCGGATTGTACGGCCAAACAAACGTGCTTGTACATAAGTGTCTGTGCATGCCAGAACCAGATACAACAATAGCCATTTTATGCTTGAACACTGCACTGCAATTTATGGGTAATGACAAGATCGCCACAACTTGTTTCAAGGTTTCCAGTGAATGAGAACCACCCAGGATAAATGCTTGTTTTGAAAGCAGCAAAGTGTTGACACTTTAATGAATCTAGAAGCATTCCTTTCACAGCTCCATTTTGCCAGTTTACAATTACCCGAGTCAGTGCTTCAGTCAAATCCAAAAGCTGTCTTAATGCTGGATAAGTTTACTTAGTTAAAAGTCCATTAATCTGGCACAGGGCATGGCTTTAAGATGAGTGGGGCAAGTATAAAGGAGATGTGCGGGCCAGGTTTTTTTTAATGCAGGGGATGGTGAGTGCCTGGAACACCTTGCCAGAGGTGAACGAACCCATCCAAATATCTTTCAAATGTTATTATCGTACGTACCTCAACTACCATGGTGGCGCAGAGGTAGAGTTGCTGCCTCACAGCACTTTAGCGCCGGTGACCCGGGTTCGATCAAAAATGCTGGAGAAACTCAGCGGGTGAGGCAGCATCTATGGAGCGAAGGAATAGGTGACGTTTCGGGACGAGACCCTTCGTCAACCTTTTTGGTTACTTCATTCCTCCGAATCAGGTTTATAAGACTTGATCTCCCAGATACAAAAGCATACTGTCTATCCCTAATCAGCTCCTGATGCCCAGAAAGCAAAGAAGGCTTGTATACAAAAACAGGGGTGTAATGCTGAGGCTTTATAAGATGCTGGTCAGGCCGCATCAGGATATTGTGAGCAATTTTGGGCCCCATATCTAAGGAAGGATGTTCTTGTTCTGGAGGGGGTCCAGAGGAGGTTTACAAGAATGATCCCAGGATTGAGTGGGTTAACCTATGAGGAGCGTTTGACGGCACTGGGCCTGTACTCGCTGGAGTTTAGAAGAATGAAGGGGGGGCCTCATTGAAACTTACAGAATAATGAAAGGCTTGAATAGAGTGGATGTGGAGAGGATGTTTCCATTAGTGGGAAGTTCTAGGACTAGAGGTCGTAGCATCAGGATTAAAGGACATTCTTTTAGGAAGGAGATGAGGAGACATTTCTTTAGTCAGAGGGTGGTGAATTTATGGAATTCTTTGCCACAGAAGGCTGTGGAGGCCAAGTCAGTGGATATTTTCAAGGCAGAGATAGATAGATTCTTGATTAGTACGGGTGTCAGGGGTTATGGGGTGAAGGCAGGAGAATGGGTTTAGGAGGGAGAGATAGATCAACCATGATTGAATGGTGGTTAGATGAAGGGCTGAAAGGCCTAATTCTACTCCAATCACTTATGGCCTTAAGTAGACAAAAATGCTGGAGAAACTCAGCGGGTGAGGCAGCATCTATGGAGCGAAGGAATGGGTAACGTTTCGGGACGAGACCCTTCTTCAGACCGATGTGGGGGTTGGGGGGGAAGAAGAAAAGAAAAGGTGGAGACAGTGGGCTGTGGGAGAGCTGGGAAGGGGAGGGGAAGGAGGGAGAAAGCAAGGACTACCTGAAATTGGAGGTCAATGTTCATACCGCTGGGGTGCAAACTACCCAAACAAAATATGAGGTGCTGCTCCTTCTATTTGCGATGGGACTCACTCTGGCCATGGAGGAGGCCCAGGACAGAAAGGTCGGATTCGGAATTGGAAGGGGAGTTGAAGTGCTGAGCCACCGGGAGATCAGGTTGGTTAGTGCGAACTGTGCGGAGGTGTTAGGTGAAGTGATCGCCAAGCCTGCGCTTGGTCTCACCGATGTAGAGCAGCTGACACCTAGAGCAGCGGATGCAATAGATGAGGTTGGAGGAGGTGCAGGTGAACCTCTGTCGCACCTGGAATGACTGCTTGGGTCCTTGAATGGAGTCGAGGGGGGAGGTAAAGCGACAAGTCTAGCATTTCCTGCGGTTGCAAAGGAAAGTGCCCAGTGAGGGGGTGGTTTGGGTGGGAAGGGACGGATTGACCAGGGAGTTGTGGAGGGAGTGGTCTCTGCGGAAAGCAGACAGGGGAGGAGATGGGAAGATGTGGCCAGTGGTGGGGTCACGTTGGAGTCGGCGAAAATGTTGGAGGATTATTTGTTGTATGTGACGGCTGGTGGGGTGGAAGGTGAGGACCAGGGGGACTTTGCCCTTGTTACGAGTGGGGGGGATGGGGAGTGAGAGCAGAGTCACGGGGTATAGAAGAGACCCTGGTGAGAGCCTCATCTATAGTGGAAGAGGGGAACCCCCGATCCCTGAAGAATGAGGACATTTCCGATGCCCTGGTGTGGAACACCTCATCCTGGGAGCAGATGCGGCGTAGACGGAGGAATGGGGAATAGGGGATGGAGTCCTTACAGGAAGCAGGGTGGGAAGAAGTGTAGTCTTGATAGCCGTGGGAGTCAGTGGGTTTATAGTTGATGTCGGTCAGGAGTCTGTTACCTGCGATGGAGATAGTGAGGTCTGGAAACAGTAGGGAAGTGTCGGAAATGGTCCAGGTGAATTTAAGTGCCGGATGGAAGTTAGTGGTGAAATGGATGAAGTCAGTGAGTTGTGTGTGGGTGCAGGATGTAGCACCAATGCAGTCGTCGATGTAACAGAGGTTTTTCTACTCTGCTTCCCACAATGTCCTTGATATATCTGAACGGTGCTATTTTCATTCTAAAAATCTAGTGATGAATCGTATATCTCAGCCAGGCCACCTGCAATTTCTTCTCGAGCTCTCTGCAGTGTCCTTAGATATATTGTCTTAACGCTGGCTGGTTAGCACGCAACAAAAGCTTTTCGCTCGGTCAGTACACATGACAATGAACTAAACTGAACTGAACGGCAGGAACGGGGTACTGATTGGGGATGGTCAGCCATGATCACATTGAATGGCGGTGCTGGCTCGAAGGGTCGAATAGCCTACTCCTGCACCTATTGTCTATTGTCCGTTAATCCGATGCATACCAGTCCCATTGTGTGTCTCTGAACTAAACTAAATCAGCAGGTGATTATTTTCATGGAATATCCTTTTCCAGTGCATGTGACTAGTTTAGCTTTAGTTTCGCGATTCAGTGCGGAAACAGGCCCTTCGGCCCACTGAGTAATCCCTGTGCATTAATACTGTCCGACACACACTAAGGGCAATTTACATTTATACCAAGCCAATTAACGGACAAACCCGTACGTTTTGGAGTGCAGGAGGAAATCAAAGATCTCGGATAAAACCCACGCGGTCACGGGGAAGAACTTACAGTCAGCATCTGTAGTCGGGATCGAACCCGGGTCTCTGGCGCTGCAAGCGCAGTAAGGCGGCAACTCTACCGCTGCGCCCATGCGATGTGTGGGCATTTCTTGGCACTTTCCTCATAAGATTATAATTTTTTTCCCATTTGTCTAATCACTTGTCAAGATGTCACAGATCCTACATTCTAGAAGTGACAGAGTAAATATGGGTACTGTCTTGGCCGTTCCCCCATTGACATTGAATGGCCAGGAGTCCACAAATATCGCATCGTGTCTCTTGATATTAGCTGTAAGGACTATATTGTTGTCGCTCTAATTAAATGCTTGTTCAGGAATAAAAATTTCTACCTGGTCTTTCAATTGCATGAAAGGTGAGAAAAAACGTTTTCACCCAGAGAGTTGTGAATGATCGGCATGGACTGGAAGGGCCGAGAAGGCCTGTTTCCGTGCTGTAATTGTTACATGGGTAATTTGTGGAATTCCCTGCCACAGAGGGCAGTGGAGGCCAAATCACTGGATGCATTTAAGATAGAGTTAGATAGAGCTCTAGGGGCTAGTGGAATCAAGGGATATGGGAAGAAGGCAGGCACGGGTTATTGATTGGGGACGGTCAGCCATGATCACAATGAATGGCGGTGCTGGCTCGAAGGGCCGAATGGCTTCCTCCTGCACCTATTTTCTATGTTTGTAAGGAACTGCAGATGCGTGCTTATACCGAAGATAGACACAAAAAGCTGGAGTAACTCAGCGGGACAGGCAGCGTCTCTGGAGAAAAGGAATGGGTGACGTTTTGGGTCGGAACCCTTCTTCAGTCTGAGATGCTGCCTGACCCACTGAGATACTCCAGCATTTTGTGTATAACTTTCTGCTGAAGCTACGGTAAGAAGTGAGGAGAACTAATGAATTTATTCTATCCAGCATTTTAATTTCATTTGGAAAGCACTATTACTGCCGTGCAATGCCAAGACTCAAACGTGTTCAATTGTCACATGCACTGATAACGGAACCATGAAATTCTCACTTGCAACAGCATAGTTTAGTTTATGGTCATGTGTAACGAGGTACAGAGAAAAGGTTTTTGTTGTGTGACATCCAGTCAGCGGAAGGACTATACATGACTACAATCGAGCCGGCCACAGCGTACTGATATAGGATAAAGGGTGTAACGTTTAGTGGACGATACAGCCAGTAAAGTCTGATTAAATATAGGCCGAGGGTCTCCAATGAGGTAGATGGGAGCTCAGGACCGCTCTCTAGTTGGTGATAGGACGGTTCAGTTGCCTGATAACAGCTGGGTAGAAACTGTCCCTGAATCTGGAGGTGTGCGTTTTCACACTTCTGTACCTCTTGCCTGATGGGAGAGGGGAGAACATAAAAACATAGAAAATAGGTGCAGGAGTAGGCCATTCGGCCCTTCGAGCCTGCACCGCCATTCAATATGATCATGGCTGATCATCCAACTCAGTATCCCGTACCTGCCTTCTCTCCATACCCCCTGATCCCTTTAGCCACAAGTGCCACATCTAACGCCCTCTTAAATATAGCCAATGAACTGGCCTCAACTACCTTCTGTGGCAGAGAATTCCAGAGACTCATGACTCTCTGTGTAAAGAATGTTTTCCTCATTTCGGTCCTAAAGGAATTCCCCTTTATCCTTAGACTGTGACCCCTTGTTCTGGAAGAGAGTGCCCGGGGTGCGACTTGTCCTTGATGATGCTGCTGGCCTTGCCGAGGCAGCGTGAGGTATAAATGGAGTCAATGGAAGGGGAGGGTACACAAAAGGCTGGAGAAACTCAGCGGGTGCAGCAGCATCTAAGGAGCGAAGGAGATAGGCGACGTTTCGGGTCGAGACCCTTCTTCAGACTGGTCAGGGATCAGGGAAACGAGAGATATAGACGGTGATGTGGAGAGATAGAGAACAATGAATGAAAGATATGCAAAAAAGTATCGATGATAAAGGAAACAGGCCATTGTAAGCTGTTTGTAGTGTGGAAATGAGAAGCTAGTGCGACTTGGGTGGGGGAGAGATAGAGAGAGAAGGAATGCCAGGGCCCGAGGGCTGAGGGAGAGGTGGGAAGGGGAGGAGGCAGCCAGGGTTAACAGAATTGAGAAAATTCAGGCCGTGGAGGAGGCCCAGGACCGAGAGGTCGGATACGGAATGGGAGGGGGAGTTGAAGTGCTGAGCCACCGGGAGGTTGGGTTGGTTATTGCGGACCGAGCGGAGGTGTTCGGCGAAACGATCGCCAAGCCTCCCCTTGGTCTCACCAATATAGATCAGCTGGCATCTGGAGCAGCGGATGCAGTAGATGAGGTCGGAGGAGGTGCAGGTGAACCACTGTCGGACCTGGAAGGACTGCTTGGGTCCCTGAAAGTAGTGGAGGGGGGAGGTGAAGGGACGTTAGTTTGTTTGTGTGGTGGTCTGGGCTGCGTCCACAATTCTCTGCAATTTCTTGCGGTCTTGGATGGAGCTGTTCCCAAACCAAGCTGTGATGCATCCCGATAAAATGCTTTCTACGGCGCAACTGTAGAAGCTGGCCTATAAACGCCATACACATAGATAATAGATATAATAAAAACAAATATGTTTGCAAATCCAGAGGGGTTTTCAAGAGCAGGAATGTGGTTTTGCATTATGAAGAACAGCTGCTTCCGAATGAACTAAACCATTATTTCATTAATTAAAAATCAAATTAGAAGTCCTTTTGTGGAATGGAATGGAACGTGACACAAGGAACTGCAGATGCTGGTTTACCAAGAAAAAGATACAAAGTGCTGGAGTAACTCGGCGGGTCAGGCATCCTGAGTTCCTCCAGCATTTTGTCTTTTTTTTAATTTAAATTGCAGGTGTCTTGTTTCTCTATCAGCTGTGTTTATTATTTTTAATCAGATTTTAAACTTTTTCTCTCGGACTTTAGTCAAGGACATTTGCACCCTGAGAGAAAGGTTCTGACTGTCTACCCTATCTATCTTATATACTACTATCAGGTCACCCTTTCCACCTATGCTGCTCCAGAGAAAACAATCCAAGTCCATCCAGCGCTCGTGTTAGCTGAAGCCCCCTAATGTAGGCCCCATTCTGGTGAAGCTCCTCTGCACCCTCTCCAAAGCCTTCACATCCTTCCATTAGAGGGCGGCGAGGTGGCGCAGCGGTAGAGTCGCTGTCTCACATCCCCAGAGACCCGGGTTCGATCCTAACTACGGGTGCTGTCTGTACGGAGTTTGTACGTTCTTCCCGTAACCGTGTGGGTTTCCTCCGGATGCTCCGGTTTACTCCCACACTCCAAAGATGCGCAGGTTTGCAGGATTATTGGCCTCTGTGAGTATTGTCCCTCGGGTGTGTAGGATAGTGTTGGTGTACGGGGTGACTATGGTCGCCAACTGTCTATTGTATGTTCCTGTCTATTGTATTTCTGATGCCCTTCTCCGTTGATTAGAGTGAGCAGAGACCCGTCAGATGCCCGCATTGCATGTAGCCTTAAGCTGAGGAGCAAGGAGGTCCTGCTGCAGCTGTTCAGGGCCCTGGTGAGACAGCACCTGGAGTATTGTGTGCAGTTTTGGTCTCCTAAATTGAGGAAGGACATTCTTGCTATTGAGGGAGTGCAGTGTAGGTTCACCAGGTTAACTCCTGGGATGGTGGGACTGACATATGGTGAAAGAATGGGCTTGTATTCGCTTGAATTTAGAAGGATGAGAGGGGATCTTATAGATACATCTAAAATTCTTAAGGAATTGGACAGGCTAGATGCAGGAAAAATGTTCCCGATGTTGGGGGAGTCCAGAAACAGGGGGTCACAGTTTAAAAATAAGGGCTTGGCAATTTGGGACTGAAATGAGGAAAAGCGTTTTCACCCAGAGAGTTGAGAATCTGTGGAATTCTCTGCCACAGAAGGCAGTGGAGGCCAATTCACTGGATGTTTTAAAGAGAAAGTTGGATTTAGCTCTTGGGGTTAAAGGAATCATGGGATATGGGTTGAATGCAGGAACGGGCTACTGATTTTAGATGATCGGCCATGATCATTAGAATGGCGGTGCTGGCTCGAAGGGCCGATTGGCCTGCTCCTGCACCTATATGATTCTATGACTGAGGTGAAGCCTCTCTCATGAGATGGCTGTTTACTAGGAGAAGCCGCAAGCCGCGCGGAGGATCACACAACATTACAGGACACTGGCAAACTTCCCTTCTTTTTTAATAGCTACAGAAAGTGAGCTGAGCAGTCTCGGTGGTGTTGGAAGCACAAATCCATTGGGCAGCACCACTCCCTACACTGTTTATACTTAGCAAAACATATCTGTCTCTGTCTTGAGTGCTTTATCCTGTCGTCACAGTTTCCGTATTATTTATGCTTGGAGGTTGCCCTATTCGGATCTGGTCAATTATAGCTGACCGTAACCTCAAGTTGCGTGGAATTTGGGGTCTGTGCTCGCTTTCCCAGTTTGGGATGCGTATAATAGTTCCACTTAAAAGACAGAGAGAGAGCGGTAAGCTAGGTTAGACACAAAGTGCTGGAGTAACTCAACGAGGACACAGGCACCATCTTTGGAGAGAAGGGTCATGTCCCGAAACGTCACCCATTCCTTCTCTCTCTCCAGAGATGCTGCCTGTGTTCCCGCTGAGTTACTCCAGCACTTTGTGTCTATCTTCTGTGTAAGATTTACTTACTTACAAAATTCTTAAGGGGTGGACAGGCTAGATGCAGGAAGATTGTTCCCGATGTTGGGGAGGTCCAGGACAAGGGGTCACAGCTTAAGGATAAGGGGGAAATCCTTTAGGACTGAGATGAGAAGGACTTTTTTCGCACAGAGAGTGGTGGGTCTCTGGAACTCTCTGCCACAGAGGGTAGTTGAGGCCAGTTCATTGGCTATATTTAAGAGGGAGTTAGATGTGGCCCTTGTGGCTAAGGGGATCAGAGGGTATGGAGAGAAGGCAGGTACGGGATACTGAGTTGGATGATCAGCCATGATCATATTGAATGGCGGTGCAGGCTCGAAGGGCCGAATGGCCTACTCCTGCACCTAATTTCTATGCTTCTATGTGTATAACCAGCACCTGCAGTTCCTTCCTACCCAATAAGCTTGGTGTCGGTTGGACCATTGTGTTTCTGATTTCGATATACAGGTTGATTGTAACTGATGAATAGTGTGGGCCTCCAATGTAAAAACTGGCAGATGATTTGTCTTCCCAATTTTACAAAATAAATGAACGTAGAACATTGGAAAGTACACTCGGAAACAGGTCCTCCGGCCCACAATACTGCGCTGAACCTGATGATAAGATAAACAAACCTGTCTACACTTTGTCCATCCCTTGTATATCCATGCGTCTATCTAAAATTCTGTGGAACACCACTGTCGGAACTTAGTTTAGTTTAGAGGTACAGCACGGAAACAGGCCCTTCGGCCCACCGAGTTTGTGTGTGCTTCAATGATATAAATATATGAGCAATGAAATATGAGATATAATTGGTGGCATGAGGGATTATTATGAAAAATAATAATATTCATACTGTGAATGGGCTCGAGACTCAGTACAAATACAATTCAAATACATCTTTAATCAGCACTCAAACTTAACAGCATGAAGGATGATTAGTTGTCAGTACATCCTGGCTGCTCCCACTGTCTGTGCTGGGAAACAAGTGTTAGTGTAAGTATTACAGTGGGGTGGAGTTAGAAATGCTGGCTGGTGTGTGATTGGTTAACATGCAACATCAATCTACACATACATCAATTTGAGGTTAAAAAGTTGTGGATTTCCTTTATTGGTAATGAAACGTACAAAATTCTTATAAAGAAACGGATGTTGCTAACAGCCTGGTGGGTGGGTGGGTGGTGTTGAGGGTTGTGGCTTGCCCGGCGCTGAAGTCTGCTTCTAGGAACCATGTCCAACATTGTCTGGTCCGCTGAAAGAAAAATTGTGCATTGACCGCACGTGATGCGCTGCGGTTTACAACCTTTGTTATTTGCAATGAGCCAATGAAAATGACCGGTCAGCAAAGGCGATTAACTGAGACTACCTACGACTACCATGGCTACCAACGATTACCTACGATAACATGGCGACCACACTACGACTAGACCTACGACTACAAAAGCAGCGATTTTCTCCATGGCGACCAAATTTTCAACGTTGAAAGATTTTTGGTGACCATGCTGAGGCCGCGACTAGTTCCCCGAATGCGGGAACTCCTCCCGACCATGAAGGAGACTCACCCGCGACCATGTGGCGATCTTGTGGCGAGCGCAGAGTCTCCTGCCAAAGAAGTCGTCTAAGTGGGACGGGCCCTTTAGGCGCATATTCTTTAAGCGTTCCCCATCTTGCCTTAAAGCTGAGCCCTCCAGGCTTTGTTATTTCCACTCTGGGGGGGAGGGAGGTGGAGAAAGGGTCTGAGTGTCTAAAATGGCCCGTGCAGCGGTAGAGTTGCTGCCTTACAGCATGGACAGCGCCAGAGACCCGGGTACAATCCCGATTACGGGTGCTGTCCGTACGGAGTTTGTACATTCTCCCCGTGACCTGCGTGGGTTTTCTCCGAGATCTTCGGATTCCTCCCAAACTCCAAAGACGTCCAGGTGTGTAGGTTAATTGGCTTGGGTTTGTATACGTGGTGCAAGTGTAAATTGTCGCTGGTGTGTGCGGGGACTGCTGGTGGGCTGGAGGGCCTGTTTCCGAGCTGTATCCAAAAAAAATAACCACTACGTGCTGGTGTACTTTGCAGGTCAGGCAGCATCCCTGGAGAACATGGGTTGGTAACGTTTCAGATCAAAACCCTTCTGACTGATGTAGTTGTTGGGGGGAGGCTCGGCAGGGCAATACGTGGCAGGTGACAGGTAAACAGACGGCAGCAGTTCTGATCAGCAGAGGGTTGTCCAGGCTCTCCTCCCCCCTCCCACCACCCCATGTCCTACGAAGGCTCCCGACCCAAAACGTCACCTATCCATGTTCTCCACAGATGCTGCCTGACCCGCTGAGTTACTCCAGCACTCTGTGAAACGTCACCTATCCATGTTCTCCACAGATGCTGCCTGACCCGCTGAGTTACTCCAGCACTCTGTGAAACGTCACCTATCCATGTTCTCCACAGATGCTGCCTGACCCGCTGAGTTACTCCAGCACTCTGTGAAACGTCACCTATCCATGTTCTCCACAGATGCTGCCTGACCCGCTGAGTTACTCCAGCACTGTGTGAAACGTCACCTATCCATGTTCTCCACAGATGCTGCCTGACCCGCTGAGTTACTCCAGCACTCTGTGAAACGTCACCTATCCATGTTCTCCACAGATGCTGCCTGACCCGCTGAGTTACTCCAGCACTCTGTGAAACTTCACCTATCCATGTTCTCCACAGATGCTGCCTGACCCGCTGAGTTACTCCAGCACTCTGTGAAACGTCACCTACCCATGTTCTCCACAGATGCTGCCTGACCCGCTGAGTTACTCCAGCACTCTGTGAGACTTCACCTATCCATGTTCTCCACAGATGCTGCCTGACCCGCTGAGTTACTCCAGCACTCTGTGAAACGTCACCTATCCATGTTCTCCACAGATGCTGCCTGACCCGCTGAGTTACTCCAGCACTCTGTGAAACGTCACCTATCCACTTTCTGTCCATTTTTGTGATCCAGCATTGTAGCATCTACAGTTCCTTGTTTCTACATTCTGACTGTCTACTCTATCTGATAGTGTATATATTCCCACCTGGTCCCCACTTGTTAAATGACCACGTTAAATTATAACCATATAACAATTACAGCACGGAAACAGGCCCTCTCGGCCCTTCCAGTCCGTGCCGACCATTTATTTTCCCCTAGTCCCATCTACCTGCACTCAGACCATACCCCTCCATTCCCTTCCCGTCCATATACCTATCCACTTTACTTTTAAATGTTAAAATCGATCCTGCCTCCACCACTTCTGCTGGAAGCTCATTCCACACAGCCACCACTCTCTGAGTAAAGAAGTTCCCCCTCATGTTACCCCTAAACTTCTGTCCCTTAATTCTCATGTCATGCCCTCTTGTTTGAATCTTCCCTACCCTCAATGGGAAAAGCTTATCCACATCAACTCTGTCTATCCCTTTCATCATTTTAAAGACCTCAATCAAGTCCCCCCTTAACCTTCTGCGCTTCAAAGAATAAAGGCCCAACTTGTTCAACCTTTCTCTGTAACTTAGTTGCTGGAACCCAGGCAACATTCTAGTAAATCTCCTCTGTACTCTCTCTATTTTGTTGGCATCCTTCCTATAATTAGGCGACCAAAATTGTACACCATACTCCAGAATTGGTCTCACCAATGCCTTGTACAATTTTAACATTACTTCCCTACTCCTATAGCCAGAACTTTTGTTCTGGGATGTAACATGAAAAAAAAAAGACAAGAGTGATGGAGTCACTCAGCGGGTCTGGCAGCATCTCTGGAGAGCCTGTGTGAGAAAGAACTGCAGATGCTGGATAAAATTGAAGGTAGACACAAAACGCTGGAGGAACTCAGCGGGTGAGGCATCATCTATGGAGAGAAGGAATGGGTGACGTTTTGGGTCGAGACCCTTCTTCAGACTGATTGTGAGGTGGTGGGGGGGGGGGGTGGAGAGAGGAAATTTGGAAGAAGGAAGATTGCAGGACAAAACGTGGCTGGGAATAGACGGACACAGGCACGGTTTTTTTTTTGATATACAGATGGTTGGAATTATGTCTGCTGAAGCTGACTTTGAAATAGGGAAGTCTGACTTTGGACAGGAAAGAATGTAGGAGCAAAACAAATTGAACGTACGAAGTGGAATCTCTCTCTCTCCCCGTAGCTGACGAGGTACACACTCAGAGCAGATGGTTGGAGGCTAATTTCTGGCACGTAGGAATCACATTACAGAAAAGGTTAGTTCAAATCTATTTCTGTGCTTTCAGATGATGGGCCATGCTTGGATTCCAAATGCAAATCGCTTTGTACCCACGGCGTACAAGATTAATTTTAAAGACCTTATCTCGTAATGATTATCGCTCTGAATGTATCCATTGGGAATATATAATTCAGCGTTGATATACCTGAGGTGTCTGCAACCAGATGACATGGATTTAAGATAAGGTTCAGGGGATTTGAGCAGTTAAAAAAAAAAACCCAGAGAGTGATTTAGTTTAGTTTCGAGATGCAGCATGGAAACAGGCCCACCTAGTCCATGCCGACCATCGATCACCCATTCACACTATGTTATCTCACTTTCCCACTACACATTAGGGGGAAATATTACACAGGGCCAATTAACCTACACACATCATGCCACACGTCGTTAGTTCAGAGATACAGATACAGCCTCGTCGGCACGGACTGGACGGGCTGCAGGACCTGCTTCCATGCTGTATCTCTCAACTACGGGTGTCGGGGGTTATGGGGAGAAGGCAGGAAATGGGGTTAGGAGGGAGAGATAGATCAGCCATGGTTGAATGGCGGAGTAGACGATGGGCCGAATGGCCTAATTCTGCTCTTAAGGGGTTGGACAAGCTAGATGCTGGAAGATTGTTCCCGATGTTGGGGGAGTCCAGAACAAGGGGTCACAGTCTAAGGATAAGGGGGAATTCCTTTAGGACCAAGATGAGGAAAACATTCTTTTCACAGAGAGTGGTGAGTCTCTGGAATTCTCTGCCACAGAGGGTAGTTCATTGGCTATATTTAAGAGGGAGTTAGATGTGGCCCTTGTGGCTAAGGGGATCAGGGGGGTATGGAGAGAAGGCAGGTACGGGATACTGAGTTGGATGATCAGCCAAGATCACATTGAATGGCGGTGCTGGCTCGAAGGGCCGAATGGCCTACTCCTGCACCTATTTTTCTATGTTTTTATGCTGCTATCACATGACCTTGTGAACTAAATGCAACTAAACTAAACATGCAGAGTTTTCACCTCCATTGGCACGGTCGGTTTTGGTAACGGGTGGGCAGGGCGGTGGAGAAAGGTGTTTGTAAGGGAAGATGGTGGAATCAGAGGCAGAGGGAGTTGTTTAATTTAGGGGTATTGCGTGGAACAGGCCCTTCGGACCACTGAGTCCACGTCAACCACCGATCACCCTGTACACTATCCTGCACTATCCTTCAATGCCTTGCCTTGAATGCCTTGCCTTGAATGCCTTGCCTTGAATGCCTTGCCTACAATGCCTTGCCTACAATGCCTTGCCTTCAATGCCTTGCGTACAATGCCTTGCCTTCAATGCCTGGCCTACAATGCCTTGCCTTGAATGCCTTGCCTTGAATGCCTTGCCTACAATGCCTTGCCTACAATGCCTTGCCTTGAATGCCTTGCCTTGAATGCCTTGCCTTGAATGCCTTGCCTACAATGCCTTGCCTACAATGCCTTGCCTACAATGCCTTGCCTTCAATGCCTTGCCTTGAATGCCTTACCTTGAATGCCTTTCCTTGAATGCCTGGCCTACAATGCCTTGCCTTCAATGCCTTGCCTTCAATGCCTTGCCTTGAATGCCTTGCCTTGAATGCCTTGCCTTGAATGCCTTGCCTACAATGCCTTGCCTTCAATGCCTTGCCTTGAATGCCTTGCCTACAATGCCTTGCCTACAATGCCTTGCCTTCAATGCCTTGCCTTCAATACCTTGCCTACAATGCCTTGCCTACAATGCCTTGCCTACAATGCCTTGCCTTGAATGCCTTGCCTTGAATGCCTTGCCTACAATGCCTTGCCTTCAATGCCTTGCCTTCAATGCCTTGCCTTCAATGCCTTGCCTTCAATGCCTTGCCTTCAATGCCTGGCCTACAATGCCTTGCCTACAATGCCTTGCCTACAATGCCTTGCCTACAATGCCTTGCCTACAATGCCTTGCCTTCGATGCCTTGCCTTTGATGCCTTGCCTTCGATGCCTTGCCTTCGATGCCTTGCCTACAATGCCTTGCCTACGATGCCTTGCCTTCGATGCCTTGCCTTCGATGCCTTGCCTTGGATGCCTTGCCTTCGATGCCTTGCCTTCGATGCCTTGCCTTTGATGCCTTGCCTACAATGCCTTGCTTTCAATGCCTTGCCTTAAATGCCTTGCCTTGAATGCCTTGCCTACAATGCCTTGCCTTGAATGCCTTGCGTACAATGCCTTGCCTTGAATGCCTTGCCTTGAATGCCTTGCCTTGAATGCCTTGCCTTGAATGCCTTGCCTTGAATGCCTTGCCTTGAATGCCTTGCCTTGAATGCCTTGCCTTCAATGCCTTGCCTTCAATGCCTTGCCTTCAATGCCTTGCCTTCAATGCCTTGCCTTCAATGCCTTGCCTTCAATGCCTTGCCTTCAATGCCTTGCCTTCAATGCCTTGCCTTCAATGCCTTGCCTTCAATGCCTTGCCTTCAATGCCTTGCCTTCAATGCCTTGCCTTGAATGCCTTGGATGCCTTGCCTTGGATGCCTTGCCTTCGATGCTTTGCCTTCGATGCTTTGCCTTCGATGCTTTGCCTTCGATGCTTTGCCTTCGATGCTTTGCCTTCGATGCTTTGCCTTCGATGCTTTGCCTTCGATGCTTTGCCTTCGATGCTTTGCCTTCGATGCTTTGCCTTCGATGCTTTGCCTTCGATGCCTTGCCTTCGATGCCTTGCCTTCGATGCCTTGCCTTCGATGCCTTGCCTTCGATGCCTTGCCTTCGATGCCTTGCCTTCGATGCCTTGCCTTCGATGCCTTGCCTTCGATGCCTTGCCTTCGATGCCATGCCTTCGATGCCATGCCTTGGATGCCAGGCCTTGGATGCCTGGCCTTGGATGCCTGGCCTTGGATGCCTGGCCTTGGATGCCTGGCCTTGGATGCCTGGCCTTGGATGCCTGGCCTTGGATGCCTGGCCTTGGATGCCTTGCCTTCGATGCCTTGCCTTCAATGCCTTGCCTTCAATGCCTTGCCTTCAATGCCTTGCCTTCAATGCCTTGCCTTCAATGCTTTGCCTTCAATGCCTTACCTACAATGCCTTGCCTTCAATGCCTTGCCTTAAATGCCTTGCCGTCGATGCCTTGCCTTGAAAGCTTCGTCTTGACTTCAAAGCCTTGCTGTCCCTTTAAAGCCTTGCCGTGCCTTCAATGCCTTGCCTTGTCTTGCCACCAATGCCTTGCCTTCAAAGCCCAGCCTTGCCTTCTGTGTTCCTGCACAGTGTGATTTGGAGTGGGTGGAAGCTTTGGCAAAGGTGTAGGTGGCAGCCAACTGTATCTAACATTAACGGTGAATGCGGGTACAGGGTTAAGAGGACGGTTGCCCTGGGTGAAGCAGCCACCCAGCCTATATTTGCACCCTATATTCACCCTTCAAGCGGATCTTCCATTTGCCGAGCCCGGCTCATTACAATTCACGCCATCTGTGGTTCTGCCATCTGCTCTTTGAGCAACAATTAAATGTGAAGAGTGAAATTATGTTTACTGAATGAAACGTCTCACTGACAGACCTGTGGTTGAGTTTAGTATTTATTATTGTCACGTGTACTGAGGTACAGTGAAAAGCCTTTTTGCGCACTATCCAGTCAGCGGAACAATATACATGGTTCCAATCAAGCTGTCCATGGTGTACAGACACAGGATAAAAGGAATTATATCTGGTGCTAAAATAAAGATAAAATTCCATTAAAGATAGTCCGAGATGGATGGGGGGTCAGGACCACTCTCTAGTTGGTGAGAGAATGGTTCAGTTGCCTGATAACAGCTGGGAAGAAACTGTCCCTGAATCTGGAAGTGTGCGTTTTCACACTTGCCCGATGGGAGAGGGGTGAAGAGGGAGTGACCGGGGTGAGGCTGGTCCTTGATGCTGCTGGCCTTGCCAAGGCAGCGTGAAGTGTAGATGGAGTCAATGGAAGACAGGTTGGATGGTATGATGGTGTGGGCTGCGTCCACAATTCTCTGCAATTTCTTGCGGTCTTGGATGGAGCTCTTCCCATATCATGCCATGATGCATGACTTTCCATACGGGTTTTACTATTAGCCCTCTGCTCTCTCCTATCCCTTGACCTTTTGTGACCTCTGACCTTGACGAGTTTTGGTCCCTTCTCCTGGTCTTGATGCAGCTCCATATCTGGGCTATTCCTGCCCACAGTACTCCGATACCTCCTGCTCTTTACACTTTTGCGATAAAGCTCGGAAACTTCCCTTCGGCCCACCGAGCCCGCGCCGACTAGCAATCAACTGGTGCACTAGTACTATCCTACACACGAGGGCCTATTTACAATTTACAGAAGGTGATTAACCTACAAACCTGTACGTTTTTGGAGTGTGGGAGGAAACTGGAGAGAACACACGCAGACACAGGGAGAACGTACAAACTGCGTACAGACGGCACCTGTGGTCAGGATCGGATCTGGGTCTCGAGCGCTGTAAAGCATCAACTCTACCGCTGCGACTCTGTGCTTCTTCTAATTGTACGGAAACCATAATAATTACATGGAGATACAGCTTTAGCGATGATAAAACAAGGTGAGACTCCACCTGAAGGCAGGTATTAACCTGTTAACAAATCGTATGCACAGCTGGTATGGGAATTAGCTAAAAATGTAGACTATAAAATCATTATGGATTTCACTTTGTTTTATTTTCAACTAACTTAAGTCATGAATATTACTTAATTAATGGAAGATAAATCAACTACCCAGATCTACAAGGGATGTATTAATATGATACATTAAACTTTGCTTCAATACTTCATGGTTTTAAAATCCAGCACAATTCAATGAAGACATGAAACTTGATGAAACTATAATTAGACGTTGAAGATCTTCACAATAATTATATTTAAGTGCTACATTTATAGCCAATTCCCACGCTAGCTGTACATACAAGTGGTAAACAGACCTGGTGCCTGCCTTACTGTCAGAGTTCACCTTGTTTTTTTCATCCCTGAGGCAGTATCTGCATGTAACATATTCATTAATATGAGCAGATAATGCTCACTCTAAACAGATTTGATCGTGTGTGAAAAATATTTAATAAGAGGAATAGATCGGGCTGATGCACAGGGTCTCTTGCCCATTGTAGGGGAATCGAGGACCAGGGGACATAGGTTCAAGGTGAAGGGGAAAAGATTTAATAGGATCTTGAGGGGTACGTTTTTCACACAAAGGCTGGTGGGTGTATGGAACAAGCTGCCAGAGGAGGTAGTTGAGGCTGGGACTATCCCAACGTTTAAGAAACAGTTGGACAGGTACATGGATAGGACAGGTCGGAGGGATATGGACCAAACGCGGGCAGGTGGGACTAGTGTAGATGGGGCATTGTTGGCTGGTGTGGGCAAGTTGGGCCGAAGGGCCTGTTTCAATGCTGTATCACCCTATGACTAAGAATAAGATCCTGCTACATACAACTCAGCCAAATGCAAGCGTAACAGGTAGAGAGAAGAGAAAAATAAAAGAAATTTAGAAGAGGGTCGGAGTATAGTATATCCATTTTTGGACCAGCACACAAAGAGTCGTCACGTTCTGGTGCCATCTTGCAAACCGTCTAGTCGTGACCCAAGTCCTTGATTGTCATTTAAAATATAGACACAAAATGCCGGACTAAGTTGGGTGGTACAGTGGCACAGCGGTTGAGTTGTTTCGAAGGGCTGAATGGCCTCCTCCTGCACCTATTTTCTATGTTTCTATATTTCCTCACAGCGCCAGAGAAGCGGGTTCGATCCTGACCACGGGTGCTGTCTGTACGGAGTTTGCACGTTCTCCCCGTCACCTGCGTGGGTTTTCTCCCGGCGCTCCAGTTTCCTCCCGCACTCCAAAGAAGTGCGCGTTTATCGGTGATTGGCTTCTGTGAATGTGTAAATTGTCCCTAGTGTGCAGGTCAGTGCCAATGTACGGGATTGCAGGTCGGTGCGCATTCAGTGGGCCGAAGGGCCTGTTTCCATACTGTATTTCTAAAGCCTAAATCTAAAACTCAGTGGGTCAGGCAGCATCTCGAGAGAAAATGGATAGGTGACGTTGCTTGTCTGACTGGCCTTTCTTCAGATTGTTCACATAAGGGACATTCTCTCTGTTCATGGACATTGCAGATACGAGTTCCTAGAAATTCCTAGATGCTTTAGAAAATAATTTTCCCTTGAAGGGTTACTAAAGAGCGATCGATTTTCATGTGTACATATTTGGTCACTATTTGGAATGAGTTGAGACATGGAAACATGGACAGTTTTTCCTGCTCCGTCTGACCCAGCGTTGAATGTGAGCGCTGTATGTTGTTACGTTACAGTGTTAGTGAATCTGCGGAAGGATTTCAGGACAAAACAAGCTTACGGTTTGAGATGTTTAGTTGAGTTTAGAGATACAACTTGGAAACAGGCCCTTAGGTCCACCGATTCCACACCAACCAGCGATCCCCGCACACTAACGCTATCCCACACACACAAGGGACATTTACATTTACACCGAGCCAAGTCACCTACAAACCTGTACGTCTTTGGAGTGTGGCGAGGAATCCGATGATCTTGGAGGAAACCCACGCAGGTCACGGGGAGAACGTAGCAACTCCAGTACTACGCCACCGTGTCATTTCCTGAATCTTCAAGGTTTTCAGGAATTGTAGAAACATAGAAATTAGGTGCAAGAGTAGGCCATTTGGCCCTTCGAGCCTGCACCGCCATTCAATATGATCATGGCTGATCATCCAACTCAGTATCCTGTACCTGCCTTCTCTCCATACCCCTTGATCCCTTTAGCCACAAGTGCCACATCTAACGCCCTCTTAAATATAGCCAATGAACTGGCCTCAACTACCCTCTGTGGCAGAGAATTCCACAGATTCACCACTCTTTGTGTGAAAAAAGAAAATTCTCGTCTCGGTCCTTAAACTGTGACCCCTTGTTCCGGAATTCCCCAACATCGGGAACAATCTTCCAGCATCCAGCCTGTCCAACCCCTTAAGAATGTTGTACGTTTCTATAAGATCCCCCCTCAATCTTCTAAATTCTAGCGAGTACAAGCCGAGTCTATCCAGTCTTTCCTCATATTGACATCCCAGGAATCAGTCTGGTGAACCTTCTCTGTACTCCCTCTATGGCAAGAATGCCTTTCCTCAGATTAGGAAACAGTTCATTTTGTGAAATTGGAATATTTCCTTGTGGGTCGACCAGGTATTTTGGAAGGAAAGCGAGGAGCTGAGGGGTAATTATATTTGTAATATGTGCTGCTTTTTGGCTGTTCTGTGGAGAATAAGCAAGCATAGAGGAGGCACAGTGGTGCAGCGGTTTCATTCTGACCTCGGGTGCTGCCTGTGTGGAGTTTGCACGCTCACCCTGTGACCACGTGGGTTTACTCAGCATTCCTCCCACATCCCAAAGACATGTGGGTTTGTAAGATAATTGGCTTCTTTAAAATCCCCCCGAGTGTGTCGGGAGTGAATGAGAAAGTGGGATAACATAGAACTAGTGTGAACATGTGATTGATGGTCAGTTTGGGCTTGGTGGGCCCAATTCAATTCAATTCAATTCAATCTTTAATTGTGTGAGTGTGTGTGTGTGGAGTGTGTGTGTGTGTGTGTGTGTGTGTGGAGTGTGTGTCTGTGTGTGGAGTGAGTGTGTGGAGTGAGTGTGTGGAGTGTGTGTGTGTGGAGTGTGTGTGTGTGTGGAGTGTGTGTCTGTGTGTGGAGTGAGTGTGTGTGCGTGTGTGGAGTGAGTGTGTGTGCGTGTGTGGAGTGTGTGGAGTGAGTGTGTGTGCGTGTGTGGAGTGTGTGTGTGTGTGGAGTGTGTGTGTGTGTGGAGTGTGTGTGTGTGTGGAGTGTGTGTGTGTGGAGTGTGTGTGTGTGCGTGGAGTGAGTGTGTGTGCGTGTGTGTGGAGTGTGTGGGTGGAGTGTGTGTGTGTGTGTGTGGAGTGAGTGCGTGTGTGTAGTGTGTGTGTGTGGAGTGTAGTGTGTGTGTGTGTGGGTGGCATTTAGTGTGTGGGTGGAGTGTAGTGTGTGTGTGGAGTGTGTGTGTGGAGTGTGTGTCTGTGTGTGGAGTGAGTGTGTGGAGTGAGTGTGTGGAGTGAGTGTGTGGAGTGAGTGTGTGGAGTGAGTGTGTGGAGTGTGTGTGTGTGGAGTGTGTGTGTGCGTGTGAGTGGAGTGTGTGTGTGTGTGTGTGGAGTGTGTGTGTGTGGAGTGTGTGTGTGTGGTGTGTGTAGAGTGTGTGTGTGTGTGTGTGGAGCGTGTGGGTGTGGAGTGTGTGTGTGTGTGTGTCTGTCTGTGTGTGTCTGTCTGTGTGTGTCTGTCTGTGTGTGTCTGTCTGTGTGTGGAGTGTGTGTGAGGAGTGTGTGTGTGTGTGTCTGTGTGTGTAGTGTGTGCGTGTACGTTCTCCCTGTGACCAGGTGTGTTTCTGCCTCTGGTTGAAGGCCCTGTTTCCATGCTGCTGCATCATTTCAATGCAAAGCAGTACCAATCATTGTTGATTCACATGCTTTGGGCAGTGGACGGGCAGTTGTGGTGTAGGTTGTGTCCTGTGTGTGACAAAGAAGTCTGGACCTGCTCCAGGAAATAGAACAATACCCGACCATTAATATATCTGTGTGCCTTCAAGATGCCTATTGTGATTTTGAATTTCATGCATGTCTGAGCACTGAAGCATATTATTAAAACCTAATGACGCTGAATTTAACCAATTCCAGCACGACAATTCTCCAGAGTCACGTCTTGGCAGTGGAGAGGTATGGTTTGAGAAGATATATAACATTTTAAGGGTTACACAAAAAGCTGGAGAAACTCAGCGGGTGCAGCAGCATCTAAGGAGCGAAGGAGATAGGCGACGCTTCGGGTCGAGACCCTTCTTCAGACTGGTCAGGGATCAGGGAAACGAGAGATATAAACAGTGATGTGGAGAGATAAAGAACAATGAATGAAAGATATGCAAAAAAGTATCGATGATAAAGGAAACAGGCCATTGTAAGCTGTTTGTGGTGTGAAAATGAGAAGCTAGTGCGACTTGGGTGGGGGTGGGGGAGAGATGGAGAAGGAATGACAGGGCCCGAGGGCTGAGGGAGAGGTGGGGAGGGGAGGGGGCAGCCTGGGTTAACAGAATTGAGAAAATTCAATGTTTAAGCCCAGAGGATGCAGACTCCCCAAGCGGAATATGAGGTGCTGTTCCTCCAACTTGCGGTGTTGCTCACTCTGGCCGTGGAGGAGGCCCAGGACCGAGAGGTTGGATACGGAATGGGAGGGGGAGTTGAAGTGCTGAGCCACCGGGAGGTCGGGTTGGTTATTGCGGACCGAGCGGAGGTGTTCGGCGAAACGATCGCCAAGCCTCCGCTTGGTCTCACCGATGTAGATCAGCTGGCATCTGGAGCAACGGATGCAGTAGATGAGGTTGGAGGAGGTGCAGGTGAACCTCTGTCGGACTTGGAATGACTGCTTGGGTCCCTGAAAGGAGTGGATGGGGGAGGTGAAGGGACAAGTGTAGCATCTCTTGCGGTTGCAAGGGAAAGTGCCCGGGGAAGGGGTGGAGCGGGAGGGAAGGGAAGAATTGACAAGGGAGTTGCGGAGGGAGCGGTCTTTGCGGGAGGCAGACAGGGGGGGAGATGGGAAGATGTGGCGAGTGGAGGGGTCACGTTGGAGGTGGCGAAACTGACGGAGGACTATCTGTTGTATGCGCTGGCTGGTGGGGTGAAAGGTGAGGACCAGGGGGACTCGGCCCTTGTTGTGAGTGGGGGAATGGGGAGAGAGGGCAGTGTTGCGGGGTATGGAGGAGACCCTGGTGCAAGCCTCATCTATAGTGGGGGAGGGGAAACCCCGTTATCTGAAGAACGAGGACATTTGCGATGACCTGGTGTGGAACACGTCATCCTGGGAGCAGATGCGGCGTAGTCGGAGGAATTGGGAATAGGGGATGGAGTCCTTACAGGAAGCAGGGTGGGAGGAAGAGTAGTCCAGGTAGCTGTGGGAGTCAGTTGGTTTGTAGTGGATGTCAGTCAGGAGTGTATCACCTGCAATAGAGATGGTGAGGTCAAGGAATGGTTGGGAAATGTCAGAAATGGTCCAAGTATATTTGAGTGCCGGATGGAAGTTGGTGGTGAAATGGATAAAGTCAGTCAGTTCTGCGTGGGTGCAGGAGGTGACACCAAAGCAGTCGTCAATGTAACGGAGGTAAAGGTCGGGGGTGGGGCCCTGGTACGCCGAGAACAAAGATTGTTCGACGTGCCCGACAAAGAGGCAGGCGTAGCTAGGGCCCATGCGTGTGCCTATAGCTACGCCTTGTGTTTGGGGGAAATGGGAGGAGTCAAAAGAGAAGTTGTTGAGAAGTTGTATAACATTTTAAACAAGCTGTACTTGCAGAAGTTCATAAGAGATTAACAATTACTGGCGTATGAGGAAATACTTCAAGCTCCAAGACTTGCAATAAATTCCACGATTCACCACCCTCTAGCTAAATAAATTCCCTCTCTTCTTCTTAGAGTTACATCCTTTGATTCTGATGCTATCACCTCTAGTCTGAAACTCTCCCACTAGTGGAAACATCCTCTCCACATCCACTCTGTCCAAGCCTTCTGAAAGGAACATCCTTTAATTCTAAGGCTATGACCTCTAGTCCTAGACTCTCCCACTAGTGGAAACATCCTCTCACTATCGGGTAAGTTTCAATGAGGTGTCCCCTCATCCTTCTAAACTCCAGCGAGTAGGGGCCCAGTGCCGTCAAACGCTCATCATATGTTAGCCCGCTCATCCCTGGGATCATTCTTATAAACCACCTCTGGACCCTCTCCAGAGCCAGCACTTCCTTCCTCACATATGGTGCCCAAAATTGCTCACAATGCTCCAAATGTGGCCTGACCAGCATCTTATCGAGCCTCAGCATTACATCCCTGTTTTGTATTCTAGTCCTCTGGAAATAAATGCTAGCATTGAGTTTGCCTTCCGTACTACCGATCCAACTTGCAAATTAACTCTTTGGGAATCCTGCACCAGCACTCCCAAGCCCCTTTGCACATCTGATTTCTGGATTCTCTCCCCATTTCAAAAATAGTCTACGCTTTTATTCCTAATGCCAAAATGCATGACTGCACACTTTCCTACACTGTATTCCACCTGCCACTTCACTGCCCACTCTCCCAACCTGTCCAAGTCCTTCTGTCGTGAGGAGTTCCCGCATTCTGGGAACTAGTCGCGGCCTCATTATGGTTGCCGTGAAATTTTCAACATGTTGAAAACTTAGCGGCGACCAGAATGAAGCAGCCATGGAGAGTAGCGGGAATTCTCGTGCCGTAGGTGGGTCGCAAGGAGGTCGAAGGTTGTCGCAGGATGTAGCCGGCAGACAGAAGCCAATTAACCCGGGGCATGGTGGAGGTGCTGCTGCCTTCTTGGGAGAAAACCGGAGCACCCGGAGAAAACCCACGCAGGTCACGGGGAGAATGTACACACTCCGTACAGACAGCGCCCGTAGTCAGGATCGAACCCGGGTCTCCGGCGCTGTGGCCGCGCTAATTAACTAGAGCAAAGATTGCAAATTGACAACATGTCCCCTCAAGCGGCGATGGCACGTTGTTAAATCAAGTGATCCCTGCAGTGGTGGGAACATTTCACCACACGTTCAAACCAACCAGCCATTATATATGACACCACTATTCCTGGTGCAGCTCATGAGCGTTCGACGGCACTGGGCGTGTTCTCGCTGAAGTTTAGAAAGATGAGGGCGGGCCTCATTGATACCTACCTAATAGTGAGAGGATGTTTCCACTAGTGGGAGAGTCCAGGACTAGAGGTCATAGCCTTAGAAGTAGAGGACGTTCCTTTCAGAAGGGTATGAGGTGGAATCTCTTTAGTCAGCGGGTGGTGAATCTGTGGAATTCTTTGCCACAGAAGGCTGCGGAGGCCAAGTCAGTGGATATTTCTAAGGCAGAAATAGATAGATTCATGAGCAGTATAGGTATGAGGGGTTATGGGGTGAAGGCAGGACAATGGGTTTAGGAGGGAGAGATAGATCAGCCATGATTGAATGGTGGTTAGATGAAGAGCCGAATGGCCTAATTCTACTCAAATCACTTATAACCTTAAGTAGAAAAAATCCTGGAGAAACTCAGCGGGTGAGGCAGCATCAATGGAGAGGCAGGAGTATGGGGTTAGGAGGGAGATAGATCAGCCATAGATGGGCCGAATGGCCCAATACTGCTCCTATCACTTATGAACCCCACACACTCCACCTATAATATCCAACACACTAGGGATAGTTCACAGAGGCCGATTAACTTGCACGCCTACATGTCTTTGGAGTGTGGGAGGAAACCGGAGCACCCGGAGGAGAGCCACGCCAGTCGCAGGGAGAACGTAAAAACTCCACACAGACAGCACAGGAGGTCAGGATGGAACCCGGGTCTCTGGCGCTGAGAGGCAGCAACTCTACCGCTGCGCCACCGTGCCGACCAGTCAGGGTTTATGGGGAGGCGGCAGGAGAATGGGGTTAGGAGGGAGAGATAGATCAGCCATGATATTCCCTAGGACATTGAGGGAAGTTAGTGTAGAAATACCAGGGGCTATGACAGAAATATTTCAAATGTCATTAGAAACGGGAATAATGCCGGAGGATTGGCGTACTGCGCATGTTGTTCCATTGTTTAAAAAGGGTTCAAAGAATAAACCTAGCAGTTATAGACCTGTTAGTTTGACGTCAGTGGTGGGCAAATTAATGGAAAGGATAATATATATAAGCATCTGGATAAACAGGGTCAGGAACAGTCAACATGGATTTGTCCCTGGAAGGTCAAGTTTGACAAACCTCCTTGAATTTTTTTGAAGAGGTTGATAGGGAAATTGATGAGGGTAAAGCAGTGGATGTTGTCTATATGGATTTCAGTAAGGCCTTTGACAAGGTTCCCCATGGAAGGTTGGTTAAGACGGTTCAATCTTTGGGTGTTAATGGCGGAGTAGCAAGATGGATTCCACAGTGGCTGAATGGGAGATGCCAGAGAGTAATGGTGGATGGCTGTTTGTCAGGTTGGAAGCCGGTGACCAGTGGGGTGCCTCAGGGATCTGTGTTGGGTCCACTGTTGTTTGTCATGTACATCAATGATCTAGATGATGGGATGGAAAATTGGATAAGTAAGTATGCAGATGATACTAAGATAGGTGGTGCTGTGGATAATGAAGTAGATTTTCAAAGTCTACAGAGAGATTTGGGCCATTTGGAAGAGTGGGCTGAAAGATGGCAGATGGAGTTTAATGCTGATAAGTGTGAGGTGCTACATCTTGGCAGGACAAATCAAAATAGGACGTAAATGGTAGGGAATTGAGGAATGCTGTGGAACAGAGGGATCTAGGAATAACTGTGCATAGTTCCCTGAAGGTGGAATCGCATGTAGATAGGGTGGTAAAGAAAGCTTTTGGTATGCTGGCCTTTTTTTAAATCAGAGCATTGAATATAGGAGTAGGGAAGTAATGTTAAAATTGCACACGGCATTGGTGAGACCAATTCTGGAGTATTGTGTACAATTTCGGTCGCCTAATTATAGGAAGGATGTCAACAAAATAGAGAGAGTACAGAGGAGATTTACTAGACTGTTGCCTGGGTTCCAGCAACTAAGTTACAGAGAAAGGTTGAACAAGTTAGGTCTTTATTCTTTGGAGCGCAGAAGGTTAAGGGGGGACTTGATTGAGGTCTTTAAAATGATGAAAGGGATAGACAGAGTTGACGTGGATAAGCTTTTCCCATTGAGGGTAGGGAAGATTCAAACAAGAGGGCATGACATGAGAAATGTGTGAAATGATCTTCCTGCAGAAGTGGTGGAGGCAGGATCGATTTTAACATTTAAAAGTAAAGTAGATAGGTATATGGACGGGAAGGGAATGGAGGGGTATGGTCTGAGTGCAGGTAGATGGGACTAGGGGAAAATGAATGCTCGGCATGGACTGGAAGGGCCGAGAAGGCCTGTTTCCGTGCTGTAATTGTTATATGGTTATATGGTTAATTAAGGGACAGAAGTTTAGGGATAACATGAGGGGGAACTTCTTTACTCAGAGAGTGGTGGCT
The DNA here is from genome assembly GCA_963514005.1 of Raja brachyura. The sequence continues at coordinate 3,556,903 of OY740790.1, read as the reverse complement.
GTGTGGAATGAGCTTCCAATCAGAAGTGGTGGAGGCAGGATCGATTTTAACATTTGAAAGTAAAGTGGATAGGTATATGGACGGGAAGGGAATGGAGGGGTATGGTCTGAGTGCAGGTAGATGGGACTAGGGGAAAATAAATGTTCGGCACGGACTGGAAGGGCCGAGAAGGCCTGTTTCCGTGCTGTAATTGTTATATGATTGAATGGCGGAGGAGGCTTGATGGGCCGAATGGCCTAATCCTACTCCTATGGCATATGACCTTATGCCTTGTGACCTTATGCCTTATGACCGTATGTTGTCTCTTGAACAAGCAACACTGGTGTACGTGACCAGTGGCCACACACGTTCTCTCACTCCCGCGGCATACATTCACGATTCCTTTTCTTGCCATTGTTTTCCAAATTGTATGTTCAGGTTGCCTGCCCCGCAGAGTCGTATTGTGGTTAAGATGTAATGGAGAGCTCTTGTGGGGAAATGGTGCAGCCTTGATTATCACAGTCCTTGTTTAAGGCTTGCAGGAACATTGTTATTTTCTGGAAACCAAGTCACCTGCTGCTGCCTGTTTACTCACCAGTTTGCTTTAATATTGTCACCTGCTTCGAGGTACAGTGAAAAGCCTTTTGGTGCGTGCTATCTAGTCAAAGAAACAGACTATACGTGATTACAATCGAGCCGTCCACACAGCACAGATACCGCTGTACACAAAGTTACATAGCAAGATAATGATAAAGAATGAAAGAGAAAGGACAAATTATAATATTGAAGTCCGATTAAAGTTAGTTCACTGTCCTCTCATCAGCTAGAGTGTGGTTCTGACCTCCCATCTACCTCATTGGAGACCAGTGTCTTCAATGAAATAGATGTAAGATAGTCACAAAATGCTGGAGTAACTCAGCGGATCAGGCAGCATCTCTGGAGAGAAGGGAATAGGTGACGTTTCGGGACGAGACCCTTCTTAAGAGGGGTCTCAACCCAAAACGTCACCTATTCCTCTTCCTCGGAGATGCTGCCTGACCCGCTGAGTTACTCCAGCATTTTGTGTCTCCCTCTACTGTGTAAACCAGCATCTGCAGTTCCTTCCTATGCAGGTAGATGAGAGGTCAGGACCGCTCTCCAGCTGATGAAAGGATGGTTCAGTTGCCTGATAATAGCTGGGGAGAAACTGTCCCTGAATCTGGAGGTGTGCGTTTTCACACTTCTGTACCTCTTGCCTGATGGGAGAGGGGAGACGAGGGTGAGGCTGATCCTTGATTATGTTCAGCATTGAACTAATTACAGGAAAGATGAATCCTTCTGCATGTCAAACACATGGTGTTCTCATGATTGAACCATTGGGACCAGTGTCTGGGCCACGATGAATGAATCTACATGATCTGTTTTCTTCAGGAGATGAAACAGTGTGTGTGTACAGCTGGGCTTGCTTCAGTTTACCTTTTAAGTAATTGAAATAACTTAAGAGTAATTGCAATGTAATAATATAGTGAGCAGGGCTGCAGATAGCAGACACGCATGCACGCGCACACACACACTTGTACTGCTGCATGTGAGTGCCACTGCAGAGGAAATGTTTAAGGCGGAGATGTATAGATTCTTGATTAGTACGGATGTCAGGGGTTATGGGGAGAAGGCATAGGAATGGGGTTAGTAAGGAGAGATAGATCAGCCACGATTGAATGGCGAAGTAGACTTGATGGGCCAAATGGCCTAATTCTGCTCCTATCACTTACAAACCTATGAAATATTTCATTGTTCTGTCCGGGACATATGCCAATTAAGCACTCTCGACTCTATAAAACGCAAAGTGTTTAACTAAAATTATTTCTGCTAGTTAGGAAATGGAGGACATGTAGGGAATAGAGGGATATGGATCACGGGCAGGCTGGTGACAATTGTCCTTGGCATGATGTCCGGTGAAGACACAGTGGGCCGAAGGGCCTGTTCCTGTGCTGTACTCTTCAATGTTCTAATAATGCAGTCTTCATATTTCACGCAGTGTTTTCAATTGGAAGAGATCTCACAGTTGGTCTCTTGTTGGTGCTGTGTAGGACAGCCTCGGGCTGTTCTGCCTCGGCAGTAGTGGTCTGTTTGCTCACAGCTGCCTTGCACACAGGTGTACGTGACTCCTGCTAGTCCAAGTTGAATATTCCAGACCCACTTCTTTAGCCAGACTGTTTACAGTGGCTTGCAAAAGTATTCATACCCCTTTAACTTTTCCACATTTTGTCACATTACAACCACAAACGTAAATGTATTTTATTGGGATTTTATGTGATAGACCAACACAAAGTGGTGCATAATTGTGAAGTGGAAGGAAAATGATACATGGTTTCCAAATTTTATTGCAAATAAAAAACTGAAATGTGTGGCGTGGAAAAGTATTCAGCCCCCCTAAGTTGTAGAACCACCTTTCGCTGCAATTACAGCTGCAAGTCTTTTGGGGTATGTCTCTACCAGCTTTGCACATCTAGAGACTGAAATTTGTGCCCATTCTTCTTTGCAAAATAGCTCAAGCTCAGTCAGATTGGATGGAGAGCGTCTGTGAACAGCAATTTTCACGTCTTGCCAGAGATTCTCAATTGGAATAAGGTCTGGACTTTGACTGGGCCATTCTAACACATGAATATGCTTTGATCTAAACCATTCCATTGTAGCTCTGGCTGTATGTTTAGGGTCGTTGTCCTGCTGGAAGGTGAACCTCTGCCCCAGTCTCAAGTCTTTTGCAGACTCTAACAGGTTTTCTACCAAGATTGCCCTGTATTTGGCTCCATCCATCTTCCCATCAACTCTGACCAGCTTCCCTGTCCCTGCTGAAGAAAAGCATCCCCACAGCATGATGCTGCCACCACCATGTTTCACAGTGGGGATGGTGTGTTCAGGGTGATGTGCAGTGTTAGTTTTCCGCCACGCATAGTGTTTTGCATTTAGGCCAAAAACTTCAATTTTGGTCTCATCAGACCAGAGCACCTTCCTCCACATGTTTGCTGTGTCCCCCACATGGCTTGTGGCAAACTGCAAACGGGACTTCTTATGGCTTTGTTTCAACAATGGCTTTCTTCTTGTCACTCTTCCATAAAGGCCCGATTTGTGGAGTGCACGACTAATAGTTGTCCTGTGGACAGATTCTCCCACCTGAGCTGTGGATCTCTGCAGCTCCTCCAGAGTTACCATGGGCCTCTTGGCTGCTTCTCTGATCAATACTCTCAGTTTAGGTGGACGGCCATGTCTTGGTAGGTTTGCAGTTGTGCCATACTCTTTCCATTTTCGGATGATGGATTGAACAGTGCTCCGTGAGATGTTCAAAGCTTGGGATATTTTTTTATAACCTAACCCTGCTTTAAACTTCTCCACAACTTTATCCCTGACCTGTCTGGTGTGTTCCTTGGGCTTCATGAGGCTGTTTGTTCACTAATGTTCTCTAACAAACCTCTGAGGCCTTCACAGAACAGATGCTGCCTGACCCGCTGAGTTACTCAAGCACTGTCTTTTTTTGGGAGGAGAGGGAGCACAGATCCATGGTAATGCGTTGAAAGACAGAACAGGTTTGAGGGTTGTTGGTAACTGTAATGTGACGTGTCATCTCTGCTGTACCACATCAATGATACCAACACAATGGTTCTGCCGTACTCTACACTGCAATGGGACTCGAGGGCCTGAGCCACAGGGAGAGGTTGGACAGGCTGGGACTCTATTCCCTGGAGCGCAGGAGGAAGAGGGGTGGTCTTATAGAGGTGTATACGATTGAGGGGAATAGACAGGGTGAAGGCAGAGTATTTTGCCCAGAGTAGGTGAGTAGTTTTATAGGAACCTGAGGGGCAACTTTTCCACCCAGAGTTTGGTGGGTGTTGGGACATGCTGCTAGAGGAGGTAGTTGAGGTGGGTACTGTGTTAGTGCGTAAAGAACATTTGGGCTGTTGATGGATTGGATAGGTTGAGAGGGAAATGGAGCTGATATCGGCAAATGGGACTAGTGTAGATGGGGCTTGTTGGGGTGAAGGGCTTGTTTCCGCGCTGTGGGCCTCTCTGACCGACTGTTGACATCACCGGCACCGTGAGTGAAGGTAGTGAGGTGTTTGCGTGATATCCAGCCTGTGAATGACAGAATAGATATCCTTATCCAGTTCATGACCCTGTGCGGATTTAAATTGTAATGTGCGTTTGATTTAATTTAGTAACAGTGGAGGAGGCTAACATTTGCTTTGTGACAGTGTTTGTAACAAAATCGGGGTCAGTCTCTTCCCAGCTCGGGTGGCACGGTGGCGCAGCGGTAGAGTCGCTGCCTCACAGCCCCACAGACCCGGGCTCGATCATGACCACGGGTGCTGTCTGTACGGAGTTTGCACGTTCTCCCCGTGAGCTGCGTGGGATTTCCCTGAGTGCTCCGGTTTCCTCCCACACTCCAAAGATGTACAGGTTTGTAGCTTAATTGACCTCGGTAAAAATTGTAAATTGTCCCTAGTGTGTGTAGGATAGTCCTAGTGCTCGGGATGAGTGTTGGTCAGCACAGACTCTGTGGGCTGAAGGGCCTGTTTCCACGCTGCATCTCTAAATGTCTAAAGTAAAGCTGATATCAGGCAACAGGCCCTTTGGCCCAACTTGCCCACATTGGCCAACATGTCCCAGCTATACGAGTCCCACCTGCTTGCATTTGGCCCATATCCCTGTAAACCTGCTCTATCAATGTACCTGTCTAACTGTTTCCCAAACACTGAAATAGTCCATTCAATACTTGGAGTTTTGCTCAAGATTCCAGCATTTGCAGGTTCTTGTATCTTCATGTTAAAAGCAGAGATGTTTGAGATACAACTTGGAAACAGGCCCTTCGGCCCAACGGGTCCATGCCGATCAGCGATGCCTGCACATTAAACTACCCTAAACAAATTCGGGACAATTTCTATATTGAGAAAGCCAATTATCCTACAAACCTGTATGTCTTTTTGCCTTTTTGGCAAAAAGTGCCTTTTTGACCACCTTATCTACCTGCGACTCGACCTTCAAGGAACCATGCACCTGTACTCCTAGATCCCTCTGCTCTACAACACTACCCAGAGGCCGACCATTCACTGTGTAGGTCCTGCCCTTGTTCGATGTCCCAAAATGCAACACCTCACACTTCTCTGTATTACATTCCATCAACCATTCATCCGCCCACCTGGCCAATCGATCCAGATCCTGCTGCAATCGTTCACAACCATCTTCACTATCTGCAAAACCACTCACTGTTGTGTCATCAGCAAACTTGCTAATCTTGCCCTGTATGTTCTCATCCAAATCATTGATGTAGATGACAAACAGTAACGGGCCCAGCACCGAACCCTGAGGCCCACCACTAGTCACAGGCCTCCAGTCTGAGAAGCAACCTTCCACCATCACCCTCTGCTTCCTTCCATGGAGCCAATTTTCTATCCATTCAGATATCTCCCCTTGGATCCCATGCGATCTAACCTTCCAGAGCAGCCTACCATGCTGAACCTTGTCAAATGCCTTACTGATATCCATGTATACAACATCTATAGCTCTGCCCTCATCGACCTTTTTAGTCATGTTTTCAATAAACTCTCTAGAGCATTGGAGGTTAAGGGGAGACTTGATAGAAGTATATAAAATGATGAGAGCAATAGATAGGGTAGACAGTTGGAACAGTTCTCCCAGGGTGGAAGTGTCCAACTCTAGGTGGCGCAGCGGTAGAGTTGCTGCCTTACAGCACCAGAGACCCAGATTTGATCCTGATTACGGGTGCTGTCTGTACGGAGTTTGTACGTTCTCCCCGTGCACACAATATCCCCGATTGAGGGGAGAGAGGTCCCGATGATTTTTTCCGCTGTCCTCACCACTCTCTGCCCGGACTTCCAGTCGGGGGCTTTACAGTCCCCAAACCAGACAGAGATACAGCTGGTCAAAATGCTCTCGATCATGCCCCTGTAGAAAGTGGTGAGGATGGGATGGGGGAGGTGAGCTCTTCTCATCCGGCGCAGAGAGTGCAACCGCTGCTGTGCTCTCTTAACTGTTGATGAGATGTTATTTGACCAGGTCAGACTGTTAGTGATCTGCACCCCCAGGAACGTAGTGCTACTGACCACCTCCACATCGCTGACATGGATGTGAAGTGGTGTGGGACTGTGCTGGGTTTTCCTGAAGTCGACGATAACCTCCTTTGTTTTCTCGACATTCAGGATCAGGTTGTTCGTATTGCACCAGTCCGCCAGTTGTTTCACCTCCTCCCTGTAAGCCAGCTCATTGTCGTCCCTGATGAGGCCCACCACTGTTGTGTCATCTGCGTACTTCATGATGTGGTTTGTACTAAACCTGGCACAACAGTCGTGAGTCATCAGGGTGAACAGCAGTGGACTCGGGACACAGCCCTGAGGGGAGCCGGTGCTCAGAGAGATGGTGTTGGAGGTGTTATTTCCAACCCTCACAGACTGGGGTCTGTCAGTGAGGAAGTCCAGTAGCCAGTTACACATGGGGTTGCTGGGGCCCAATGGAACCAGTTTGCTTATCAGGTGCTGAGGGATAATTGTGTTGAATGCTGAACTAAAATCCACGAACAGCATTCGAAAATAAGTGTTCTTCTCCTCTAGATGTTCCAGGCTAAGATGGAGTACGGAGGATATAGCGTCCTCTGTGGAGCGGTTTGGCCTGTAAGCAAACTGGTATGGGTCAAGTATGGAGGGGAGTCTGGAGGTGATGTGGTCCCTGACCAGCCTCTTGAAGCAATTCATCATTATGGGGGTGAGTGCTACAGGGTGGTAGTCGTTGAGACATTGTATGTTGGATTTCTTTGGCACTGGTATGATGGTGGCAGTCCTGAAACATGATGGGACGACAGCCTGGTTCAGCAAGGTGTTAAATATGTCCGTAAGGACTTGTGCCAGCTGATCAGCACATTCCTTGAGCACCCACCCTGGTATGTTATCAGGGTCTGCCGTCTTTCGTGCATTCACTCCTTTTAGGGTCCTCCGTACATCCACTATGTCAAGACTGAGTGCCTGTTCATCACAGTGAGGAATACCTTTACTTGCAGGTGTGTTATTTAATGCCTCGAACCATCCAAAATAGTTGTTGAGTTCATTGAGGAACTCAATGTTGTCATCACAGGGTGGTGGAGCAGTCTTATAGTCCGTGATTGTTTGAAAAGGAGCAAACTCCATACAGACAGCACCCATATTCAGGTTCAATTCCGGGTCTCTGGCAATTTTAGGCAGCAACTTTATGGCCAATGTACTGCCCCAATAGTCTTGAACTGAATTAAAACATACAGTAGCTGTAAAGGGGGACATAGCGTCACTTAGTGATTTAAGATTGAAAATGGATAGTTTCTTTTTTAGTAACCAAAGTTATCAACGTATAATTTTTTGTTTGTTGAAAAACAAAATATAGTGGCACAGTTGGTGGACTTATCACACGCCAGAGATCTGTGTTTGATTCTGTCCTCGGCCACTGTCTGTGTTGAATTTGCACATTCTCCCTGCCAGCGTGTGGGTTTCCTTTCAAATCCCAAAGACACATTAGCTACATAGGTTAACTTGTCTCTGTAAAATTGCCCCTAATGTGCAGGGAGTGGGTGAGGAAAGTGAGAACTTATGTGAATGGGTGGACCAAAATGCTGGAGAAACTCAGCAGGTGAGGCAGCATCTATGGAAAAAGGCGACGTTTCGGGTCGAGGCCCTTCTTCGGACTGATGTGAGGGTGGGGGCGGGAAGAAGATCCCATGCGATCTAACCTTCCAGAGCAGCCTACCATGCGAACCTGGTCAAATGCCTTACTGAAGTCCATGTACACAACATCTATAGCTCTGCCCTCATCGACCTTTTTAGTCATGTTTTCAATAAACTCTCTAGAGCATTGGAGATTAAGGGGAGACGATAGAAGTATATAAAATAATGAGAGCGATAGATAGGATAGACAGTTGGAACAGTTCTCCCAGGGTGGAAGTGTCCAACTCTAGGTGGCGCAACGGTAGAGTTGCTGCCTCACAGCACCAGAGACCCAGGTTTGATCCTGATTACGGGTGCTGTCTGTACGGAGTTTGTACGTTCTCCCCGTGACCTGCGTGAGTTTCCTCCGAGATCCTCGGTTTCCTCCCACGCTCGAAAGACGTAGGTTAATTGGCTTGGTATAATTGTAAGTTGTCCCTAATGGGTGTGTGTGCAGGATAGCGTGAGTGCGCGGGGATCGCTGGTCGGCACCGACTCGGTGGGCCGAAGGGCCTGTTTCCACGCTGTATCACTAAACTAAACTAGAGGGCATAGATAGAAGGTGAGAGGGGGAAAGTTTAATGGAGCTGTGCGGGGCAGGTTTTTTTACACAGAGGGTGGTGGGGACCTGGAACATTTTGCCGGGGGTGGTGGTGGGGGCAGATTCTGTAGGCTTGTGGACAGGCACATGGACGTACAAGGAATAGTGGGATGTGGATTATGTGCAGGCAGATGAGATCGGTTTAACTTGGCATCAAGTTCTGCACAGATATTGTGGGCTGAAGGGCCTGTTCCCGTGCTGCACTGCTCGATGTTCTATGTCAATGCACTACAACATGACAGGAAGCCAATCGGCCCATTATATCTATGCCAGCCCCCAACAGGGCACGGTGGCCCAGCGGTAGAGTCGCTGCCTCACAGCGCCAGAGACCCGGGTTCGATCCTGACTACGGGTGCTGTCTGTACGGAGTTTGTACGTTCTCCCCATGACCTGCGTGGGTTTTCTCCGGGTGCTCCTGTTTCCTCCCACACATACAGGTTTGTCGGTTAATTGGCTTCTATAAATTGTATATTGTCCCCAGTGTCTAGGATAGTACGTGGTCGTTTGGGCCGAAGGGCCTGTTTCCGCGTTGTATCTCAAAACTCTGAAGTAAAGTCTAATGTACGTCAGTGAGTGTAGCATTTAAATCTCTGGAATTGTTTTGTGTTTATTGTTCACTCGGCCCTTTGCGTCCGTACTCCATTTCAGGAAGCACTGTGGCTTTCTCTAACGTGCTTACGACTTAAGTAAATGCCACCACTCGAATCAGACCTGCATAAATTTTATTTCCAAGACGCAATGTGTTGTTTTTCAGTTTCAGCAATGCAAATTAATTAACAAAGAAACCTCGCCCATTCTGTCAACTCGTTTCCTTTGCCAAATCCAGTCATTGACGGCTTTCATCTTTTCATCTCTGGCCTGTGTCCAACCATCTGCCTATCAATCTTTCCTACCCCTCTTGCCCTGGCCTCCCTTCTCTTCCATCTACCCCCCCACCCCCACCCCCCAACACAATCACTCTGAAAAAGGCTCCCGACCTGAAACGTCACCTATCCATGTTCTCCACAGATGCTGCCTGACCCGCTGAGTTACTCCAGCACTCTGTGAAACGTCACCTATCCATGTTCTCCACAGATGCTGCCTGACCCGCTGAGTTACTCCAGCACTCTGTGAAACGTCACCTATCCATGTTCTCCACAGATGCTGCCTGACCCGCTGAGTTACTCCAGCACTCTGTGAAACGTCACCTATCCATGTTCTCCACAGATGCTGCCTGACCCGCTGAGTTACTCCAGCACTCTGTGAAACGTCACCTATCCATGTTCTCCACAGATGCTGCCTGACCCGCTAAGTTACTCCAGCACTCTGTGAACCGTCACCTATCCATGTTCTCCACAGATGCTGCCTGACCCGCTGAGTTACTCCAAGCCTTTATTTTTTGGAAAGCAGCATCTGCAGTTCCTTGTCTCCACGTGGTTTTGACTAAAGATATAACCATATAACCATATAACAATTACAGCACGGAAACAGGCCTTCTCGGCCCTTCCAGTCCGTGCCGACCATTTATTTTCCCCTAGTCCCATCTACCTGCACTCAGACCATACCCTTCCATTCCCTTCCCGTCCATATACCTATCCACTTTACTTTTAAATGTTAAAATCGATCCTGCCTCCACCACTTCTGCTGGAAGCTCATTCCACACAGCCACCACTCTCTGAGTAAAGAAGTTCCCCCTCATGTTACCCCTAAACTTCTGTCCCTTAATTCTCATGTCATGCCCTCTTGTTTGAATCTTCCCTACCCTCAATGGGAAAAGCTTATCCACATCAACTCTGTCTATCCCTTTCATCATTTCAAAGACCTCAATCAAGTCCCCCCCTTAACCTTCTGCGCTCCAAAGAATAAAGACCTAACTTGTTCAACTTTTCTCTGTAACTTAGTTGCTGGAACCCAGGCAACATTCTAGTAAATCTCCTCTGTACTCTCTCTATTTTGTTGACATCCTTCCTATAATTAGGCGAACAAAATTGTACACAAGATGGACACAAAGAAGTGTCCCAACCTGAAACGTCACCCACCCTTTTCCTCCAGAGATGCTACCTGACCCGAGGAGTCACTCCAGCACTTTGTAATTTTTCTCCCATAAACCAGCATCTGCAGTTCCTTATGTCTATGTGGTTTTGACTAAAGACCGACCCAAAACGTCACCGATCCTTGCCCTCTGGAGATGCTGCCTGACCTGCTGTGCTACTCCAGAACTTTGTGCCTATCTTTGGCATAAACCAGCCTCTGCGGTTCTTTGTCTCGACGTACGTGGTAATTACCTTGGATCTTGTTTGGAGCTGACAGCATTAAGCACAGCGTCAGTTCTTGGCAGTGACAATCCTTAATACGCCAGAGGCAGCACTGAAGCTGGCAACCGTGTGGTGTTCATCTCCCAGTGTCTCCACCATGGTCCTGGGTGTAGTTTAGAAGGAGCTGATGCTCTGAGAGTTTGACAATTCATGATTAACTGCACAAAGAGTGAAGGTGGCGTGGAAAAGGACAGGCATCCATTGATGTGTGGAGTCAAGAGAGCTTTATTGCCATGTGTCCCAGATAGGACAATGAAATCCGTACTTGCTGCAGCACAACAGAATATGCAAACATAGCATATAATGGGTGAAGAAAAAAAGTTCAGTGTGTGTGTGTACACATGCACATATACTCATTATATAACAAATATAGTGGAATAATAATAAGTCTGTAGCAGTTCAGAGCTTATTTGTTGTCGAGTTTAATAGCCTGATGGCTGTAGGGAAGATGCTGTTCCTGAACCTCGACATTGCAGTTTTCAGGCTCCTGTACCTTCTTCCCGATGGCAATGGTGAGACCAGTGTGTGGCCAGGATGGTGTGGGCCTCTGATGATGCTGGCAGCCTTTTTGAGGCAGCGACTGCGATAGATCCCCTCGATGGTGGGGAGGTCAGAGCCGATGATGGACTGGGCAGTGGTCACAACTTTCTGCGGTCTTTTCCGCTCCTGGACGTTCAAGTTGCCGAACCAGGACACGATGCAACCGGTCAGCAAGCTCTCTACTGTGCACCTGTAGATGTTCAAGAGAATCCTCTTCGACGTACCGAATCTCCGTAATCTTCTCCGGAAGTAGAGGCGCTGATGTGCTTTAGTATTGCATCAGTGTGCTGGGTCCAGGAAAGATCTTCAAAGATATGCACACCCAGGAGTTTGACCCCCGCCACCATCGTCCCGTTGATATAAACAGGATTGTGGTTCCTCATCTTTCCTCTTCCAAAGTCCACAATCAGTTCCTTGGTTTTTCTGGAGTTGAGAGCCAGGTTATTGTGCTGGCACCATTTGGTCAATCGGTCGATCTCACTTCTTTACTCTGACTCATCACCATCAGTGATACGGTGGTGTCGTCAGCGAACTCGAAGATGGAGTTTGCACTATGTCCGGCTACACAGTCATGAGTATAGAGTGAGTACAGCAGGGGGCTGAGCACGCAGCCTTGAGGTATTCCCGTCCTGATTGTTAGTGAGGATGAAGTATTCCTTCCAATTCAAACAGACTGTGGTCTGTGGATGAGGAAGTCGTGGATCCAATTGCAGAGGGATGCGCAGAGACCCAGCTCCGTGAGTTTCATAACCAGCTTGGAGGGGATGATGGTACTGAACACCGAGCTGTAGTCTATAAACAGCAGCCGGACACAAGTGTTTTTATTGTCCAATTGGTCCAGTGCAGAGTGGCGATCCAGTGAGATCGCATCCTCAGTTGACCTGTTGTGACGGTAGATCGCGTAGACGCACGGACTCTTTTGCCCGGAGTGCGGGAATCAAGAAACAAAGGGCAAACGTTTAAGGTGAAGCTCACAAGTAATAGGAGATTAGGCCATTCGGCCCATCAAGTCTACTCCGCCATTCAATCAGGGCTGATCTATCTTTCCCTCTCAACCCCATTCTCCTGCCTTCTCCCTGTAACCCCTGACACCCGTACTAATCAAGAATCTATCTATCTATCTCTGCTTGGAAAGAGGAAAGATTTTTTGGAATCGGAGGGGTAACCTTTTCGCACGGAGAAAATCATTTTTCTTTTCTTTTTAAATATTTTTATTAGAGGTAAACAATAAATTGGAAACACATATTATGGTAGAAACATTTTGTGTTATCATACATTATTAATATTATCAATTGAATCATTCTGCCTCTAAACGTTTTTTGTTTTTTTTATAGATTAAGAATAATAAAAAAGAGAGAGAGAAAAAATAAATCATAAGGAATGGAATAATTGAGCATTAATACATCATTGGAGATAAGATCAAGGAATATAGAGTATAACTTTTCATCTAATCCTGAATCCAAGTTTCAGTTAGGGTTCCCTGCCGAACCAACCTCCCCTTTCAAATAATCGATGAATGAAGACCATATTCTAACAAAGAGTTCTTGTTTGTCCATTAAGACACATCTGATTTTTTCCAGGTGTAGGGTCTCCGACATTTCCATAATCCACATTTTAATTGTGGGGGTTCCAGGCCCTTTCCAAAATTTTAATATTAATTTCTTCCCAATTATTATACTGTAATCTAGGAAATTTCTTTGGCTTGTTGTAAGTGTTAAACTTTGTTCTGATATTCCATGTATTATTAGTTCTGAGTCCGGATCCAGTTTAGTATTAATAACTTCAGAAGTTATTCTAAAAATCTCAATCCAGAAATTTTTAATTTTTGTACAATTTGCAAAAGTATGTGTTAAGTTAGCCTCTAGATGCTGACATATATCGCCGATAGGAGAGACATGTGGAAAGATTCTATTCAGTTTAACTTTTGAGTAATGTAATCTGTGTCATACTTTAAATTGTATTAAAGCATGTCTGGCATTTAACGAGCATTGATGTATATATTGTAAACTTTTGTCCCAAGTCTGAAGAAGGGTCTCGACCCGAAACGTCGCCTATCTCCTTCGCTCCTTAGATGCTGCTGCACCCGCTGAGTTTCTCCAGCTTTTTGTGTAACCCTCTTTTGTTATGGGTTGGCTTAATTCATTTTCCCATGTATGTCTATGTGATTCCGTCGATGGGACCTCGCTATCTAAAAGGATATTATAAATATAAGTTGTTAATTTTTCTGTTTTAGGATGTTTATTCAAACATTCATCAAGGATTTCTGGTTCCCTACTCCTATAATCTTGTGTATTTGATTTAACATAATCTCTGAGTTGTAGATATCTAAAAACAAAATTTGAGTGTAATCCATAAATCTGTTGTAACTCCTGAAATAAAATAAAAGTGCCTTTCTTATAAAGATGTCCCATCTTCCATAATTTTTCCATTGTGTGAAACCTTTATCCAGCATGGAAGGTTTGAATAAGGGATTGTTTACAATGGGGAGACAGAGTGGTATATTATCCAATTTTAAAGCCTTTTTTAATTGTTTCCAGATTCGTGTACCACTATGTATTATAGGGTTTTCCCTATAGGTTTCTTTGTGCAATTTTATCGGTGCAAATATAATCGAACCGATTTCAAAAGGTAAACAGTCCTCCTTTTCCATCCGCCTGGTTGCTGATCCATTTCTTTCAGCCAGTAATTCATGTTTTTAATATGGACTGCCCAAAAATAAAACACAAAATCTGGTGGAGCTAAACCTCCATTAATCTTTGATTTACATAAATGTTTTTAAATTATTCTATGATTCTTATAATCCCAAATGAAACTTGTAACTAGAGTCGACTTTTAAATATATATTGGGATTGACTGAAATAAGTATAACCATATAACAATTACAGCACGGAAACAGGCCTTCTCTGCCCTTCCAGTCCGTGCCGAACATTTGTTTTCCCCTAGTCCCATCTACCTGCACTCAGACCATACCCCTCCATTCCCTTCCCGTCCATATACCTATCCACTTTACTTTTAAATGTTAAAATCGATCCTGCCTCCACCACTTCTGCAGGAAGATCATTCCACACAGCCACCACTCTCTGAGTAAAGAAGTTCCCCCTCATGTTACCCCTAAACTTCTGTCCCTTAATTCTCATGTCATGCCCTCTTGTTTGAATCTTTCCTACTCTCAATGGGAAAAGCTTATCCACGTCAACTCTATCGATCCCTTTCATCATTTTAAAGACCTCAATCAAGTCCCCCCTTAACCTTCTGCGCGCCAAAGAATAAAGACCTAACTTGTTCAACCTTTCTCTGTAACTTAGTTGCTGGAACCCAGGCAACATTCTAGTAAATCTCCTCTGTACTCTCCCTATTTTGTTGACATCCTTCCTATAATTAGGCGACCAAAATTGTACACCATAGTCCAGAATTGGTCTTACCAATGCCTTGTACAATTTTAACATTTCTTCCCTACTCCTATATTCAATGATCTGATTTATAAAGGCCAGCACACCAAAAGCTTTCTTTACCACCATATCTACATGCGATTCCACCTTCAGGGAACTATGCACAGTTATTCCTAGATCCCTCTGTTCCACAGCATTCCTCAATTCCCTACCATTTACCATGTACGTCATATTTTGATTTGTCCTGCCAAGATGTAGCACCTCACACTTATCAGCATTAAACTCCATCTGCCATCTTTCAGCCCACTCTTCCAAAAGGCCCAAATCTCTCTGTAGACTTTGAAAATCTACTTCATTGTCCACAGCACCCCGTATCTTAGTATCATATGCATATTTACTTATCCAATTTTCCACCCCGTCATCTACAATAATTGCGGCAAAAAAATCATTTTTATAGCATTAATTCTACCAAACATTGAGATGGGATGTGTTTTCCAATATTGAATATTGTTGTTTAGTTTATTCAGTAAAGGTGGGGAATTTGATTTAAATAAAGACGTATACGTCTTAGTTACATAAATACCTAAATATTTAAATTTTTCCTCAACTATTTTAAAAGGTGATTGTTGTAGTGTATGTAAATTGAGTTCCGTTATTGGCATGATTTCGCTTTTATTCCAATTAATTCTATATCCTGGAAACTGACCAAATTGAGTTATTAGATATAATAAATTTGGAATACTAGTTTCTGGCTTTGTAATATATATATTAATACATCATCTGCATATAAAGAGATTTTATTCATTGTGCCTTTAGTATTGTACCCATTTTTTTTTCTGGTTGAGCTCTGACACTTTCTGAGAATGGTTCAATTGCTAGAGCAAATAATAATGGGGATAGCGGGCATCCTTGTCTACACCCTCTAGAAAGATTAAATTTAGTTGATAACACTTGGTCTGTTAGTATTCTAGCTGTTGGGTGAGAATATAAAAGTTTAACCCATGTACAGTACTTCTCTGCCAATTGAAATGTTTCCATCACCGAAAATAAATATGACCATTCTACCTGATCAAAGGCTTTTTCAGCATCCAGCGAAATAATTGCTAGATCTGCATTAGTAATTATATTTGAGTATATAATATTAAATAATCGTCTCAGATTGTAAAATGAGTAACGTTTTGGGATAAAACATGTTTGGTCGGGGTGTATTAATTTGTTAATCACTAAACTCAATCTATGAGATAGGATTTTAGTTAATATTTTCTGATCAGTATTTAAGAGAGCTATTGCTCTACATGAGGCTGGGTCTTCCAGATCCTTATCAATTTTGGGTATAAGTATTATTGTCAATTCGTTTAAAGTTTCCGGGAGTTTCTGTTGAGTATAAACGTGTTTATACATTGTTTGTAAACGTGGAGAAATGAGATCATAAAATGTTTTATAAAATTCGGAGCTTAGGCCATCAAGGCCTGCGGCCTTTCCATTTTTTAAAGATCTAATTGACTCTTCGATATCTTTTATCGTTATTTCAGCACCTAATAGTTCTTGCTCTTGCAAATCTAAGCCTTCAAGGTTACATTTCTGTAAAAATGCTTTTCTTTCGGTTGATTGATCTGTCACTTTAGTTGAATAAAGATATTGATAGTATTGTGATAATCTGTCATTAATATCTTTAGGGAGTGTTAATATTTCTCCCTTAACTGATCTGTTTTTTTCCCCATCCAATTTACGAAGCTGACGTGCTAATGGTTTTTGTGGTTTATCACCGAATTCAAAATTTAATTGTTTTGTATGTTGATAAAGTTTTGTTATTTGGTCAGAGTATATTTTATTTAACTTCTATTTCAGTGCTGCAATTTTATTATGCTTTGCCAATGAAAGTGCTGAGAAAATCATTTTTCACACAGAGAGTGATGAATCTGTGGCATTCTCTGCCGCAGAAGGTAGTTGAGGCCAGTTCATTGGCTATATTTAAGAGGGAGTTAGATGTGGCCCTTGTGGCTAAAGGGATCAGGGGGGTATGGAGAGAAGGCAAGTACAGGATACCGAGTTGAATGATCAGCCATGATCATATTGAATGGCGGTGCAGGCTGGAAGGGCCGAATGGCCTACTCCTGCACCTATTTTCTATGTTTCTATGTTTCTATGTTTCTAAATGGTGGTGGGAGTATGGAACGAACTGCCAGCGGAGGTAGTTGTTGACTATCCCAACATTTAAGAAGCAATTAGACAGGTACATGGATAGCACAGGTTTGGAGAGATATGGGCCAAACACAGGCAGGTGGGACTAATGTAGCTGGGACATGTTGGCCAGTGTGGGCAAGTTGGGCCAAAGGGCCTGTTTCCACACTGTATCACTCTATGACTCCATCCATAATTCTTCAGTATAAGTTTAATTTATATTTTACAAATAAAAATCCCAAAACCGAAAGTGATGTGTATTTTGTGTCTCAAACATGAGGAAATGAAGCAATCTGTTTTAAGAGATTGGGTGATCATGATTTTTATGGGTGTGAATTTTGTGTTTCAGGACAGAAGTGCATTGTCAAACACGAAAGCTAAACTTGGCAAAGAGGCACCGATTCTAACACATGCGCCGAGAGCTAAGTAAGTGACATACGCTGATTATTTTATGGGCTTTGTTGTTTCAAAGCTCACCGACTATTTAAAGCCAAGACAATGACGATTGTATTCCTGTTACACAATTCTGAAATCAAAAGTTATTGTACGAGAGAGCAAAGATTTTAATCCGTCATATAGCTCTTGGATTTTCTGTTTAACTGTTCTACTTCCAAAATGGTGTCATTTCCTCTCTCAGTTCACAACAGTATTCAAGGCCCTCTGAGACCCAGGTTTGATCCTGACTGCGGGTGCTGTCTGTATGGAGTTTGCACGTTCTCCTGTTGACTGCGTGGGTTTTCTCCAGGTGCTCCGGCTTCCTCCCACACTCCAAAGACATAAAAACATAGAAATTAGGTGCAAGAGTAGGCCATTCAGCCCTTCGAGCCTGCACCGCCATTCAATATGATCATGGCTGATCATTCAACTCAGTATCCCGTACCTGCCTTCTCTCCATACCCTCTGATCCCCTTAGCCACAAGGGCCACATCTAACTCCCTCTTAAATATAGCCAATGAACTGGCCTCAACTACCCTCTGTGGCAGAGAGTTCCAGAGACCCACCACTGTCTGTGTGAAAAAAGTCCTTCTCATCTCGGTCCTAAAGGATTTCCCCATTATCCTTAAGCTGTGACCCCTTGTCCTGGACCTCCCCAACATCGGGAACAATCTTCCTGCATCTAGCCTGTCCAACCCCTTAAGAATTTTGTAAGTTTCTATAAGATATGTGGGTTTGCCAGTTAATTGCCCCCCCCCCCCCGTAAATTGCCCCCAAATATCATTGAATGGAAACAGGCCCTTCGGCCCAACTTGCCCACACCGACCAACTTCAAGTTCACATTTATTGTCACGTGCACCAATTGGTACAGTGAGATTTGAGTTACCATACAACCATACAAATAAAAAGAACACAATACACAATAGAGTTTAACATAAACATCCACCACAGCGGAATCAACGTTTCCCACTGTGAGGGAAGGCAATAAAGTTCAGTCATCTTCCTCTCTGTTCACCCGTGGTCGGGGCCTTTGAGCCCTCCGCAGGCGCCGCTATGGACGGCCCAATGTACAGGCCCAACTTGGCCCATCTACACTAATCCCACCTGCCTGTGTTTGACCCATATCCATCTAAATCTATCCTATCCATGTACCCGTCCAAATGTTTTTTAAATGTTGTGGCATTATATCACTACATCCTCTGGCACCACCTTTTGTGTAAAGAAAAATGTTTCCTCGCGGGTTCCTTTTAAATCTTGCCCTTCCCCCTTAAACCTTTGTCCTCTGATTCTTGATTCCTCTTAGGGTGGGTAACAGACTCTGTGCATTTACCCTACCTCTTCCTCTCATGATCCTATACACAGTGTGTGCGAAAGTGGTATAGGGCTAGTGTGGTCGATGGTGGGCCAAAGGGCCTGTTTAGAAACATGGAAAATGGGTGCAGGAGGCCATTCGGCCCTTCGAGCCAGCACCGCCATTCATTGTGATCACGGCTGATCGTCCCCAATCAATAACCCGTTTCTATGCTGTATCTCTAAACTAGGGATTAAAAAGTAAACTAATGAACATAAAGATAGACATACAAAGCTGGAGTAACTCAGCGGGCCAGGTAGCATATAACCATATAATAATTACAGCACGGAAACAGGCCCTCTCGGCCCTTCCAGTCCATGCCGACTATTTATTTTCCCCTAGTCCCATCTACCTGCACTCAGACCATACCCCTCCATTCCCTTCCCGTCCATATACCTATCCACTTTACTTTTAAATGTTAAAATCGATCCTGCCTCCACCACTTCTGCAGGAAGATCATTCCACACAGCCACCACTCTCTGAGTAAAGAAGTTCCCCCTCATGTTACCCCTAAACTTCTGTCCCTTAATTCTCATGTCATGCCCTCTTGTTTGAATCTTCCCTACCCTCAGTGGGAAAAGCTTATCCACGTCAACTCTGTCTATCCCTTTCATCATTTTAAAGACCTCAATCAATTCCCCCCTTAACCTTCTGCGCTCCAAAGAATAAAGACCTAACTTGTTCAACCTTTCTCTGTAACTTAGTTGCTGGAACCCAGGCATCATTCTAGTAAATCTATAGCATCCTTCTAGCATCCCTGGAGAAAGGTGACGTTTCTGAGGAATCGGAAACGTCACTTATCCCTTTTCACCAGAGATGCTGTCTGACCCGCTGAGTTACTCCAGCATTTTGTGTCTATCTTTGGTCTAAACCAGCATCTGCAGTTCCTTCCTACACATAAAACTCTCATCTGCCAGTTGCAGCTCCAAAAGAGGAAATAGGAATGACATTTGAAAATAATTCCACAAAGATTCGAAGGTAGACCAAAATGCTGGAGAAACTCAGCGGGTGAGGCAGCATCTATGGAATGAAGGGATAAGTGGCGTTTCGAGTCGAGACCCTTCTTCAGACTGATGTGGAGGTGGGGGGGTGGGAAGAAGAAAGGAAGAGACGGAGACAGTAGGCTGTGGGAGAGCTGGGAAGGGGAGGGGAAGGAGGGAGAAAGCAAGGACTACCTGAGATTGGAGAAGTCAATGTTCATACCGCTGGGGTGTAAACTCCCCAAGCAAAATATGAGGTGCTGAACCTCCAATTTACGGTGGGTCCTCACTCCGGCAATGGAGGAGGCCCAGGACAGAAAGGTCGGATTCAGAATGGGAGGGGGAGTTGAAGTGCTGAGCCACCGGGAAGTCTGGTTGGTTAATGTGAACCGAGCGGAGATGTTGGGCGAAGCGATCGCCAAGCCTACGGCTTGGTCTCACCGATACTATCCCCCCCCCCAACAAAGATTCTCACTGCAGCCAGGCGTGGTTTAAGAGAGAATCGTCTTATATTCACGAACACTTTGTCATCATGTCAACTTTGCATTGCTTTTTAATGTGGATAATGTTGCAAATTATTATCCGCAGTGTTTGCCAGCCAACAGAGGGGAATGTTTGATGTAACAATATTGAATGAAAGAACACAAATATAGCTGTTTGAAGAACTTTATCAGCAGGGGCTGGGCACCAACCGTTTCGAAGTCTATCGTGCAGATTAGAATTTCAAAGGTTCAATCGGACTTTATAGTCAGGTGGACCTCAAAGTACAGTGGAATATTTTTATTTCATACCGTTCTATACATTGGGCACAATCATACAACATATAAGAGTGTAATATAGTGGACCACACTGAGTCAGCATATGGGAGTCACCACGATTTTAGGCACCATCTTGTCACCTTCAAGTTTGAAATATGGATTAAAAACGTTAGGGTCTTATCTTGGTCATGAAAGCCCAACAAATATGATAGAATTTGTATTACAGTTTATTTCTAAGCCTATTAGTTCTATACCAGCCATTGCATCATTCATTCCAGATCCCCTGCCTCGCTTTCACTTTAACTTTTAAATCTTCCCTCAGTGCCTTTTATCTTTCTTTAATCTTTTTTTTCACCCAGAGAGTTGTGAATCTGTGGAATCCACAGAAGGCAGTGGAGGCCAATTCACTGGATATTTTCAAGAGAAAGTTCGATTTGGGGAGAAGGCAGGAACGGGATACTGATTGGGGATGATCAGCCATGATCTCATTGAATGGCGGTGCTGGCTCGAAGGGCTGAATGGCCTGCTCCTGCACCTATTGTCTATTGTCCAATGCCTATTGATTTAGCTCTTAGGGCTAAAGGAATCAAGGGAGAAGGGGAGAAGGCAGAAACGGGATCCTGATTGGGGATGATCAGCCATGATCACATTGAACGGCGATGTTGGTTCGAAGGGCCGAACGGCCTACTCCAGCCCCCATTTTCCTATGTTTCTATCTTCCTTTGATTTGATTTTGATTTGATTTAATTTATTCAATTAAGAGACAACGAAATTATTTTTCCCAAACAAAAAATAAAATTAAAAAGACACAAAAACACAGAACACAGTAGTCCACAACCAAAGTGCCCCACTGTGAGGGAAGGAACCAAACCTTTCTCCTGTTCTCAATGCAATCGACCAAATCCTCTTCTCATCAACGTATGTGTGTGTGCAGATGCTGGTTATACACCAAAGGTAGACACAAAGTGCTGGAGTAACTCAGTGGGTCAGGCAGCATCTCTGGAGAGAAGTCTTCTTCAGTTTGAAGAAGGTTCTGGACCCGAAACGTCACCCATTCCTTGTCTCCAGAGATGCTGCTTGTCCCGCTAAGTTACTCCAGACATTCTCTCACTGCCCTCTTCATCTCTGGCCTTTGTCCAACCATCACAACCCCCCCCTCCCGCCCCACCTGTATCCACCTATCACTTGCCAGGCTTTGTCCGGTTGTTCCGCTCTTCCCGCTTCCTCCCACACCAGCCCCTAGACACAGCGGAAGGTTTAATTTAGTTTGGAGATACAGCGCGGAAACAGGCCCTTCAGCCCTCCGAGTCTGCACCGACCAGCGATCCCATACGCTAACGCTACCCTACAAACACAACAGACAAGTTTTGCATTTACACCAAGCCAATTAACCTACAAACCTGCACGTCTGGAGTGTGGGAGGAAACCAGAAGATCTCGGAGAAAACCCATGCAGGTCATGGGGAGAACGTACAAACTCCCTACAGACAGCACCCGTAGTTGGGATTGAACCCGGGTCTCCGGCGCTGTGAGGCAGCAACTCTACCGCTGCGCCACTGTGCTGCGAATTATTCACTCTTCAACCCTGCTTTCACCTCTGCCCTGTGTTTCGACCGTCTGCCTATCAACCCTCCCCATCCTCCCCTCACCTGCATCCACCTATTGCCTGCCATGCTTTGTCCTGGCTCTCCCCTTTTCCAGCTTTCTTCTGCCCCTTTTGTGCCCTTTTGAGCATTTGGAAGTGATGGATTTGAAGCAGTTTTGTTGGTCTGAGGTACAGTGAAAAGCTTTTTGTTGCGTGCTAACCAGTCAGCGAAAAGACTATACATGCGTACAATCAAGCCATCCACAGTGTACAGATGCAGAATAAATGGAATTATGTTTAGTGCGAGGTAAAACTGCTTATAGATAGTTCGAAGGTCTCCAAAGAGGTAGGTCGGAGGTCAGGACCGTTCTCTGGGAGGTGACAAGACAGTTCACTTGCCTAATAACAGCTAGGAAGAAACTGTTCCTGAACCTGGAATTCAGGGCTCTCTATCACAACTGGAACTGAATCATTTACCTCCACAGACATCGGACCAAGCACACCTAATTACAAGGTTATCATATTCATATTACGTTTTCAAAACTTTTGGTGCTTGCTTCCACCTGCACTAACAAGAACTCCATGGTTAATACCAAGGGTGTGTCTTCAGATATCAATGACGGGTGACATGGTGGCGCAGCGGTAGGGTTATTGCCTTACGGTGCCAGACACTTGGGTTTGATCCCGACTACGGGTGCTGTCTGTACGGAGTTTGCACGTTCTCCCCGTGACCTGCGTGGGTTTGCTCCAGGTGTTTCGGTTTCCTCCCACACTCCAAAGACGCGCAGGTTTGTAGGTTAATTGACTTGGTATCAATGTTAATTGCCCCTAGTGTGTGTAGGGTAGTGTTAGTGTGCGGGGATCGCCGGTCGGCACGGACGGTGGGCCGAAGGGCCTGTTTCAGCGCTGTATCTCTGAACTAATCGAAGCCTGGTCTTCCATTTTCAGGGCAAGGTGATATTAAAGGGCCTGTCCCACCGAATTCACGACCTAATTCACGACCTCTGCCAAGTTTGCCCTTGACTCATACTGGCAGCATGGTCGTCACAAGGTCCTAGGTCGGTCGTGGGTAGGTCGTGATGCTAGTCGTAGGTACTCATGGCCTCAAGTAGGTCGGGGCGTTTTTTCAACATGATGAAAAATGGCCACGAGTAAAAAAGGTTGTGAAAGTGGGACAGGCCCTCAAGTATTATGTGAGTCAAGGCCCAATCACCTGCTAGTCTCATGAATTGTAATTGAGTGTTGTTGCAGAAAAGGCTCGTAGTAATGCACCATTACATTTGAAATGATAAAAAGATTATTCTCTATTTGATGTGTATTGTATCTACATAACCTCTGTAGTATGCCAGTTTTTAATTAACTGTTCTTTCGCATGTAAATAAAGTAAAAGTCAGACAGCAAGGATCAGACAAATGTGTGCAGAAAGGAACGGCAGATGCTGGTTTAAACCAACGATAGGACCAAAAAGTTTTAAAGGGGGGACACAAAAGGCTTGGGAAACTCAGCGGGTGCAGCAGCATCTAAGGAGCGAAGGAGATAGGCGACGTTTCAGGTCGAGACCCTTCTTCAGACTGGTCAGGGATCAGAAACGAGAGATATAGACGGTGATGTGGAGAGATAAAGAACAATGAATGAAAGATATGCAAAAAAGTATCGACGATAAAGGAAACAGGCCATTGTAAGCTGTTTGTAGTGTGAAAATGAGAAGCTAGTGCGACTTGGGTGGGGGAGAGATAGAGAGAGAAGGAATGCCAGGGCCCGAGGGCTGAGGGAGAGGTGGGAAGGGGAGGAGGCAGCCAGGGTTAGCAGAATTGAGAAAATTCAATGTTTAAGCCCAGAGGATGCAGACTCCCCAAGCGGAATATGAGGTGCTGTTCCTCCAACTTGCGGTGTTGCTCACTCTGGCCGTGGAGGAGGCCCAGGACCGAGAGGTCGAATACGGAATGGGAGGGGGAGTTGAAGTGTTGAGCCACCGGGAGGTCGGGTTGGTTATTGCGGACCGAGCGGAGGCAAAAAGCTGGAGTAACTCAGCGGGTCTGTATCTCGTTTTCACCTGGCACACAGCTGGGTAGACAAAAATGCTTTAAGAACTCAGCGGGTGAGGCAGCATCTATGGAGAGAAGGAACAAGCGACATTTCCGGTCGAGACCCTCCTCAAGGGCTATCGATGGCCGGATTCCTTTATCATCATTATTTTTTTGCCAGTCTTTCATTCATTTCGCCAGACTCTCAGTCTGAAGAAGGGTCTCGACCCGAAACGGCAACCATTCCTTCACGCCAGTGATGCTGCCTGTCCCGCTGAGTGACTCCAGCATTTTGTGTCTATCTGAGAATCAGACAATAATCTAAAGGTGTTTAGGAAAGAACTACAGATGCTGGAAAAATCGAAGGTAGACAAAAATGCAGGAGGAACTCAGCGGGATAGAGGCCTTACAGGAAGCAGGGTGGGAAGAAGTGCACAGGGAGAACGTAAAAACTCCGTACAGACAGCACCCATAGTCAGCTTAGAGCCTGCGTCTCCGGCCCTGTAAGGCAGCAACTCCACTGCCGGGCAACTGTGTCGCTCCCAGTCTCTGTGGCGCTAACTATTCTTATACCAACCACACTTGCTACTCAAGTGGCCCACTGGCATGGAATCCCTTCCCTTATTTCCCACACCCTGCCCCCCATGTCCAGCAGCGGAAGGACCCTAGACTGTGGCCCTCTCCCACCGAGCCTTGGCGTTGGCTGCACCGAGCTTCAGTGCGTCCCTCAGCACGTACTCCTGCAGTCTGCAGCGGGCCAGTCGGCAACATTCCCCGACGGACATCTCGCTCTGCTGGGTGGTGAACAACGCTCGGGCAGATCAAAGGGCGTCTTTCACCGAGTTGATGACCCTCCAGCAGCACTCGATGCGGGTCTCTGAACGTGTCCCTGGGAACAGTCCGTAAATCACAGAGTCCTATATTACAGGGCTGTTCAGGATGAACCGTGACAAGAACCAGTAAATGAAGCAAGGAATTTCCATGGTTATGCCACAAAGTGATGATAAGGCTCTATGCAAATGGAATACCAGCAAGTCGGTGTGGGCAAGATGGGCTGAACGGCCTATTTCCATGCTGTATAACTCTATGTGCGGATGTGCAGGAGTGGGGCGCCGTTGTGTACGGCTGCTCTGCCTGCAGTCCGCCCTTTCACCCTTTTTAATTTTATTTTTTGGTCCTGTTAAAAAATAAAATGTTTGTTGGAGGTCTTCTTTTAGGGTGGGTGGGGGAGGGGAAGGGGAAAACTTTATTTCCTGGTCCCTACCTGGTCGGAGAGGCGGCTTCCCTCCGAGCTGTTTCTGCGCCCCTTCCTCGCGGCCTACCATTGAGACTGGAGCGGCGTTTCCCGTCGGGACCGGCCGGGCTGCAGCTTCGGCGGCGGCACAGCGCTGGGACACCATCATGGAGCAGGCGATGCCTTACCTCTGGAGCAGACGCTCCAGACTTTCCAAGCCGCTGAGGAGTGTTTCACTCGACGCCGGATTTCCAGCTTCACGGCAAGAGGGCCTGAAAACATCGGACTGGCTGCAAGGCCCCAAATAGGCCCCGACCTCGGGTGATCACAGAGTAAGAGGATGAACCGTGACAAGAACCAGTAAATGAAGCAAGGAATTTCCATGGTTATGCCACAAAGTGATGATAAGGCTCTATGCAAATGGAATACCAGCAAGTCGGTGTGGGCAAGATGGGCTGAACGGCCTATTTCCATGCTGTATAACTCTATGTGCGGATGTGCAGGAGTGGGGCGCCGTTGTGTACGGCTGCTCTGCCTGCAGTCCGCCCTTTCACCCTTTTTAATTTTATTTTTTGGTCCTGTTAAAAAATAAAATGTTTGTTGGAGGTCTTCTTTTAGGGTGGGTGGGGGAGGGGAAGGGGAAAACTTTATTTCCTGGTCCCTACCTGGTCGGAGAGGCGGCTTCCCTCCGAGCTGTTTCTGCGCCCCTTCCTCGCGGCCTACCATTGAGACTGGAGCGGCGTTTCCCGTCGGGACCGGCCGGGCTGCAGCTTCGGCGGCGGCACAGCGCTGGGACACCATCATGGAGCAGGCGATGCCTTACCTCTGGAGCAGACGCTCCAGACTTTCCAAGCCGCTGAGGAGTGTTTCACTCGACGCCGGATTTCCAGCTTCACGGCAAGAGGGCCTGAAAACATCGGACTGGCTGCAAGGCCCCAAATAGGCCCCGACCTCGGGTGATCACAGAGTAAGAGGACTGAACTTCCTGGAGCCTTTCCCCACAGTGGAACATTTTGATTCTGTTGTGGGGGGGGGGACGTTTGTGTTGAACTCTATAATGTGTTGTGTCAATTTTTATTTTTTTAATCTTTTTCTACGGATGTACGGAAACTTCTTATTTATTTTATGTAAAGCACTTTGGTTTCAACGGGAGTTGATTTAAAACGTGCTATATAAATAAAACGTACTTACTTACTATGAGTGCAGGTTGATAGTGAGTCAAATGTAACGTGTCTGTGGGGTAAAGTGGGTTTAAATGTTGACCATCGACACTCTTTGTCCCAGAGCAGGGTCTATTTAGTGCTCTACACGCCACAGTGACACAGCTGGCAGAGCCACTGCCTCACCGCGTCAGAGACCCAGAGACCAAGGTTCGATCCTGACCTCAGGCGCTGTCTGTGCAGAGTTTGCACGTTCTCCCTGTGACAGCGTGGGTTTGGTCCAGTTTCCTTCACCGTCCCAAAAGATGCCTGGGTTTGTAGGTTGATTGGCTTGGGTAGACTGCCCTCCTTTTATAGGGAGTGGATGAGAAAGTGACATAACATCGAACTAGTGTGAATGATAGGTTGGACAACCTGTTTCCATGCTGTATTTCTAAACTAAACTAAATTATTGTGTTGTACAAAGATCGCAACTTGTTTCAGTTGGCCTTGTTATTTGCTGAAATAAAACTAATTATTCAATAGTTTTATAATCTGCAACTTTGCTATCTACTGCCGCCTGCCAATGAGGTACAAGAAACTAGACCAACGCTTCCTCAGCTTATTATCCATTTGGGATCAATCCCATATTTTGATGTGGTCCCATATATGGTGTCTGACTGCCTCAGTAGTAAAAATAGTCATTTGTTTAATATCACGGTGGCAAAGTGGTGCAGCGGTAGATTTGCGGTCACACAGACCTGGGTTCGATCTCGACTATGGGTGCTGTCTGTACGGAGTTTGTACGTTCTCCTCGTGTCCTGCGTGAGATCTTCAGGCTCCTCACACAGTCCAAAGACGTACAGGTTTGTTGGTGTAAGTGTAAATTGGCTTGGTGTAAGTGTACATTGTCCCTAGTGCGTGTAGGATAATGTTAAGGGCCTGTCCCACTTTCACCACTTAATTCTTTCATCCCAACCATTTTTTTACTCGTGGACATTTGTTATGGGGCTGAAAAAAACGTCCCGACTTACCTGATGCCACGAGTACCTACGGCTGGCATAACGAGCCGCTGCGATATGTCTATGGACCCCTACGGACTCGTTACGAAAATTCTGCGAATTTGAATCGGGGAAAACTTGGGAGAATTCGTGAATTACCTGGTGAAAGTGGGACAGGTCATATAACCATATAACAATTACAGCACGGAAACAGGCCATCTCGGCCCTTCAAGTCCGTGCCGAACAACTTTTTTCCCTAAGTTCCACCTGCCTGCACTCATACCATAACCCTCCATACCCTTCTCATCCATATGCCTATCCAATTTATTTTTAAATGATACCAACGAACCTGCCGCCACCACTTCCACTGGAAGCTCATTCCACACCGCTACCACTCTCTGAGTAAAGAAGTTCCCCCTCATGTTACCCCTAAACTTCTGTCCCTTAATTCTAAAATTAAAGGCCCTTTAATGTGCAGGGATCGCTGGTCGGCACGGACTCGGTGGGCCGAAGGGCCTGTATCTGTAAACTAAACTAAAGTAAAAGTTACCGTGAGGTCCTACAGTGAACCTTCGACACCTCGCTGTTCATTCAAATAGTGCATTTGAAAATAAATCCACTCACGACTTCTAATCCCCAAACCTCTGCCCTGTAGCTCAGGGCCACATTGAAGTGCTATTTGTTATGGTTATACTGATAGTTGATATGGTAATATCTGATAAAGAACTTCGAGTGGCGTGCCATATGAGCATTGAGCTTTCAGTCGGGATTTTCTTCTACGTTTTAGCGGCGTGATATTTTTAGAATCTTCTTACAGAAAGTAGAATGTTTAATGAAGAATCGAGGCGTCGTGATTTGACAGGCAATTATTTTCATACCTTTCTTTGTTATCTGGAAAGGCAGCCAGCCTTGAGCTGGTTCAATGACAGAACCTTATGTTGTGTTCAACATTTCGTGTCCAAGCATGATTAAATACATTTTCCAAGTGACGTGCCCTCGACAGGAATGTTTGCAGCCTTTCCCAGTTGCATCGTTCGAGATACAGCACGGAAACAGCCTATCGGCCCAACGAGTCAATGCTAACCATTGATCACCCATTACCACTAATTCTATGTAATCGAACTTTCTCATCGACCCCGACATAATAGGGACCATTTTTAGCGAGCATTGAATTGGACAGGTACATGGATAGAAAAGGTTTCGAAGGATATGGGCCAAATGCAGGCAGGTGGGATTGGTGTAGATGATGAATCTTGGTCAGCAAGAGCAAGTTGGGCCTTTTTGGATGCTGCATGACTCTAATTAACCTACAAACTCGCAAGTTTGGAGTTTAGTTTGGAGGTGCAATGTGGCAATAGGCCGACCAGCCCACCGAGTCTGCGATCACCCATACACTAGTTCCACCCTACACTCTGGGAACAATTTACAGAGGCCAATTGACCTACAAACCTGCATGTCTGTGGAGCGTGGGAGGAAACCAGAGAACCTGGTGAAAACCCACGTGGTCACAGGAAGAATGAGCGAACTGCGTACAGACAGTCAGGATTGAACCCAGGCCTCTGGCGCTGTAAGGCAGCAACTCTATCGCTGCTCCACCGTGTTGTAAGTCTAATAGAGAAGGTTTATACTGAACCTGGAATAAAGCACGGGTAAAAAATGGAATATTTATGTGCGAGTTCCTTTAACTGTGTCGAATACTTTTTAAACATTTATTTTTATATATTCCTTTTAGTATTCACACTTCAGACAGCCAGCAAGAGTTCTTCAAGATGCTGGATGAGAAGATCGAAAGGGTAAGTTTGGCGTTTAATTCTTTTCCTAGCTAATTCTCGCGTTTAAATATAAAATATCACTTTGAATATAGAATTGCATCCTGTCTTCTCTGCCTTAATTATTATCTAAAGATTGGCAAGTATGGAAACAAGGGTAATCTTTGGGCCCCATGTCTGAGGAAGGATGTGCTGGCTCTGGAGAGGGTCCAGAGGCGGTTTGCAAGAATGATCCCAGGAATGAGTGGGTTCACAGATGATGAGCATTTGATGGCACTGGGCCTGTACTCGCTGGAGTTTAGAAGGATGTCTGATAAAACATGTCTACAAAATACATTGAAACTTACCGAATAGTGAAAGGCCTGGATAGAGTGGATGTGGAGAGGATGTTTCCACCAGTGGGACAGTCTGGGACCAGAGGATGTAAGGGCGTACCTTTTGAAAGGAGAAGAGGAGGTATTCATTTAGTCAGAGGGTGGTGAATCTGTGGGATTTGTTGTCAAGCCATTGGGTGTTTTTAAGGCAGAGATTGATAGACTTTGATTAGTGCGGGTGTCGGGGGTTACGGGGCAGGAGAATGGCGTTGAGAGGGAAAGATAGATCAGCCGTGATTGAATGGCGGAGTAGACTTGATGGGCCGAATGGCCCAATTCTGCTCCTAGAATTTATGAGCTCATCACAGAGTGAAATACTCACCTGGGGCGAAGATGTGCGTTTAATATATTTATTATTTATCGTACAATATGGCATAGGTAAGTAAGTAAGTTTATTGGCCAAGTATTCACATACAAGGAATTTGCCTTGGTGCTCCACCCACAAGTAACAACATGACATACAGTGACAGTTACGAATGACTCAGAAAACACTAAACATTAATAATAATAAAACATTAATGCTAAAACACCATTGATCAAGCATGTGAACCAACACAATACCAGATCAAAGGGAGGCTACAGATTTTTGGCTGTTGAGTAGAGCAACTACTCGTGGATAAAAACTGTTTTTAAGTCTGGCTGTGGCGGCTTTGACAGTCCGGAGTCGCCTTCCAGAGGGAAGTGATTCAAAGAGTTTGTGGCCAGGGTGAGAGGGGTCAGAGATGATCTTGCCCGCTCGCTTCCTGGCCCTTGCAGTGTACAGTTCGTCAATGGAGGGAAGGTTGCAGATGAGTGGTGTAGTTGGAGATTTTCTGTTCTACCTCCGTACATGCACCTGAAATCAACGCTTCGTTAAGCAAACCACAATACATCTCTTTGATCTGCCAATAAATCTCATCTTTATTTAGCCAATTAATGAAAGAAGTTCAAATAGAAGCTTCTGTCACTGAGCTTAATGAATAAAGGAACTGGAATTAATGTTGTGTAGGAAGGAACTGCAGGTGCCAGTTTAGATCGAAGAAAGACACAAGATGCTGGAGTTACTCAGCGGGACAGGCAGCATCTCTGGAGAACAGGAATAGGTGACCTTTTCGGGTCGACACCCTTCTTCAGATGGAAGAAGGGTCTGAAAGCCAGTCTGAAGAAGGGTCTCGACCCTAAACGTCACCCATTCCTGTTCTCCAGAGATGCTGTCTGACCCGCTGAGTTACTCCAGCGTGTTGCTGCGTCTATCTTTGGAATTACTATTGTGGTGAACACAGCTCTGCGTAATCAAAAACTAACAAGGCAAATATTGACCAAATAGACTCAATCACGGTTTTAAGTCTGTGCATATTGTGCGTTCTGCCAAGCAATCCCATTGGACAAAACTCTGAGAGTCTTCTGTCTTGTTTTAATGGAGTCTGCAGTGAGGGCATTCTTCTTACATTGACTTGGATTTGAAATCCCTTTGGTTTGAGATTTATTCTGAAGGCCAGTAAACCAAATTTGAAGAGCTGGATCGTATATACCAGAGAAACGTGTCTCTCACTCTGTCCCTCTGTCTGTCTGTCTGTCTGTGTGTGTGGCTGTGTCTGTCTGTCTGTCTGTCTGTGTGTCTGGCTGTGTGTGTCCGTCTGTCTGTCAGTCTGGGTGTTTTTGTCTGTCTGTGTGTGTGTCTCAGTCTGTGTGTCTGTCTGTGTGTATGTGTCTGTATGTGTGTGTCTGTGTGTGTTTATCTGTGTGTATCTGTGTGTGTTTATCTGTGTGTGTCTGTGTGTGTGTATGTCTGTGTGTGTGTGTTTATCTGTGTGTGTCTGTGTGTGTATGTCTGAGTGTGTGTGCGTGTTTATCTGTGTGTGTGTGTGTGTCTGCGTGTTTATCTGTGTGTGTCTGAGTGTGTGTGCCTGTGTGTTTATCTGTGTGTGTGTGTCTGTGTGTTTATCTGTGTGTGTGTGTGTGTTTATGTGCCTGCCCGTGTCTATTTGTCTGTGTCTGTGTATTTGGGTGAAATTGAGAGCGGGTTAAATTAATGAGACTACATTATCACGCTTCAGCTAATCTCTGATGTTTTCACAATCCAACATTTTTGTTTATTCCTTTCCTAAAATGCATTTTGTTTCCTAGTTTTGGCAAAGGGCCCACATCTAATTTGTCAGCTGATCTGTCCCCTCTGTGGAAGTTGCTTGACCATTATATGGGCGGCACGGTGGTGCAGCGGTAGAGTTGCTGCCTTACAGCGCAGGAGACCCAGGTCCGATCCCGACTACGGGTGCTGTCTGTGCGGAGTTTGTACGTTCTCTCCGTGACCACGTGGGTTTTCTCCGAGATCTTCGGTTTCCTCCCACACTCCAAAGACGTACAGGTTTGTAGGTTAATTGGCTTGGTATACGTGTAAATCGTCCCTAGTGTGTGTGTAGGGTAGTGTTAGTGTGTGGGGATCGCTGTTCAGTGCAGCCTCGGTGGGCCGAAGGGTCTGTTTCCATTCTAAACTAAACTAATTTTGATCTCAGTTTTAACACCTGCACTCTTCTGTTGCTTTTTATATTTGGAGTTACCTCGGTGCCCAATGGTCCTTCGAATGAATGCAGTAACTCAGCGGGTCAGGCAGCATCTGTGGAGAACATGGATAGGTGAAGTTTCACAGAGTGCTGGAGTAACTCAGTGGGTCAGGCAGCATCTGTGGAGAACATGGATAGGTGACGTTTCACAGAGTGCTGGAGTAACTCAGCGGGTCAGGCAGCATCTGTGGAGAACATGGATAGGTGACGTTTCACAGAGTGCTGGAGTAACTCAGCGGGTCAGGCAGTATCTGTGGAGAACATGGATAGGTGACGTTTCACAGAGTGCTGGAGTAACTCAGCGGGTCAGGCAGCATCTGTGGAGAACATGGATAGGTGACGTTTCACAGAGTGCTGGAGTAACTCAGCGGGTCAGGCAGCATCTGTGGAGAACATGGATAGGTGACGTTTCACAGAGTGCTGGAGTAACTCAGCGGGTCAGGCAGCATCTGTGGAGAACATGGATAGGTGACGTTTCACAGAGTGCTGGAGTAACTCAGCGGGTCAGGCAGTATCTGTGGAGAACATGGATAGGTGACGTTTCACAGAGTGCTGGAGTAACTCAGCGGGTCAGGCAGCATCTGTGGAGAACATGGATAGGTGACGTTTCACAGAGTGCTGGAGTAACTCAGCGGGTCAGGCAGCATCTGTGGAGAACATGGATAGGTGACGTTTCACAGAGTGCTGGAGTAACTCAGCGGGTCAGGCAGCATCTGTGGAGAACATGGATAGGTGACGTTTCACAGAGTGCTGGAGTAACTCAGCGGGTCAGGCAGCATCTGTGGAGAACATGGATAGGTGACGTTTCACAGAGTGCTGGAGTAACTCAGCGGGTCAGGCAGCATCTCTGGAGAACATGGATAGGTGACGTTTCACAGAGTGCTGGAGTAACTCAGCGGGTCAGGCAGCATCTGTGGAGAACATGGATAGATGACGTTTCACAGAGTGCTGGAGTAACTCAGCGGGTCAGGCAGCATCTGTGGAGAACATGGATAGGTGACGTTTCACAGAGTGCTGGAGTAACTCAGCGGGTCAGGCAGCATCTGTGGAGAACATGGATAGGTGACGTTTCACAGAGTGCTGGAGTAACTCAGCGGGTCAGGCAGCATCTGTGGAGAACATGGATAGGTGACGTTTCACAGAGTGCTGGAGTAACTCAGCGGGTCAGGCAGCATCTGTGGAGAACATGGATAGGTGACGTTTCACAGAGTGCTGGAGTAACTCAGCGGGTCAGGCAGCATCTGTGGAGAACATGGATAGGTGACGTTTCACAGAGTGCTGGAGTAACTCAGCGGGTCAGGCAGCATCTCTGGAGAACATGGATAGGTGACGTTTCACAGAGTGCTGGAGTAACTCAGCGGGTCAGGCAGCATCTCTGGAGAACATGGATAGGTGACGTTTCACAGAGTGCTGGAGTAACTCAGCGGGTCAGGCAGCATCTCTGGAGAACATGGATAGGTGACGTTTTGAGACTTTACACTTTAGAGATACAGCGGGGTAACAGGCCCTTCGGCCCACCGAGTGCACGCTGACCATCGATCACCCCGTACACTAGTCCAATCCTACCCACTAGGGACATTATTTCAAGACACCAAAGCCATTTAACCTGCAAGCCCGCACGTCTTTGGAGTGTGGATGGAAACAGGAGCACCCTTCCGGATTTAAATTTGGTACTTACAGTAAATCAAAGATTTTTCTTTGATTACTGTTTGATATTAGGGAAAAAAATCATGCTGAAATTTTGGAAGGGAACATTATCCCCCACAATTAAAATGTGGGCAGCAGAGATGTTGGAGACGTTACATTTAGAAAGGATTAGATTTGTCCTACTGGACAAGTATAATTCCTTCGAACAGATATGGTCTCCATCTATACAGTATCTAGACAAGTAGCTGTTCTTGGCATCACGGCTCGACGGGCACCCTACGGGATTTGAGGAAAATAATTCATTTTCATACTAGGATTAATATGCATGTCTCTATTGATATTATTATTTGTAATAGTTTTATTTACAATATATTTTGTTGTTTTTCATTTATATATATATATATAATATTTTTTCACCGTTTTGTTTGTGGTTTTTGGTTTTTTTCTCTCTTTTTTTTCCTTTTCTCTGTTTTCTTATATATAATCAAATTATTATTTAATCACATCTTTATTGATTTATAACTGCTCCATTCTTTTTCTATCTTTATTTCCAAAAAAATAGAAGATAATAATTATCAATGTGTTATTTGTATAAATATTGAATTAAGCTGATGTTTGTAAATTTGTTTTAAACATTGTAAACTGGTTACTTCTAATAAAAAAATATTTTAAAAAAAATTTTAAAAAAGAAACAGGAGTACCCGGAGAAAACCCTCGAGGTCATAGGGTGAAACGTACAAACTCCACACAGACAGCAGCTGACAACCGGGAGACAGCGTAGGCCAAGGCAGACTAAAGCACTGCATTGCTGTGTACTTGGTGTTTATTTAAATGCCATTTATGCCCAAAGGACAGAGTTAACCTTTATATTTGATAATTGGTACTATGCAAAACCTGTGGTAAAGCCTGCACTGTCAAACCACAAGACTGCATTATTTCCTTTATCAAAGAAAGGGATTTATTGCGTTCAGCATTGAATCCACCCTTTGATTGACGCCCTGCGGTTGTGGCCACTCTTCCTTATAATTGATGCTGTTTTCTAATCTTAGAAATGTGATTTGGGCAGGTTGCAGATGATGGATTATCTCTGCTGTTTATATAACTATTTGTGGTCGCTATCAGGTAACAGAGGAGTCAGCCTTTGAAGGCATTCTCCCCACCCCAGCCCCATTGATAATCCCCTGCCAAGATAATGATAGAAGGTTGTGTGGAGATACGTTCCCTGGTAATGCTGTGAACGCGCTGTAGAATAGGGACTGCAGACGCTGAGCTCAACGCAGTCCCCACTGCAGAGCTGATGTTGCCCCAGTGGAGGCACGGCACCAACCACCTTCACCTGTTCACAAGATAACTGCCCACGGTCGTCCACAGATGCTGCCTGTCCCGCTGAGTTACTCCAGGGCGGTCACGGTGGAGTTGCTGCCTTACAGCGAATGCAGCGCCAGAGACCCGGGGTTCGATCCCGACTACGGGTGCTGCCTGTACGGAGTTTGTACGTTCTCCCCGTGACCTGTGTGGGTTTCCTCCGAGATCTTCGGTTTCCGCCCACACTCCAAAGACGTGCAGGTTTGTAGGTTAATTGGTTTGGTAAATGTAAAAATTCCCTCTAGTGGGTGGAGGATGCTGGTCGGCGAGGACCCGGTGGGCCGAAGGGCCTGTTTCCACGCTGTATCTCCAAACTAAAGCTTTTTGTGCCCATGTTCATAGATGGAGTAGAGAATGGTATAGACAGGGCAGAGAGTGTCTGGAAGGGTCTCGACCCGAAACGTCACCCATTCTTTCTCTCCAGAGAGGCGGCCTGTCCTGCTGAGGTTCTCCAGCAATTGAGGTCAATAGACAGTGCCGTTGATGGAGTAGACAGTTTGGAGATACAGTACAGAAACAGGCCCTTCGGCCCACCGAGTCTGTGCTGACCAGTAATCCTCATACACTAACACTATCCTACACACACTAGGGACAAATTACAATCTTTTACAATCTTTTGCGGAAGCCATGTGGGAAGAAACCGGTGCACCCGGAGAAAACCTTGGCCACCACCTTGATGTAGGTAGGGTAGACAACGTTTAGTTTGGTTCGGAGGCACAGGTCCTCTGGTCCACCCAGTCCGCACCGACCAGCGATCACCCTGCAGACTCGACATATCCTACCTACGCACACTAGGGCCAATTTACGATCTTTTACCGAAGACAATTAGCCTACAAACCTGTGCGTCTCTGGAGTGTAGGAGGAAACCGGAGCAACCGGAGAAAACCCATGCTGTAACTGGGAGAACGTACAAACTCCATACAGACAGCACCCGTGGTCAGGATCGAACCCGGGTCTCTGGCGCTGTGAGGCAGCAACTCCACCACCACCAGTATGAAGGAGATAGGGGGTAAACAGTGGCATCGATAGGGTAGACAGTCGTAACCTTTATCCCAGGATGAACAAATTCCATGGGTTACACAAAAAGCTGGAGAAACTCAGCGGGTGCAGCAGCATCTAAGGAGCGAAGGAGATAGGCGACGTTTCGGGTCGAGACCCTTCTTCAGACTGGTTAGGGATCAGGGAAAGGAGAGATATAAACAGTGATGTGGAGAGATAAAGAACAATGAATGAAAGATATGCAAAAAAGTATCGATGATAAAGGAAACAGGCCATTGTAAGCTGTTTGTAGTGTGAAAATGAGAAGCTAGTGCAACTTGGGTGGGGGAGAGATAGAGAGAGAAGGAATGCCAGGGCCCGAGGGCTGAGGGAGAGGTGGGAAGGGGAGGAAACAGCAAGGGTTAACAGAATTGAGAAAATTCAATGTTTAAGCCCAGAGGATGCAGACTTCCCAAGCGGAATATGAGGTGCTGTTCCTCCAACTTGCGGTGTTGCTCACTCTGGCCGTGGAGGAGGCCCAGGACCGAGAGGTCGGATACGGAATGGGAGGGGGAGTTGAAGTGCTGAGCCACCGGGAGGTCGGGTTGGTTATTGCGGACCGAGCGGAGGTGTTCGGCGAAACGATCGCCCAGCCTCCGCTTGGTCTCACCGATGTAGATCAGCTGGCATCTGGAGCAACGGATGCAGTAGATGAGGTTGGAGGAGGTGCAGGTGAACCTCTGTCAGACCTGGAAGGACTGCTTGGGTCCCTGAAAGGAGTGGAGGGAGGAGGTGGCCCCTGCTAATGCCATGCTAGACGGCGTAGCTTTACGGAGAAAAGAGCAACGTTTAAAATCCATGTGCAAGTTTAGTTTTACACAGAAGATGGTGGGTGCCTGTAACGGGCTGCTGAGGTGGAGGTGGCGGTGGAGGCAGATACGATCGTGACATTGAAGAAGCTCTTGGAAATATACATGGAAGTGCAGGGATGTGGATCATTCACAGGCAAATGAGATCTGTTCATCTTGCCAGCATGTTCGGCACGAACATTATGGGCCGAAGGGCCTGTTCCTGCGCTGTACTCTTCTCATACGGTATAGGAGCCGAATTAGGCCATTCGGCCCATCAAGTCTACTCTGGTACGTCCTGCTACAAGAATCTTCAAGTTTCCCCTGACCCCATTCCCCCGTCCGAAATTGAATTCAGAATGTTAATTCTACTATTTAATTCTACTGTCCATTTAAAATATTTTGTCAGCTCGTTTAATAATCTCTCCTGATATATACTCCCCTTAGATATCAGCCATAGAGTCATTCGGTGTGAACCTCTGAACCTAAATCCCTTGCATTATTCGAGGCCCCATTAATGACTGGCCCCCTTACCCAGTAAATGCTGCCCCCTCCCATCTCCCATCCAACACAAAGTGGCGACTTGCACAAAGGACGTCATGGGGAGAAGGCAGGAGAATGGGGTTTGGAGGGAGAGGTAGATCAGCCATGTTGAATGGCAGTGTAGACTTGATGGGTCGAATTCTGCTCCTATCACTTATGATCTTATGAAAAGCCCTCCCTGCTGAGGGTTTGTTCTGAGTCCTTGTCTTTGAGCTCAGGAGCGGATTTAGTGACATCTTATGTGTGGGAAAGAACTGCAGATGCTGGTTTATGCTGAATATAGACACACAGTGCTGGAGTAACTCAGCCAGAGGCGCTCGCTGCATGTCCCGCTGAGTGACTCCAGCACTTTGCGTCTATCTTCAGCGCACACATAGACAGTACAGCCCAGGTACAGGCCGCAATGTCTGCGCTGGACATGATGCCAGGTTAAACTAATCTCCTCTGCCTGCATGTGATCCTTAAGGGCCTGTCCCACCAGCATGCAACTCCATGCGATGAGCGCGACCTATTGTGGTCGCTTGAGCCGTGCGGAATTGTGCGGAGTTCGTCCCGCCACCGCGCGGGGTTCCGAAAAACTGACCTTGTTCGAAAATTCCGCGCGGCAACGGCTTGTCGGCTCGCAGTCGCCTCGACGCATTACACACCGTCTCGACGTCGTGCCTCCGTGACCCTCTCTGTAGGTGCCTCCGTGACCCTCTGTGTGTGTGGCTCCATGGCCCTCTGTATGTGTGCCTCTGTGCCCCTCTCTGTGTGCCCCTCTCTGTCCTGGCGAACTTACCTTTAAGACTTCGCTCCAAGTTCGCTTCACTTTGCGCCGCGTTGCGCCACTCACCCGACCTCCGCGCGGCCCTCGCTGCCGGTTTGGTCGCGCTTGCTGCATGCAGGCGCATGCTGTTGGGAACGGCCCTGTACAGGGGATCACCCGACCTCCGCGCGGCCCCCGCTTCTAGTTTGATCGCGCTCATCGCATGGAGTTGGATGCTGGTAGGACTGGCCCTTAACCCCTCCATTCCCTGCATCTCCATGCACGGGCGGAAATCGCTTTTAATACATGGGGGGGGGGGGGGGGGGGGATGGACACAATGAGGCTTAACATCTGGGACGGGTCGGCAACCTACGGCCCACGGGCCGGATCCGGCCCGTAACCCAAAATCACCCGGCCTGCAGGTGCATTTTCTTTCAGTTAGTTTTGGCAGCCAGTCCCGGGGCAGGCGGGCAGGCGCGCAGGCGACATGGGAACAGCAGGTCGTTTGGCCCACCGTTTCCGCGCTGACCAGTGAAGCAATGCGTTCCAAGTACCCACCACTCTCTGTAAAAAAAAATATGTCCCACAGATATCCTTTATACAATGATCCTCTTACACTAAAGCAATGCCCCGTTTCCACATGGGGATAAATACTGTCTATCCTAAGGTAGATAGAAAAGGCTGGAGTAACTCTTTTCTTTCTTTTAAAATCTTTTTATTGTTTTTTTATCCCCAAAGAAAACAAAAATGAAACATTTTTATAAAAAACAGTGCAAGAAAAAAATAGTGATAAACATAACAATGCATTGGGATCAGGATAACGTTAATAACAGGTATAACCTGATATGAGACCTGTGTCAAAGTACACATTGAGTATAGACCTCCCGGTCTCTATGTA
This sequence comes from Raja brachyura, assembly GCA_963514005.1. The sequence continues at coordinate 3,517,985 of OY740790.1, read as the reverse complement.
AATATAGTTACATCTTTAAAAGAAAACTTATGAATGTAGGAAAAAAACACAGAGAAAAAGTAAAAGAATAAATGAAAAAGCAAAACCCCCTAAACTAAAAAAAATTAAATTAAATTAAAAAAATTAATAATTATAAAATATAACTAAAAATTAAATAAATAAAAACTAAACAAAGCGAAACGAAATCTGAACTAAAAGTTTCAACAATTTAAGTCTGTATGACGTCAAGTCCGTTCCACCATATAGAGGTAAAATAGTTTTTATAACGGTTAAACAGGGAGCAGTTTATATTGTTATATTAAATTTTCCCCCAGTCTTATCAACTTTAACCAAGGGCTCAACAATGTCACTCCTAATTGTTCCCTAAATTTAAACATGACATTGTTTCAGAACACCACTGGAGTGTGGTCGGAGGGTTGGAGTCTTTCCATTTAAATAAAATAGATCTTCGGGCGAGTAACTCGGCGGGTCAGACAGCATCTCTGGAGGGAAGGGACGGGCGATGATTTGGGTCGCGACCCTTCCTACAGAATTTCACCATTGGCCTGGATCCACAAATCACTTTGTCATGTATTGCCCTTATTTCTGTGTGGGTATAGTGTTCCTCTATCAATGAATGAATCCATTGACACATGCGACAAGTCACAGTCAAATTCTTTGCTTGCATGCCCAAGGTATGTAAATAGTTGCCACACAAAGGGCGTTTCCAAAGTAACTAAGTACCCCCCTGCCAGCGCCTATCGTGCAAGCGTGCTTAGCATTGGAATAAAGAATTGAGACCCTTCTTTAGATTAAGGGTCAGTATGCCTCTTATAATGTTATATACTTCTGACAAGTCTCCCCTCGGCCTCTGACGCTGAAGAGAAAACAATCCAAGATTACCCAGCCTCTGCTAACACCTTTTGGAAGTATCAGTATTGTGCTGAGCTATTCCACAATGCACGTCATAAAAATAATGGAGATTAATCAATAGCCAATAGACAATAGGTGCAGGAGTAGCCCATTCGGCCCTTTGAGCCAGCACCACCATTCAATGTGATCATGGCTGATCATCCCCAATCAGTACGCAGAATCAGAATCGCATATAGATAGGGTGGTAAAGAAAGCTTTTGGTGTGCTGGCCTTTATAAATCAGAGCATTGAATATAGGAGTAGGGAAGTAATGTTAAAATTGTACAAGGCATTGGTGAGACCAATTCTGGAGTATGGTGTACAATTTTGGTCGCCTAATTATAGGAAGGATGTCAACAAAATAGAGAGAGTACAGAGGAGATTTACTAGAATGTTGCCTGGGTTCCAGCAACTAAGTTACAGAGAAAGGTTGAACAAGTTAGGTCTTTATTCTTTGGAGCGCAGAAGGTTAAGGGGGGACTTGATTGAGGTCTTTAGAATGATGAAAGGGATAGACAGAGTTGACGTGGATAAGCTTTTCCCATTGAGGGTAGGGAAGATTCAAACAAGAGGGCATGACATGAGAATTAAGGGACAGAAGTTTAGGGGTAACATGAGGGGGAACTTCTTTACTCAGAGAGTGGTGGCTGTGTGGAATGATCTTCCAGCAGAAGTGGTGGAGGCAGGATCGATTTTAACATTTAAAAGTAAAGTGGATAGGTATATGGACGGGAAGGGAATGGAGGGGTATGGTCTGAGTGCAGGTAGATGGGACTAGGGGAAAATAAGTGGTCGGCACGGACTGGAAGGGCCGAGAGGGCCTGTTTCCGTGTTGTAATTGTTATATGGTTATATAGTACCCCGTTCATGCCTTCTCCCCATATCCCCTGACTCCGCTATCTTTAAGAGCCCTATCTAACTCTCTCTTGAATGCATACAGAGAATTGGCCTCCACCGCCCTCTGAGGCAGAGAATTCCACAGACTCACAATCTCTGGGTGAAAAAGTTTTTCCTCATCTCCGTTCTAAATGGCCAACCCCTGATTTTTAAACTGTGGCCCCTGGTTCTGGACTCCCCCAACATTGGGAACGTGTTTCCTGTTACAATGTTATCAGACACAATCTGCCTCTTAATTATATTTGGTTTGTTAATATTGTGCCGATTATTCAATTTGCTCCTGATAATCACAGTCACGACACATGATGCCATTACAGATGGTGAGTCATTCACTGTAACCTCATTAACATTTAATTAAAAATGTCATGATGTGGCCCATTCTATAAAATCGTTAATAATCTTCCATAGAAACATAGAAACATAGAAAAATAGGTGCAGGAGTAGGCCATTCGGCCCTTCGAGCCTGCACCGCCATTCAATGTGATCATGGCTGATCATCCAACTCAGTATCCCGTACCTGCCTTCTCTCCATACCCCCTGATCCCTTTAGCCACAAGTGCCACATCTAACGCCCTCTTAAATATAGCCAATGAACTGGCCTCAACTACCTTCTGTGGCAGAGAATTCCAGAGACTCACCACTCTCTGTGTAAAGAATGTTTTCCTCATTTCGGTCCTAAAGGAATTCCCCCTTATCCTTAGACTGTGACCCCTTGTTCTGGACTCCCCCAACATCGGGAACAATCTTCCAGCATCTAGCTTGTCCAACCCCTTAAGAATTTTGTAGGTTTCTATAAGATCCCCCCTCAATCTTCTAAATTCCATCGAGTACAAACCGAGTCTATCCAATCTTTCCTCATATGAAAGTCCTGACATCCCAGGAATCAGTCTGGTGAATCTTCTCTGTACCCCCTCTATGGCAAGGATGTCTTTCCTCAGATTTGGAGACCAAAACTGTACGCAGTACTCCAGGTGTGGCCTCACCAAAACCCTGTACAACTGCAGTAGAACCTCCCTGCTCCTATACTCAAATCCTTTCGCTATGAATGCTAACATACCATTTGCTTTCTTCACTGCCTGCTGCACCTGCATGCCTACTTTCAATGACCGGTGTACCATGACACCCAGGTCTTGTTGCATCTCCCCCTTACCTAATCTGCCACCATTCAGATAATAGTCTACCCTCATGTTTTTGCCACCAAAGTGGATAACCTCACATTTATCCACATTGTACTGCATCTGCCCATTCACTCAGCCTATCCAAATCACCCTGCAGCCTCCAAGCATCCTCCTCACACCTAACTATACCCCCCAGCTTGGTATCATCTGCAAATTTGGAGATGTTGCATTGAATTCCCTCGTCCAAATCATTAATATATATTGTAAATAGCTGGGGTCCCAGCACTGAGCCTTGCGGCACCCCACTAGTCACTGCCTGCCATTCTGAAAAGGACCCGTTTACTCCTACCCTTTGCCTCCTGTCTGCTAGCCAGTTCTCTATCCACATCAATACTGAACCCCCAATACCGTGTGCTTTAAGTTTGTATGCTAATCTCTTATGCGGGACCTTGTCGAAAGCCTTCTGAAAGTCTAGATATAACACATCCACTGGTTCTCCCTTATCCACTCTACTAGTTACATCCTCGAAAAATTCTATCAGATTTGTCAGACATGATTTACCTTTCGTAAATCCATGCTGACTTTGTCCAATGATTTCACCACTTTCCAAATGCGCTGCTATCCCATCTTTAATAACTGACTCTAGCAGTTTCCCCACTACCGATGTTAGACTAACTGGTCTGTAATTCCCCGCTTTCTCTCTCCCTCCTTTTTTAAAAAGTGGGGTTACATTAGCTACCCTCCAATCCTCAGGAACTACTCCAGAATCTAAGGAATTTTGAAAAATTATCACTAATGCATCCACTATTTCTGTGGCTACCTCCTTGAGTACTCTGGGATGCAGACTATCTGGCCCTGGGGATTTATCGGCCTTCAATCCGTTCAATTTACCCAACACCACCTCCCGGCTAACCTGGATTTCACTCAGTTCCTCCATCTTATTTGACCCCCGTTCCACTGCTATTTCCGGCAGATTATTTATGTCTTCCTTAGTGAAGACAGAACCAAAGTAGTTATTCAATTGGTCTGCCATGTCCTTGTTCCCCATGATCAATTCACCTGTTTCTGACTGCAAGGGACCAACATTTGTTTTAACTAGTCTCTTTCTCTTTACATATCTATAAAAACTTTTGCAGTCAGTTTTTATGTTCCCTGCCAGTTTCCTTTCATAATCTATTTTCCCTTTCCTAATTAAGCCCTTTGTCCTCCTCTGCTGGATTCTGAATTTCTCCCAGTCCTCCGGTAGGCTGCTTTTTCTGGCAAATTTGTATGCCTCATCTTTTGTTTTTATACTATCCCTGATTTCCCTTGTTATCCATGGATGCACCACCTTCCCCGATTTATTCTTTTGCCAAACTGGTATGAACAACTTTTGTACTTCATCCATGCAGTCTTTAAATACCTTCCATTGCACATCCACTGTCAACCCTTTAAGAATCACCTGCCAGTCTATCTTGGCCAATTCACATCTCATACCTTCAAAGTTACCTTTGTTCAAGTTCAGAACCCTTGTTTCTGACTTAATTTTGTCACTCTCCATCCTAATGAAGAACTCAACCATATTATGGTCACTCTTGCCCAAGGGGCCACGCACAACAAGACTGCTAACTAACCCTTCCTCATTACTCAATACCCAGTCTAGAATAGCCTGCTCTCTCGTTGGTTCCTCCACATGTTGGTTGAGAAAACTATCCCGCATACATTCCAGGAAATCCTCTTCCTCAGCACCCCTGCCAATTTGATTCACCCAATCTACATGCAGATTGAAGTCACCCATTATAACCGTGTTACCCTTGTTGCACGCATTTCTAATTTCCTGTTTGATGCCATCCCCAACTCCAATACTACTGTTAGGTGGCCTGTACACAGTTCCCACTAGCGTTTTCTGCCCCTTAGAGTTTCGCAGCTCTACCCATATCGATTCCACATCCTCCACGCTAATGTCCTTCCTTTCTATTGCATTAATCTCCTCTCTCACCAGCAACGCTACCCCACCTCCTTTTCCTTTTCGTCTATCCCTCCTGAATATTGAATATCCCTGGATGTTCAGCTCCCAGCCTTGGTCATCCTGGAGCCAAGTCTCCGTGATTCCAACTATAGCATAGTCATTAATCGCTATCTGCACCTTCAACTCATCCACCTTATTACGAATGCTCCTCGCATTGAGACACAAAGCCTTCAGGCTTGTTTTTACAACACTCCGATGGATTCAGAATGTAGTTTGTCGTGTATGAAACCTAATGCAAATAACTGTCCATTAAATGCATCAAGTACTTTGGTTTAGTTTGAGATATAGCGTGGAACAGGCCCACCTGCCCAGAGAGTCCGTGGACCAGCGATCGCCTCGTACACCAGCACTATCCTGCACACACTAGATGGTTAAGAAGGAACTGCAGATGCTGAAAAATCGAAGGTAGACAAAAGTGCTGGAGAAACTCAGCGGGTGCAGCAGCATCTATGGAGCGAAGGAAATAGGCAACGTTTCGGCCCGAAACGTTGCCTATTTCCTTCGCTCCATAGATGCTGCTGCACCCGCTGAGTTTCTCCAGCACTTTTGTCCCCACACACTAGGGACAGTTTACAATTTTATCAAAGCCAATTAATACACTAACCTGTACTTCTTTGGAGTGTGGGAGGAAACCGGAGCCCCCGGGGAAGACCCACGCAGGTCACGGGGAGAGCGTGCAAACTCCGTACAGACAGCACCCGCAGTCAGGATCAAACCCGGGTCTCTGGCGCTGTAAGGCAGCAACTCTTCCGCTACGCCACCAGCTAGTTAGAGGTACAGCGTGGAAACAGACCCTGCGGCCCACCGAATCTGTGCTGACCAGCAATCACCCCGTACACTAGTCCTGTCCAACACACTAGAGGCCAATTTACAGAAGCCAATTAACCTGCAAACTGCACGTCTTTGAGATGAGGGGGGAAACCAGAGCACCCGGAGGAAACCCACGCAGTCACAGGGAGAACATGCAGATTCTGTACAGACACCCTCCCCCACCCTGGTCGTGATCGAACCTGGGTCTCTGCAGCTGTAAGGCAGCGACTCCACTGCTGCACCACTGTGCCGCCCGTACTTCTAAACCTCGCCGTGAATCGCTCATCTTAGCCAACTTGTTTCTCTAGGTATTACGTTTATTCCAGTTGGGCAAGGGTGAGAGGGTCAGCATGAACATGATGGGCCGAAGGTCCCATTTCTGTGCTGTACTGGATTTGTTGCTGGAAAGTTAACAAAAACCCGTGTCCCTGGTGCTGTAAGGCAGCAGCACTACCTGCCGCGTCGCAGCGACACTGTGCCACCAGCTTCATGAGGCTGGTCGGGCTTGTGGTGCGGGATTATATCCAGGGATTATTTAATTTATCTGCGCATGCTGCTGTTAATAAGTACTAAAAGTATCCATCGCCATAACTGGCAAGTTCAAATAGGCAACACGGAAAGGACATCCTAATTTGAGGAAGGACATCCTTGCTATTGAGGCAGTGCAGCCTAGGTTCTCGATGTTAATCCCCAGGTTGGTGGGACTGTCACATAGAAACATAGAAACATAGAAAATAGGTGCAGGAGTAGGCCATTCGGCCCTTCGAGCCTGCACCGCCATTCAATGTGATCATGGCTGATCATGATAAGAGGCGGCTTGTATTCACTGGAATTTAGAAGGACGAGAGTGAATCTTATAGAAACGTATAAAATTATAAAAGTACTGGACAAGTTGGATGCAGGAAAAATGTTCCCAATGTTGGGCGAGTCCAGAACCAGGGGCCACAGTCTTAGAATAAAGGGGAGGCCATTTAAAACTGAGATGAGAAAAAACTTTTTCACCCAGAGAGTTGTGAATTTGTGGAATTCCCTGCCACAGAGGGCAGTGGAGGCCAATTCACTGGATGAATTTAAAAGAGAGTTTAGATAGAGCTCTAGGGGCTAGTGGAATCAAGGGATATGGGGAGACGGCAGGCACGGGGTACTGATTGTGGATGATCAGCCATGATCACAATGAATGGTGGTGTTGGTTCGAAGGGCCGAATGGCCTCCTCCTGCACCTATTTTCTATGTCTATGTTTCTACATAGAGGGCAGTCCTAATGCAAGCGAACGTGATTAGTGATCGGCCTGAACATGATGGGCCGAAGGGCCCATTCCTGTGCGGTACTTAGCTGTTGTCAACATTATCAGTCACTGCACCAAAGGGCGGTGTAGAGAAGAAACAGTTCCCCAGTCAGAGTATTGAGTATAGAAGTTGGAAGGTCATATTGCAGTTGTATAAGACATTTGTGAGGCCACATTTAGAGTATTGTGTTCAGTTTTGGGCACCATGTTATAGGAAAGATGTTATCAAGCTGGAAAGGGTGCAGAGAAGATTTACGAGGATGTTGCCAGGACTAGAGGGTGTGAGCTATAGGGAGAGGTTGAGCAGGCTGGGTCTCTATTCCATGGAGCGCAGGAGGATGAGGGGAGATCTTATAGAGGTGTAAAAATCATGAGAGGAATAGATTGGGTAGATGTACAGAGTCTCTTGCCCAGAGTAGGGGAATCGAAGGACCAGAGGACATAGGTTCAATGTGAAAGGGAAAAGATTTAAGAGGCATCTGAGGCATAACTTTTGCACTCAAAGGGAACAAGCTGCCAGAGGAGGTAGTTGAGGCTGGGACTATCCCAAAGTTTAAGAAAGCGTTAGGCAGGTACATGGATAGGACAGGTTTGGAGGGATATGGACCAAACACTAGCAGGTGGGACTAGTGTAGCTGGGACATGTTGGTCGGTGTGTGGCCGAGATGGGTCAAAGGGCCTGTTTCAACGCTGTGTCACGCTGTGACTCTACGAGAGTGGTTATTGGAAAGTTAATCCACCTTATACATCCTTTTTCCTCTCAGTTGTTTAGCTGTTTGAAGGCCCTTGGCTTTGTGTTTCGTGGCTACATGCAATGAAAGGATCCAGCCAGTTGCAACAATTTTCTTGACAGTTTATGAAAATCCAATCATTGATATTTGTGAGTCCGCTAACAGAATCTACAATATCAAGCTCATGTTTAAAGCTAATTTGGCTGCTTATATGTTCATTTAATTGCGAACTACTGCAGACGGCTGTGAAGGCCAAGTCATTGGGTATTTTTCAAGTGGAGATTGACAGATTTTTGATTAGTAAGGGTATCTATCAGGGGTTATGGGGGGGAAGGAAGGAGAATGGGGTTAGGGAGAGATAGATCCGAATTTAAACCAGTTTAATATCGGATTATGGAATGGTATGATTTATAGAAAAAAATTCCCAGTGTTGGGAGAGTCCAGAACCAGGGGCCACAGTCTTAGAATAAAGGGGAGGTCATTTAATACTGAGGTGAGAAAAAAAGTTTTCACCCAGAGAGTTGTGAATTTGTGAAATTCCCAGCCACAGAGGGCAGTGGAAGCCAAGTCACTGGATGGATTTAAGAGAGAGTTAGATAGAGCTCTGAGGGCTAGTGGAATCAAGGGATATGGGGAGAAGGCAGGCACGGGTTATTGATTGGGGACGACCAGCCATGATCACAATGAATGGCGGTACTGGCTCGAAGGGCCGAATGGCCTCCTATTGCACCTATTTTCTATGTTTCTATGCTCATCAACCAAGCAACTCGCTCAATTAAAAAAAGACACAAAGTGCTGGAGTAACTCAGCGGGTCAGGCAGCATCTGTGGAGAACATGGATAGGTGACGTTTCACAGAGTGCTGGAGTAACTCAGCGGGTCAGGCAGCATCTGTGGAGAACATGGATAGGTGACGTTTCACAGAGTGCTGGAGTAACTCAGCGGGTCAGGCAGCATCTGTGGAGAACATGGATAGGTGACGTTTCACAGAGTGCTGGAGTAACTCAGCGGGTCAGGCAGCATCTGTTGAGAACATGGATAGGTGACGTTTCACAGAGTGCTGGAGTAACTCAGCGGGTCAGGCAGCATCTGTGGAGAACATGGATAGGTGACGTTTCACAGAGTGCTGGAGTAACTCAGCGGGTCAGGCAGCATCTGTGGAGAACATGGATAGGTGACGTTTCACAGAGTGCTGGAGTAACTCAGCGGGTCAGGCAGCATCTGTGGAGAACATGGATAGGTGACGTTTCACAGAGTGCTGGAGTAACTCAGCGGGTCAGGCAGCATCTGTGGAGAACATGGATAGGTGACGTTTCACAGAGTGCTGGAGTAACTCAGCGGGTCAGGCAGCATCTGTGGAGAACATGGATAGGTGACGTTCAGATGGCAGATGGGTGAAGAAAGGTCAGAGAGAAGACTATGAGATAAGGAGGGAAGATGTACAAATTGTGGTCAGCGGAAGGGATATAGTGGCATACAGCATGGAAACAGACCCTTCAGCCCAACTTACCTGTGCTGACCAAGATGCCCGGCTCCACTAGTCCCACCTGCCTGCATTTGGTCCATATCCTTCCAAACCTGTCCTATCCATGTACCTGTCCAAATGTTTTTTAAATATTGTGATGGAAGGGGGAAGGAAATTGGAGAGGGCAGAGGAGGAGGGAATGGTAGGGTGAGAGGAGAAGGGGAAGGGGGGGTGGGGCGAGGGAGGGGAGGGAGGAGGGGGAAGGAGCATTCTAGTGGAGGGAGTGCTTGGACAACAGGGAAAGTACATAATAAGGATAATTAAGAAAGAATCAGATTTGCTCTGTGAGCTTGCATTTACTCGATGGGCCAAATGGCATCCTCATGTGTCAATAAGGATATAAAGGGAAAGATGTTTGCAACTGAATTTCAATTTCCATCCAAAGGATTGCAATGCTTTGATCAACCTAATTTTTTTAATTGATATGTTTTATTGATATGTTATAAAATCCAGTACATGACATTAATTAAGAATAATAAGTGGATGCTTTTGTGAATACAGTAAACCCTTGATATAATGGTCAGTGGGGGATGGTGTCCGTTATTGCTGATTGTCCACTATAACAGAGTGAGGGGTTATCATTGCATGTAGCTGAAACAAGGAACTGCAGATAAAGGTAAATAAGCAAAAGGACACAGAGTGCTGGAGTAACTCAGCGGGTCAGGCAGCATCTTTAGAGAACATTGATCGGTGACGTTACAGGTCGGGTCTGTTCTTCAGACTGATTCAGGCAGTTGAGTTACTCCAGCACTTTGTGTCCTGTTACCTTAAAACTAGTTGCTGATGGTTCTGGTGTGCACCAGCGCGCCCTTCTTCACCGGCCACCCGCACGGATGGTGGAAGGTGGCTGTTCTTGCGGCTCACGTTGTAGCCCCTGGGGACGCTTTCCTCTGGCCGCCGCCACTGACAGGGCGCGCTCGGTCACTGTGGGGCTCCCTCCCCTCTCACCAGCTGCCGCCTCTCCCTGTCGGCCGTCACGATGTCCGCTCCCCGCTACAAAGCCACCTCCTCCTCCCCCTCCCCAGCGGCCATCGACATCTTTCAAGGTGGTGTATGTTGGTGGGCATCATGGTGGCTCAGCGGTAGTGTTGCTGCCTTATAGTGGCAGAGACCTGGGTTTAGCAATGTTACAAAATTTTGAGATTTAAAAAATCAAGTCTGCAATTTATCCCATCAGATAAAGCATAAAAAGAAGTTTAATTTGACACCTAATTCACTTTCATATCTTCAGTATTAAAAAAGTTATGGCCATTTTCATACTCGGAAATTAGCATCTTGTTCCCCATTGCCTTTCCATTGACGTAACACAAAAGCTGTGATCTAGGACAGTCAAAAGCCCATAACTTCCTTAAAAATTAGGAGAACTGAATGAAATTTTCAGTTATTATAGATTGAAGTATTCTGAAACAAAAATGAAACAATCTTACTTGGATGACCAGAAATTAAAGCATATAATTAGTTAGTTACCTAATTGTAGCTAATTACAAAATGCAATTACTAGACCTAAACATCTATCCATTTCTTAAGAAAAGGTTAACATTTTTAAAAAGCCTAAGTGTCCAAATAACATTCACATACAAATTCACAATATAACATGATTTTTAAATCTCATTGTCATGAATTTATAGGCCAAATTGAAGGAATTTAGTGTTTAATTCCCGTAAATTAATGGCCATTTAAATCAACTTGCGAGTGGGTTTTTTTTGGAACGCGATGGATTGGAACGTTGCGGTTTGCGGTGAATTTACCCCCCAGTCGGCAGGAAAAATACTGCCAGTTTGTTTATATTTTTAGTCACCTTTTCGCAACATGAAAATTTGATTAAAGGCTTCTTAAGAAGCACGTTTTTATGTAAAAATAAACTGTGTACCTTCTTTTGTCCCCTACGTAAGATCCGTCCCGTTGTCGGCGTTGATGGCATTAAAATATGATTTTTAATTTACTCCTGCATTTAATTTTTCCAGCGGTAATTTTAATAAACTTAATAAAACGGCAGCTGAAGCGATTTTTCTTCAGCAACTAAAAAGCCTGTTCAAAATTGATTTGAATAGTCTGAAGAAAAATCGCATTTTAATCCCGCCCCCCTCCCAAAGGCGCCAAAGTCGCGCACACAGGCAGTGGCAGAACTGCAGCGCCGCTAAAGGTACGTTTTGTAACAGACCTACTGGGTTCAATCCTGACTATATTGATCCGGGTTCGATCCTGACGTTCTCCCCGTGACCTACGCGGGTTTTCTCCGGGATCTCTGGATTCCTCCAACACTACAAAGACATACAGGTTCGTAGGTTAATTGGCTTTGTAAAAATTGTAAATTGACCCTAGTGCTTGTTGGGTAGAGTTAATGTGCGGGGATCGCTGGTCGGTGTGGACTCGAAGGGCTTGTTTCCGCGCTGTATCTCTAAACTAAACAGCTGGCGAGAGGGGAGGGAGCCCGGGGTGACCGAGCGCGTCCTGTCGGTGGTGGCGGCCCGAAGGAACCACCGTCCCCAGGGGCTACAACAACTCGTTGGTGAAGAAGAGCACCTTGTGAGTCAGGGGTGGCGTCAGAAACGGGCTGGGCAGCCGTTTTTTGCCGGGGTGGGGGGGGGGGGGGGGGGGTTGCGGCAGGTCTTACCGCTGTAACCAAAATCCATTATAAAGGGGTCTGTTAAAAGGATGGCTTACTGTGCTAACAAAATAATTTGATGTCGGATAGCACGATACCAGTGAATCGCCTTTAATTTCACATGCATTACTTGAGAAATGAGAACATGCATTATTGAATTTTTAAAAATGATACCATTTATATCTTTTAGGGACGGGACTACTGCTCAGAGGAGGAGGATATTACATAGTGCCAACTCTGTCACACAATGTCTGACTACCACTGTGTACATAGACTAAAGCCAGATCAGTATGCTCAAGATACCACTGCGATTAAAGCTGCATTGAAGATGGGACTTTGTTTGCCCTGGTGTGCCACATTATGGGACTAATGGTTCCTTGCAATCGGCGACGCAAGCATCCTTGAGGACTATCAATGCTCTTTGCTGCTAATACATTTCCTTTCTGCGTTCTCTCTCCCCGCGCCCGCCAGAGTGGCGGCCCTTGAGCGATGCCCCGGACTCTGAGGGCGAGAGCTGGTGGCGTGAAGCTGGAGCGCGCCCGGCGCGCCTGCCTGTTGCCGGGCGGACCGGGCGGTGCCTGGAGACGTGGGCTTCCTCGTGGCGGACTTTCCAGACCCCACCCCCCCCACCCCCCCCCCCCCCCCCCCCCCACCCCTGGGAGAGGCTTCGGTGTCAAAGCTCGTGAGTGTGGTCGGTGCGGCTGCCAGTGGACCTCGTCCTGGCCACCCCTTCAACTGTGCCAGCCGTCGAAAGGTGCAAAGAGCGGCAAAGATCTCGACCTGCTGCAGGAGTGCAACTTAAACAGACGGCCATTCGGCAAACCCAATTGGAAAAAAAACCTCTTTCTAGGAACTGATAGCACATGTCCTATCCAAAAAAAAAATTATATATATATATATAAATATATATATAATGCTTTCTGTTTTCGGTGCTGGATAATATGGTTGCTTTTAGCAGGTAATGGTGTTCCCGGCGATATTTTGATTTTTTTTCTATTAATAAAAATACTGTAGTTTCTTTCTGTGATTTGCTATTGTTTTTCTTTTAATTTCAGGGGTAAATGATGTCCATGGCGGATTTGTGAGGATGTTTCCACGGGTGGGAGAGTCTAGGACCACACGGTCGCAGCCTCAGAATTAAAGGAAGGAGATGAAGAGGAATTTCTTTAGTCAGAGGGTGGTGCATCTGTGGAATTCATTGCCACAGGAGGCTGTGGAGGCCAAGTCAGTGGATATTTTTAAGGCGTTGACAGATGGATTTTTGATTAGTACGGGTGTCAGGGGTTATGGGGTGAAGGCAGAAGAATGGGGTTGAGAGGGAATGTTAAATCAACCACAATTGAATGGCGGAGTAGACCTGATGGGCCGAATGGCCTAATTCAGCTCCTAGAATATATAAACTTATGATAGAAGATGCAGGAGTGTGAATAATGTTTTATTAGTGTCATTCTTGCACTGTTGGCCCTTTGGAACCACATGTTTAAAGAAGCAAAGTTTAAAACAAAAACACAAATCCATTATTCCGAGACTGAACCATAACCTTCCAGGCGAGGCAGAGGTTCACTTGCACCTCCTCCAACCTCATCTACTGTATCCATTGTTCAAGATGTGGACTCTTATACATTCGGCGAGACCAAACGCAGACTGGGCGATCGTCCCGGTGAACACCTTCACTCAGCCCGCCTGGACCAACCTGATCTCCCGGTTGCCAAACACTTTAATTCCCCTTCCCATTCCCACACCGACCTTTCTGTCCTGGGCCTCCTCCATTGTCAGAGTGAGGCTAAACACAAATTGGAGGAACAGCACCTCATATTTTGCTTGGGCAGCTTACAGCCCAGTGGTATGAATATTGACTTCTCTCACTTCAGGTAACCCCGGCATTCCCTCTCTCTATCCCTCCCCCACCCAAGTCGCACCAGCTTCTCGTTCTCACCCAACAAACAGCTAACAATGGCCTGTTTCCTTTATCATTGTAACTTGTTTTGCATATCTTTAATTATACTTCTTTATCTCTCCATTTCACCGTCTATATCTCTCATTCCCCTTATCCCTAACCAGTCTGAAGAGGCGTCTTGACCCGAAACATCACCCATTCCTTCTCTCCCGCTGAGTTACTCCGGCATTTTGTGTCCATCTTCGGTTTAAACCAGCATCTGCAGTTCCTTCCTGCACATCAAGCTCTGGTGCAGTAAGGATGAAAGGGAATCGGTTACCACTGGGAAACTCAGTGCCTGCCATTACAACAGGTTCAAGCCAACACTTAGAGTCATGTAGCATGGAGAGGGGCCCTTCGGCCCAACTTGCCGATGCTGACCAAAGTGCCTCAACATTAATCCCACCTGCCTGCATTAGTTTAGTTTACTGTAGAGATAGAGTGCGGAAACGGGCCCTTCGGCCCATCGAGTCTACGCCGACCGGCGATCCCCCAATTTAAAATCTTTTACCTAAGCCAATTAACCCACAAACCTGTACGTCTTGGAGTGTGGGAGGAAACAGGAGCACCAGGAGGAAACCCACATGGTCACGGGGATAATGTACAATCTTTGTCAGACAGCGTCCGTAGTCAGGATTGAACCCGGGTCTCTGGCGCTGTGAGGCAGCGACTCTACCACTGCACCACTGTGCTGCCCCATATGCTTCTAAACCTTGACAGGCACAAAATGCTGGAGTAACTCAGTGGGTCAGGCAGCATCCTTCTAAACCTTTCCAATCCATTTGGTATTATACTAAGGATAAGGGGGAAGTCTTTTAGGACAGAGATGAGAAATACATTTTTCACACAGAGAGTGGTGAGTCTGTGGAATTCTCTGCCACAGAAGGTAGTTGAAGCCAGTTCATTGGTTATATTTAAGAGGGAGCTAGATGTGGCCCTTGTGGCTAAAGGGATCAGGGGGTATGGAGAGAAGGCAGGTACGGGATACTATGTTGGATGATCAGCCATGATCATATTGAATGGCGGTGCAGGCTCGAAGGACCGAATGGCCTACTCCTGCACCTATTTTTTATGTTTCTATGTTTCTATTATAATGGGAAATTCTAACGCGGTGCGTGTAATGGCTCAATGCTTAAATAAGGAGGGCAACGCACCAAGCATAATTGAGGACTTTTATTTAAAAAGAGAAATATTAATGAAATTGAGAAGCCGTACAATATTTAGTGGCAGTGAAACTAATTTTATTATAGGCTTCAAAATTAAACTTTAAGTTAGATGCCATTTCCTTTGAATTGAGATTTGATGTAAGGGGTCATAATGGGAGGAATTTATCTGAAATGCACAAGCAAATCACCCCTTGTGATGCAGATAGTGGAGACACTGGCTCACTGCTCCAGCAGCCATGGTTCAATGCTGACCTCTGCTGTCTGCGTGGTCTTTACACGTTTCCCTATGAAACCGTGAGTTTCCTCCGGGTGCTCCAGTTCCCTTTCACGTTCCAAAGACCCACAGGTTGGTAGCTTAATTGACCATTGTTTAGTTTACTGGCACGTGTACAGAGGTACTGGATGCAGCTTTTTTCTTTCATGCTATCCAGTCAGCGGAAAGACTATACATGATTACAATCTTGCGGGCAGTCACGGTGGCGCAGCGGCAGAGACCCGGGTTCGATGCCAATTACCATATAGCCATATAACCATATAACAATTACAGAACGGAAACAGGCCCTCTCGGCCCTTCCAGTCCGTGCCGACCATTTATTTTCCCCTAGTCCCATCTACCTGCACTCAGACCATACCCCTCCATTCCCTTCCCGTCCATATACCTATCCACTTTACTTTTAAATGTTACAATCGATCCTGCCTCCACCACTTCTGCAGGAAGCTCATTCCAGACAGCCACCACTCTCTGAGTAAAGAAGTTACCCCCTCATGTTACCCCTAAACTTCTGTCCCTTAATTCTCATGTCATGTCCTCTTGTTTGAATCTACCCTCCCCTCAATGGGGAAAGCTTATCCACGTCAACCCTGTCTATCCCTTTCATCATTTTAAAGACCTCAATCAAGTCCCCCCTCAACCTTCTGCGCTCCAAAGAATAAAGACCCAACTTGTTCAACCTTTCTCTGTAACTTAGTTGCTGGAACCCAGGCAACATTCTAGTAAATCTCCTCTGTACTCTCTCTATTTTGTTGACATCCTTCCTATCATTAGGCGACCAAAATTGTACACCATACTCCAGAATTGGTCTCACCAATGCCAATCGGCCATTACGGGTGCTGTCTGTACGGAGTTTGCACGTTCTTCCCGTGAGCTGCCTGGGTTTTCTGCAAGATCTTCAGTTTCCTTCCACATTCCAAAGATGTACAGGTTTGTAGATTAATTGGCATGGTAAATGTAAAAATTGTCCCTGGCGGGTGTAGGATGGTGTTCATGTGCGGGGATCGCTGGTCGGCACGGACCACTTTCCAGTTGTTGGTAGATGGTTCAGTTGCCTGATAAAAACAACTGATAACATGAGGGTGGGGGGAATGGGATTGCAAATGAATTTATAAATGGATGGTTGCTGCAGACCTGCTGGGTCGGAAAGTCTGTTTCCATGCTGTAAAACTCTGCTGCGTAATAAGATGTGGTCTTATTTAAAAAAACCCAGCAAGTTGAAAAATGGACATTTGAAACTCAGCGGGTCAGGCAGCATCTGTGGAGAACATGGATAGGTGACGTTTCACAGAGTGCTGGAGTAACTGCTGCCTGACCCGCTGAGTTACTCCAGCACTCTGTGAAACGTCACCTATCCATGTTCTCCACAGATGCTGCCTGACCCGCTGAGTTACTCCAGCACTCTGTGAAACGTCACCTATCCATGTTCTCCACAGATGCTGCCTGACCCGCGATGTGTCTTTTGTAAACCAGCATCTACAGTCCGTGGTTTGTAAATTCCTTGTTTCTCTCAATGAATATGGCTTTTTTTAAACTGAGCACAATGTGCTGAACCTGGTGCTCTTTTGCTTTCCATTTAAGTTCTGGGTAAAAAGGCAAAACCTAACAAAAAAAATTGTGTGTGTACTTTGAAAATAGAATTAGGATTAAACGTGTAGGAAGGAACTGCAGATGCTGGTTTGCACCAGATGGACACAAAATGCTGGAGTAACTCCGCGGGACAGGTTGCATCTCTAGAGAGAAGGAACAGGTGACATTTCGGGTCAGTCTGAAGAAGGGTCTCAACCCGAATTCGTCACCCATTCCTTCTATCCAGAGATGCTGCCTGTCCCGCTGTCCAGCATTTTGTGTCTACTTTGGGATTAAACATTTGGGAAAAGAATGAGCAGGGAATAAATTAAGGTCAGAGATTGCATGGGTCATTTGCATTAAGCTTAACGGTGTGAGTTCAGAGCAGTAACTTCATCAGGCACCTTTACACCTCCTGTTAAATTTGTTTTAGGCATTTAGACAGACAAAGGTAATGCATAGAATGACACGGTCAACATTTGAGCAAATTGGGTTAGTCTACAGTTGGTGGGCGGAAGGGTCAACATTGGTGTGAACCTTCAGTTCAGTTCAGTTTATTGTCATGTGTACCGAGATACAGGGGAAAGCTTTCTGTTGTTTGCTAACCAGTCAGCGCAAAGACTATAGGTAATTACAATCGAACCATTCACAGTGTACAGATACATGATCAGGGAATAACGTTTAGTGCAAGGTAAAGCCAGTAAAATCCGATCAAGGATAGTCCAAGGGTCACCAATGAGGTAGATAGTAGTTCAGACTGAAGGGCCATGGCCATTTACATGGACTGCCTTGCCTCTCATTAGTAAGATCATAAGTGATAAGCATCAGCACAACAGAATATAGTAAGCATGAACACAAACATATCATATCAGTGTGTCCATATACCATAAAATAAATATATACACACATCAATAAATAAGCAGATAAAATGCAAATAAACAGATAATGGGCTATTAAAGTTCAGAGTTTTGTTTCAGCTGAGTTTTATTAATAGCCTGATGGCTGTGGGGAAGCAGCTATTCCTGAACCTGGTCGTTGCAGTCTTCAGGCTCCTGTACCTTCTACCTGAAGGTAGCGGGGACATGAGTGTGTGGCCAGGATGGTGTGGATCCTTGATGATGCTGCCAGCCTTTTTGAGGTAGCGACTGCGATAGATCCCCTCGATGGTAGGGAGGTCAGAGCCGATGATGGACAGGGCAGTGTTTACTACTTTTTGTCGTCTTTTCCGCTCCAGGGCGCTCAAGTTGCCGAACCGAGCTACGATGCAACCGGTCAGGAAGCTCTCTACTGTGCACCTGTAGAAGTTAGAGAGAGTCCTCCTTGACAAACCGACTGATAGGAGCGGAATTAGTCCATTCGGCCCATCAAGTCTACTCCGCCATTTAATCATGGCTGATCTATCTCTCCCTCCTATCCCCATTCTCCTGCCTTCTCCCACAGCCCCTGACACCAGTACTAATTACAAAATGTTAGTGGCCTTTCCTTTAATCTGTTTATTAAAACTTGGCTTGAAGGTTTCTGCATTTCCCCAAAGCTGGAATGTGGTGTTTACATTTTTCTACTGGGGAATATAGATGGTAGATTACATCAACGGGAATTGAGTGCATGAATGACCTTCAATAAGCTGCACAACTAAAATAGTGTTGAGTAGTTGATATAGGGTGGATTTCACCTCATTTGTGAAATCAGTACCCGATATCTCTCGTTTCCTTTTCCCCTGACTTTCAGTTCGAAGAGGGGTCTCGACCCATTCCTTCTCTCCAGAGATGCTGCCTGTCCTGCTGAGTCCCTCCAGCATTTTGTGTCTATCACTTAGTTTGTTAAGTCTGGAGATGGGTCCCGACCCAAAACGTCATTTTCTACAAAGATGCTGCCTGATCCGCTGAGTTACTCCAGCATTTTCTGTCTATCTTCACTTAATTTGTGTTGGGACTCTGAAGAAAAACATTAAACCACACTTTATTCTGAGAAGATGGTCATCTGGATGCAGGAAATGGCCATTTGGCCCTTCAAGCCAGCACCGCCATTCAATATGATCATGGTTGATCATCCAAAATCAGTACCCCGTTCCTGCTTTCTCCCCATATCCCTTGATTCTGTTAGCCCCAAGAGCTGTATCTAACTCTTGAAAACATTCATGCTGAAAGAGCAGAAATAAAAATAAATGCTAACTTAGCTGAGGAAACATTCTCGGTTTAAGTTCCCAACTTCAGTGTGCTAAGGCCAGAACTCGATTTGAGTTTAATTTTCGTTTGAAATAAAAATGAATTGAAAATATTGTATATTCAGCTCTTCTGGTCTATTCATTTCTTCATGATCGTGTTCATGAAATGTTTTTGTATATGCCGGAGGTTTTGGGTAGATATATTTTAAATGATGAGAGCGATAGAGATGGTGGACATTCAGAACCTATTTCCCAAGATGGAAATATCATCTACTAGAGGGCATAAATTTAAGGTGAGAGTGGCAAAGTTTAAAGGAGGCTAGACCAAGTGTGGACCCGTTGGGCCCGCTCCCCTAACGTCATATTTCACCAAGCGGCTGCTACGTTCAAAGTTGATGGCAGAAATTAAATTAAAGTTAATATATTGAAGAGAGGACCCGTGGAGGCGTATGTAAAATAGAAGAAAACGTACCCGTGGAGCCGTTGTGAGGACAGGCAAGTACATGCGGGAAAAAAAGGCGATTTAAAAAAATTGAAATTTGTGATCTCATTGTGACGTCAACGCGGCTGACGGGCAATGCTAGTGGAAAAGTGGTTTGTAAAGTTTAAACATTTCATGAACATGTTCCTGAAGAAATAAATAGACCAGACGAGCTGAATACACTGGGTTTTTTTTGTAAAGTTTAAAATGTGAATAACTTGTAAAATATACCATCAATCTGAACAAAACTTGTTTGATTTGCATCGCAGGACAATGGGGAGTACGGTGGGCAAAAAATTGTAGCGCTACCATGTACTATTTTGGCGGAGTTTCCGGAACTCACGCGCAAGCACGCATATATACGGACAAACAAACAAGATGAGAGTTTTAGTATATCGATGTGCGGGGCAAGTTTTTCACACAGAGGGTGATGTGTGCCTGGAACAAACTTTTGGATAGGCACATGGATATGCAGGGAATGGAGGGGTATGATGTTCAACAAGGAACTGCAGATGCTGGAAAATCGAAGGTAGACAAAAATGCTGGAGAAACTCAGCGGGTGCAGCAGCATCTATGGAGCGAAGGAAATAGGGAACGTTTCAGGCCGAAACCCTTCTTCAGTGTGCTGGCAGGTAAGAGTTGTCTTGACATCATGTTCATATACAGACAGAGCCACCCAAAGGGCTTGTGCCTCTGCTGTACCGTTCTATGACACAATTCATTCACATCGCATCAGTCACAGTACCAGAGTGATTATAGTTGAACATAAAGTTAACCTTGAAAGTGCTATAGGAAAGTTTATGAGTGATAGGAGCAGAATTAGGCCATTCGGCCCATCAAGTCTACTCCGCCGTCCAATCGTGACTGATCTACCTCTCCCTCTTAACCCCATTCTCTTGCCTTCTCCCCATAACACCTAACACGCATACTAATCAAAGTGGAAGTGAAAGGTTGATTATACTAGTACTTGCCCTGTTTCACTTTGAAGTAGGATTGAGCCCAGGTGTCGGGTGCTGTAAGGCACCTAGACTACCGCTGCGCCACTGGGCCGGCCTTTGCCCAGATTCTCGGCCCTGCCTGCTCCCACTTTAACCAGGGACAACTTGCAATGGTCGACGGACCCTCAGGTTAAATTATTCACCCCACAGCAACAACTTGAATGGAGCCCAGCCAAACAAGAGCCCAGCCAAACAATGCCCAACTCAGTCAAAGAATTGTATATAAGAACAGCGTTTTAAAATAACATTAAGTCCATTTGCTGTTCTAGAAAGGACCAAGTTTATAAGTTTAAACTCTTCGTTAGTTTGGCAATTAGATTTTCTACCTTTGCATTCCCTGCCTCACCCCGCCCTTTCAATGCAGAGACATGGAAGCTAATAATAGTTTGGCCCTGTCAATGCCAGCTGAGTTCAGCCACCTTTGTGTAGATGGAGGATCTGGCCTCAGTGCTTCTGTCCATTCAAAACTTGATCAGGGCAAATGTATCAGGGAAAACATATTAATGTACGATGAGCGTTTAATGGCACTGGGCCTGTGCTCTCTGGACTTCAGCCCTGACTAAGGGTGTTGTCTGTATGGAATTTGTACGTTCTCCCTGTGATCACATAGGTTTTCTCCGGGTTGTCTAGTTTACTCCTACATTCCAAAGACGTACAGGTTTGTAGGTTAATTGGCTTCAGTACAAATTGTAAATTGGCCCCAGTGGGTTGTGATCAATGGTCGGCACAGACTCCAAGGCCTGTCTCTGCGCTCTATCTTGAAAGTCTAAAGCCTCTGAATGAAAGGATGTATTTTTATTTGTCTTACAAGAAAAAGATTGTTCAAGCTTTTAAAGAAAATGTGAGACTGAACAGTTTGTGCAGCAGAAACAAAAAGCTGGAGTAACTCTGCGGGTCAGGCAGCATCTCTGCAGGACAGGAATAAGGTGGCTTTTCGGTTCGAGGCCCTTCTTCAGACTGGGAGTCAGGGGGAAGGGAAACGAGAGATATAGACGGTGATGTAGAGAGATATAAAACAATTGAATGAACGAAATTCAAAAAAGTAACGATGATAAATGAGGCAGGCCATTGCTAACTGTGTGCTAGGTGAAAACGAGTTACAGACAATGAGACTCAACAAGATGACTTTGAAGCTTGAGGTACGACATGGGTGGGAGAGGGAGGGGAGGGATCGACATCACCGTCTATATCTCTCATTTCCCTCTCCCCTGACTCTCAGTCTGAAAAAGGGTCTCGACCCTAAACGTCACCCATTCCTTTTCTCGATAGATGCTGCCTGCCCCGCTGAGTTACACTAGGTTTTCTTTCTATTCTCAGTTTAAACCAGCATCTGCAGTTCCTTCCTACACACTTTGTGCCGATGATTGGTAAGTTTTATTCCGAAAAGAAAAGACATTTCCATCTTAAAACTTGTTTTAAATAGTAATTTCAGAATAGGCAAGGATGTGGATGACTTAATTACTGGAACACGTGTCAATGGTATTAATGCTATTCATTTCTGTGGCAATAAATAAAACACAGAGGACTGAACTGATTGTGACTTCCAGCAAATTGTTTTTCATAAAGATTCAACAAGGCTACAGGAAAACTAAACGTGGTCGCCACCATGAAGCCTGATTTCTTACAGTTTGGATCATAATTGTTTTAGTTTTAATCAGCCATGACCATATTGAATGGCGGTGCTGGCTCGAGGGGCCGAATGGCCTACTCCTGCACCTATTGTCTGCTGTCTAGTTTAGTTTTGAGATCCAGTGCGGAAACAGGGCCTTTGGCCCACCGAGTCCGCATCGATCAGCGATCACCCCGTACACTAGTTCTGCCCAACCCACTAAGAACAATTTACCAGAGTAAACTTACAAGAATAAGCAAATGAAACATTTTTCCAATGGTACAAAATGGCTTAAATAACAACTTTTTAAAAACTTTTGTGAAGTGGTTTGACTTAAATGTTTAGTTTAGAGATGCAGCATGGAAATAGTTGGGGCGTGGGAGAACGTGCAAACTCCACTTGGACAGCACCCAAGGTCAGGATCGAATTGGGGTCTGTGGCGCTGTAAGGCAGCAGCTCTATCGCTGCGTTCCATATTTTGAACCCCTCACAAACCAAGCAGTTTTATGTTGAGAGAGGGAATATACAGAAGCAGGTGGCTTTGCTAATTTGTTCCGCTTCCAACAGGTGGGTAGTGAAGCAGGAGACTAAATGGCATACCATCTGCCACTTAGCTCAACATCATTCAATCCTGCTTTGCTACCATACTTTCCAATGCTGGAAATTGGTTGTTTGGATATCACAGGCATAACTAATACAACAAATAAGAACTGCTAGTCCCGCTGAGGGAAGCAAGGTTACTTTCACAAATGGAATAGTCATTTATCTAAATATTACCTGACATTGTGTATGGTACCCTGGTGCAGATCTCAGTTAAATATTGTTATGGAAGACATTATTTTTTATAATGGGCTCCAGTCACGGAGACACAATTATTTGCTGCCTTTCAAAATGACTCATGTCCAAATAAACAAATTAGAGTTTAATTTAGAGATGCAGCGCGGAATCAGGCCCTTCGGCCCACTGAGTCTGCGCCGACCAGCGATCCCCACACATTAACACTATCCTGCACACACTAGGGATATTTTACATTTGTACCAAGCCAATTGAGTGTGGTAGAGTTGCTGCCTTATAGCACCAGAGAGCGGGTGTGATCCTGTACAGAGTTTCTACGTTCTCCCTGTGAACGTATAAATATGCTCCTAAAGCTTACCCTCTTTAGTCTAGTTCAGTAAAACACCGAGTCAAGCACTGGACCAACTCAACTTTATTTTTGAACAAACAACAAATCCCGCTGTACGATACCTAAACCATCACGGGTTCGATCCTTGTCTCTGTCTCGCCAAGCCCTTCAGCCTTGTGCAAGCAGACACTACCAAAAGATCATGCAGTCTCAAGCACCCTTCCAGAAGATCGACACCAATCCAAATGGGGGCTGCCTTTTATTGGTCAACGGACCCTGAGGGGCCGAACTACCTAGAGGTGGTTCCCCTTACAAACCAATCGATTACATTAAAGTATTATTGACAGTCCCCCAATCCAATTACAAGGAGTCCCAACACGATGTTTCTACAGAAGCTTCTGGAAGGAAGTCAATTAATCAAATAACACAACATCCTCCCAGGTAATGTAAACAATTCAAACAAGGCTTCACACTTCAGCCAATCCTCAAACAGGATAACACACATTGCAACATTATTAACACTATTTACAATTCCTTTGCAGCAATCCAATCAAAGCAATGCATTTAAGTTTCTTTGCAAAGTCCTCATACATATTATCAATTAGGAGGACATCTGGATCTTTCCCATCCTGCATATCAATCAAGGGCTGAGAATTTTCCTGTAATTTTCCACAGACAAAGGTTTAGCGAATCTTACAAATGCAGGGATCCTCCATTTTATAGTGTGTTTAATTTGCTCAATATTAAGAGCCGTGTGGGTTTTCTCTGGGTGCTCCGGTTTCCTCCCACACTTCAAAGATGTACAGTTTGTAGGGTAGTTGGAAATAGGGAATTGTCCCTAGTGTGTAGAATAGTGTTAGCGTATTGGGTGATCAGCATGGACTCAGTGGGCCGAAGGGCCTGTGGAAATTAATGTGATCTGAAAGATCTAACTTATCTTACAAAAGTTAACCTAAAATTAGCATTAGACATTAATGGACAATAAGATTTGTCCCGAATGTAATATTAATTTCCAATTAGTGTTGCTGCTTCCTCATTGATTTGCTTGCTGTCTGAGGAGAAAGTGTGTGCATCTTTCCTGAAGCTGCATGTAAAAGGACATTTAGTGTCACATACACCAATTGGTGCAGTGAAATGTGAGTTACCACGCAGCACACAAATAGGATAAACACAACACGTTAGAATTTAACAAAAAACATAAAACATTCCCCCACAGCGGCATCAACGTTTCCCACTGTGAGGGAAGGCACCAAAGTTCAGTCCTCTTCCTCATGTTTACCCGCGGATAGGGGCCTATTGAGGCCTCCGCAGTTGCCGCAATGGCAGCCCGATGTTTCAGGCCATCGAACGGAACAACACTCTCAGCGGCTTGGAGTTTCCGAATCGTCCACTTCCCACCGGAGACCGCGGCTCCCAAAGTCCACAGGCCGAGCTGGGCGGAGATTCAATGCTGGTGACCCCCAGCAAGGATCCCAGGCCTCCGCGATGTTAAAGTCAGCGGCGCCCGCGGCTGGAGGCTCCGCAAACCACAGCTGCACGGTGTAAAGGTCGGCAGTCCCAGCACTCCGGAGCTCTAACGCGGCAATCCCGGAAACGGCAACGCACGCTCCGCGATGGAATCCAGTGCTGCGCCGCTGCTGCAGCTGAAGCTCTGGCCGGTCTCCGGCAGGAAAGGCCGCACCAATCCTGAGGGTAGGCCACGAGGAGGGGGCGAGGATGCGGCTCGGAGAAAAGACGCATCCTCGACCCAGGTAGCAACTGAGAAAAACGGTCCCCCCCCCCCCCATAAAAAGACTAAAAGACCTCCAATAACAAAGTTTAAGACAGACTAAAAATAACAAAAAGGGTGAAAGGACAGACAGCTGCTGGCGAGGCTGCCACACTCGATGGCGCCTCCACTCGAATGTAACACACAACAGTCCCAAGAGGGTGTTAGATACAGCTCTTTGGGCTAAAGGAATCAAGGGATATGGGGAAAAAGCAGGAACGGGGTACTGATTTTAGATGATCAGCCGTGATCATATTGAATGGCGGTGCAGCCTCGAAGGGCCGAATGGCCTACTCCTGCACCTATTTTTCAATGTTTCTATGTACAGCATCAGGTCAGGTCGGGGGGGGGGGGGGGGAGTCCCCCCGCCACGGGTACCATGTACCCCCGTGCTACCTGCTCTATGATCAGATAGTCGGCGACTAAACTGTCTCCCCCACCTGGTTTGCCACGTGAGGAGGGGGCTGTGGACCCCCAGCAGGACCAGAAACAAGACCTGTCAAAGGGCGGATGAGTTCCTAGCGAGCCAACGGCCATCCACACTTCAGTAGAAGTTGCGATCACTGTCGTACATAGCGCTGTAAGGCACCACCGTGCCCGTTGATGTTTTCAACCATGATGATGATAAGAACAGGCCCTTCGGCCCACATTGTCTGTGCTGACCATAATGCCAAGACCAACCGTTATCTACCTGTGCATAATCCATATCCTCCTATTCGCTGTATACCCATGTGCTTTCCCCAGAGTTTGCCACTGCTGACTGGATAGCACGCGACAAAAGATTTTCACTGTACCTCGGTATACGTGACAATAAACTAAACTGAACGATTGTATCTGCCTCCACAACCACCCACGGCAGCATGTTCTAGTCATTCACCACCCTTTGTGTAAAAAAAACTTGCCCCTCACACCTCCTTTGAACATTGCCCATGTCATCTTAAAGCCATGCCCTCTAGTATTTGATTTTCCCACCCTGGGGAAAAAGGATCTGGCTGTCTACCCTATCTATGCCTCTCATATGAATTGGGAGTGGCAGATGCAGATTGTATTCAGAAAGTTTCAAGGAGGTTCTGAAAGTTTTGTGCTGGAAAGAACTGCAGATGCTGGTTTAAATCGAAGGTAGACACAAAACGCTAGAGTACTCAGCGGGACAGGCAGCATATAACCATATAGCAATTACAGCACGGAAACAGGCCTTCTCGGCCCTTCCAGTCCGTGCCGACCATTTATTTTCCCCTAGTCCCATCTACCTGCACTCAGACCATACCCCTCCATTCCCTTCCCGTCCATATACCTATCCACTTTACTTTTGAATGTTGAAATCGATCCTGCCTCCACCACTTCTGCTGGAAGATCATTCCACACACCCACCACTCTCTGAGTAAAGAAGTTCCCCCTCATGTTACCCCAAAACTTCTGTCCCTTAATTCTCAAGTCATGCCCTCTTGTTTGAATCTTCCCTACCCTCAATGGGAAAAGCTTATCCATGTCAACTCTGTCTATCCCTTTCATCATTTTAAAGACCTCAATCAAGTCCCCCCTTAACCTTCTGCGCTCCAAAGAATAAAGACCTAACTTGTTCAACCTTTCTCTGTAACTTAGTTGCTGGAACCCAGGCAACATTCTAGTAAATCTCCTCTGTACTCTCTCTATTTTGTTGACATCCTTCCTATAATTAGGCGACCAAAATTGTAAACCACACTCCAGAATTCGTCTCACCAATGCCTTGTACAATTTTAACATTACTTCCCTACTCCTATATTCAATGCTCTGATTTATAAAGGCCAGCACACCAAAAGCTTTCTTTACCACCCTATCTACATGCGATTCCACCTTCAGGGAACTATGCACAGTTATTCCTAGATCCCTCTGTTCCACAGCATTCCTCAATTCCCTACCATTTACCATGTATGTCCCATTTTGATTTGTCCTGCCAAGATGTAGCACCTCACACTTATCAGCATTAAACTCCATCTGCCATCTTTCAGCCCACTCTTCCAAATCCCCCAAATCTCTCCGTAGACTTTGAAAATCTACTTCATTATCCACAGCACCACCTATCTTGGTATCATCTGCTGGAGAGAAGGAATGGGTAATGATTCAGGTCGAGACCCTTCTTCAGACTGATTTATGAAAGTTTAGTTTAGAGACGCGGCATGGAAACGGGCTCTTCGGCCCACCGGGTCCACACCGAACAGCAATCACCTGTTCACACAAGCGCACACACAACACACACACACACACACACACACACACACACACACACACACACACACACACACACACACACACACACACACACGCCAATTAGTCTACAAACCTGTACATCAATCAATCAAAGACTTTATTGTCATTCAAAAATACACCAACAAATGCAAATCTGAACGAAATGTCGTTGCATCTGGCTCACCGTGCAACATAAAATAACAAAAGGATAAAATAGATAACAAGATGAAATAGATAAATAGATAAAATAGATAAAAAGATAAAATAGATAATAGTGGCGGCACATTATGTGGAATTCACGAGTCTGATGGCTCGTGGGAAGAAGCTGTTGCAGAACCTGGCCGTTCTGCTCCTTATACTGCGATACCTTTTGCCCGAGGGCAGCAGAGTGAACAGTCCGTGATGGAGATGTGTGGGGTCTTTTATAATGCTGTTGGCCCTGAACAAGCAACGTTTGCACACAATGTCTCGGATTGAAGGAAGAGAAGTCCCGATGATTTTTTTCAGCCGTCCTCACCACTCTCTGCACGGACTTCCAACCGGAGGCTTTGCAGTCCCCAAATAAGACAGAGATACAGCTGGTCAAAATGGTCTCGATGGTGCCCCTGTAGAAAGTGGTGAGGACGGGATGGGGGAGGTGAGCTTTTCTCATCCGGCGCAGAAAGTGCAAAGTACATCTTTGGAGTGTGGGAGGAAACCGGAGCACCCGGAGAAAACCCATGGGGTCACAGGGAGAACGTTCAAACTCCATACCGGCAGCACCCGTAGTCAGGATCGAACCCGGGTCTCTGGTGCTGTAAGGCAACAACTCTACCGCTTAACATTATCGAGGAGTAATTCAGAAACACGCTGGATCAGCGTGAGTGCTGGTAACCGTGGAAACCAGAGCGTCGTTCTCTCAGATCTATTCCGGGTGATATTCAAATTGCCATGACAAGACATGACGAATATATGAGAAATAAGGAACTGCAGATGCTGCTTTAAGAAAAACAGCACAAAGTGCTGGAGTAACTCAGCGTTACTCAGTAAGACAGCATCTCTGGAGGACATGGATCGGTGAGGTTTCGGGTCAAGACCTTCCTCAGACTTATAGTTGACATACAGTACCTATTCACGGAGGTCTCATTAAATGCAGCTGCGAATTTTTATTGATTTAATGAGTCTTAATTATTGTCAAACTGTATCTTGTGGGCTTAAACCTATCTTCATAACAATGGGTCTCAATTTTTCAGATGTTCTATTTTGCCAGTGATGTGATTTGCACTATTTTCTTCATCGCGCACTATTTGGAGAGATTTCTTCATGTGATCTTACATTAAGTGAAATATTTTAGTTCACAAGTTCTAGTCTGGGAATGTGCTTGTGAACATAGAAGATAGAGGAGCTCAATACAGGAGCAGGCCCTTCGGCCCACAATGTCCATGTTGAACATGATGCAAATTAAACTAATCTCTTTCGAGAAAAGGAATAGATGACGTTTCGGGTCGAGGCTCTTCATAATGTCTCCTTTTCTCCAGAGAGGCTGTCTGAGCTGCTGAGTTACCCCGGCATGTTGTGTCTATCTTGGGGGTAAACCAGCATCCGCAGTTCCTTCCTGCATATAAAGTAACCTCTTCTTCCAGTAAGAGAATCTATGTTCCTCCATTCACTGTTTCTATGAGTCTAATTGAACATTGAATTAGCGGGCAGTCAACACACACAAAAAAAGATGAGAAAACTAGAGAGACAAACCGAAACCCGAAGGTAGAAAATGGTTACTCAGCTCGTTATCCAATCGCCATGGCAACAGAGGCTAATTGTCACAGTGGTAGCTGCTGGGTTAATTAAAGCGTAAAGCACACAGCCAGTGACGCCTTTGACGATCTTTAAGGCACTAATATCTTTTTTTTTTAGAGATTGTCGTGGGCCTGAGGAAGTTTGTTGGGTGAGATAAAGAGGTCTTTGTTGGGTGGTGTGAGCCCTTGCATCTGTCAGGACAGGGTGTGTGTGTGTGTGTGAAGGGGGTGCGTTCCTCACTCCCGTTGCAGTCCACTGCGTAGTGCAGCTGAAGCTGAAGATCTTCTTGTTGCTTTGGTAACGGGAGCGCTGTGCAGCTTGTGCTGCTCTGTATCCTAATCTTCTCTCAATTGTTGCCTCATTATCTGACTGAAAGGTCCTGCAATGTAATATTCACATGGATTTTGTTCCCTGGGGCTACTCTGGAGTAGTAGGTAACTTCATGATATGGTACAGTCAAGCTTTATTCTCCCTCTGTCTCTCTCTCTCTCTCCCTCTCCCTCACCCTCCCCCTCTCTTGTTTTTCTTTTTTACACCCATTCTCTCCCATTTCCATTTTTCACTCTATTTTTATCTCCCACTCACTAGGTCATGTGATAGGAGCAGAAATAGGCCACTCGGCCCATCAAGTCTACTCCGCCATTCAATCACTGGCTGCTCTATCTCTCCCTCCTAACCCCATTCTCCTGCCTTCTCCCCATAACCCCTGACACCCGCACTAATCAAGAATCTATCTATCTCTGCCTTAAAAATATCCACAGACTTGGCCTCCACCGCCTTCTGGGGCAATGAATGCCACAGAATCACCACCCTCTGACGAAAGAAATTCCTCCTTCCTGAAGGAATATCCTTTAATTCTGAGGCTATGACCTCTAGTCCTAGACTCTCCCACGAGCCCACTCATGCACAAACCCACCAAATGACCTTACAACCCAAGTTTACAGCCCAATAGCAAGAACAGTGAATTCTCCAATTTTAAGTAGCCCCCCTCCCTTTCTCCTCCACACCCCTCTTTCTTCCCTCCCCCCCCCCCCCATCCCCCACCATGCCCCACCTGGACTTGAACCTATTTCTCCCCTCCCCCTCCACCTACATTCCTTCCTCTGGCTTCACAATTCGCGACTCTTCAATCCTCTTGCCTCACACCTCTGATCTTATTGAGGTGTACAAATTCATGAAAGGTGCAGATCAGGTCGATGCACAGGGTCTCTTGGCCAGAGTAATGGAATCGAGAACCCGAGGATTTAGGCTTACGGTAAAAGGGGAAAGATTTAATAGGAACCTGAGGGGTAACTTTTTCACACAAAGGGTGGTGGGTGTACGGAACGAGCTGCTGAAGGAGGTAGTTGAGGCAGGGACTATCACAACATTTAATAACAGTTGGACAGGTGCATGGATAGGACAGGTTTAGAGGGATATGGACTAAACGCAGGTAGGTGGGACTAGTACATGTTTGTAGGTTAATTGGCTTGGTACAATTGTAAAATGACCCTGGTCTGTGTAGGATAGAAACATAGAAAATAGGTGCAGGAGTAGGCCATTCGGCCCTTCGAGCCTGCACCGCCATTCAATGTGATAGTGTGCGTGTGTAAGGATTGCTGGATGTGTGGACTCAGTGAGTTGAAGGGCCTGCCTCCACACTGTATCTCTAACTAAACTAAAACAAATTTATCTAAACCATTGACCAACTTTCTTTACCCAAATAGTAAAAAAGACTAGCATAGAAACATAGAAACATAGAAATTAGGCCCTTCGAGCCTGCACTGCCATTCAATATGATCATGGCTGATCATCCAACTCAGTGTCCCGTACCTGCCTTCTCTCCATACCCTCTGATCCCCTTAGCCACAAGGGCCACATCTAACTCCCTCTGAAATATAGCCAATGAACTGGCCTCAACTACCCTCTGTGGCAGAGAGTTCCAGAGACCCACCACTCTCTGTGTGAAAAAAGTCTTTCTCATCTCGGTCTTAAAGGATTTCCCCCTTATTCTTAAGCTGTGACCCCTTGTCCTGGACCTCCCCAACATCAGGAACAATCTTCCTGCATCTAGCCTGTCCAACCCCTTAAGAATTTTTAAGTTTCTATAAGATCCCCTCTCAATCTCCTAAATTCTAGAGAGTATGAACCAAGTCTATCCAGTCTTTGTTCATAAGACAGTCCTGACATCCCAGGAATCAGTCTAGTGAAGCTTCTCTGCACTCCCTCTATGGCAATAATGTCCTTCCTCAGATTTGGAGACCAGAACTGTACGCAGTAGCAATTGGTCATTTTGAATAATTTGTTTTAAGAGCAACTTACTCAATTTTTAACTGTACCAGTATGTGAAGATTGGGAATTCTTTTTTTTCCAAACTTTCACACTTCCTTAAATCTTGTTTTGGTCAGTTTGAAACCGCAGCACCCAAAGAAATCCTATGTGGTCACAGGGAGAATGTAGAAACTCTGTAAGCAGCGTGAAAGACAATAAAATGGGCATCGCGTTTGCCTCCACGACTGCTTTACTTTACTTTAGTTTATAGATACAGCACGGAAACAGGCCCTTCGGACCACCGAGTCTGCACCGACCAGTAATCCCCGCACATTAACAGGATCCTACATGCACTAGGGACAATTTACAATTTAACCAAGCCAAGTTCCTGTACCCAAGTACCTCGAAGTAACCTGGAGCAACTCAGCGGGTCAGGCAGAATCTCTGGAGAACATGGATAGGTGACGTTTCACAGAGTGCTGGAGTAACTCAGCGGGTCAGGCAGCATCTGTGGAGAACATGGATAGGTGACGTTTCACAGAGTGCTGGAGTAACTCAGCGGGTCAGGCAGCATCTGTGGAGAACATGGATAGGTGACGTTTCACAGAGTGCTGGAGTAACTCAGCGGGTCAGGCAGCATCTGTGGAGAACATTGATAGGTGACGTTTCACAGAGTGCTGGAGTAACTCAGCGGGTCAGGCAGCATCTGTGGAGAACATGGATAGGTGACCTTTCACAGAGTGCTGGAGTAACTCAGCGGGTCAGGCAGCATCTGTGGAGAACATGGATAGGTGACGTTTCACAGAGTGCTGGAGTAACTCAGCGGGTCAGGCAGCATCTGTGGAGAACATGGATAGGTGACGTTTCACAGAGTGCTGGAGTAACTCAGCGGGTCAGGCAGCATCTGTGGAGAACATGGATAGGTGACGTTTCACAGAGTGCTGGAGTAACTCAGCGGGTCAGGCAGCATCTGTGGAGAACATGGATAGGTGACGTTTCACAGAGTGCTGGAGTAACTCAGCGGGTCAGGCAGCATCTGTGGAGAACATGGATAGGTGACGTTTCACAGAGTGCTGGAGTAACTCAGCGGGTCAGGCAGCATCTGTGGAGAACATTGATAGGTGACGTTTCACAGAGTGCTGGAGTAACTCAGCGGGTCAGGCAGCATCTGTGGAGAACATGGATAGGTGACGTTTCACAGAGTGCTGGAGTAACTCAGCGGGTCAGGCAGCATCTGTGGAGAACATGGATAGGTGAAGTTTCACAGAGTGCTGGAGTAACTCAGCGGGTCAGGCAGCATCTGTGGAGAACATGGATAGGTGACGTTTCACAGAGTGCTGGAGTAACTCAGTGGGTCAGGCAGCATCTGTGGAGAACATGGATAGGTGACGTTTCACAGAGTGCTGGAGTAACTCAGCGGGTCAGGCAGCATCTATGGGGTACATGAAGAGCTGACTGCTCTATGATTAAAAGGCAATTGTTCATCCTGTCGCCTGTTGGTCATCCATGGAACATAGATGAGTAGATGGGATCAGGTACTAAATCATCAGGTCTGTTAATGCAAACTGCATTCCATGAACCAGAGTTAATTGCTTGATCCTTCTGTCTCACTTGCAAGGTCCCTAGATGGAGGCAAGGTAGGAGGTTAATTTGGAAGTGTTCATGTTATAGGAGCAGAATTAGACCATTCAGCCCAACAAGTCTACTCCGCCATTCAATCATGGCTGATCTGTCTCTCCCTCTCAACCCCATTCTCCTGCCTTCTCCCCATAACCTCTAACAACCGTACTAATCAAAACCCTTCTTCAGACTGATGGGGGGGTGGGGGGGGGGGGGGTGAACTAGTCACCTCTGCATTAACAATATCCACTGACATGGCTTCCACAGCTATCTGTGGCAATTAATTCCACAGATTCACCACCCTCTGACTAAAGAAATTCCTCATCCTCTTTCTAAAGGTAGGTGCTGTTATTCTGGTCCTGGACTCTCCCACTAGTGGAAACATCCTCTCCACATTCACTCTATCCAGGGTTCTGTTGGTTTTGTTCCGAATATGAAATTAGTTTAAATTAAAGTCTCTTGCAAGATTTAAACAAGTTTAGTTTATTTTTTTTATTGTCAAGTTGTACAGTGAAAAATTTGGTTTGCGTTCTATCTAGGAAAAGACTATCAGTGATTACAATCAAACTGTCCACAGTGAATTGATAAATGGTAGAACATTTAGTGCAAGTTAAAGTCCGATTTAAAGATAGTTCTCCAATGAGGTAGATGGGAGGTCAGGACCACGCTCTAGCTGGTGGGAGGACGGTTCAGTTGCCTGATAACAGCTGGGAAGAAACTGTCCCTGAATCTGGAGGTGTGCGTTTTCACACTTCTGTACCTCTTGCCTGATGGGAGAGGGGAGAAGAGGGTGAGACTGGTCCTTGATTTTGCTGCTGGCCTTGCTGCGGAGAAGCTTCATTTCATCAAGCTGTGTGTTAAATGTGCCGTTTGTTAAGATAAGAAGGACGCCACAAGATGGCGCAGCGGTAGAGTTGCTGCCTCACAGC
Source organism: Raja brachyura (assembly GCA_963514005.1). The sequence goes on along the minus strand of OY740790.1, from coordinate 3,484,229 downwards.
GCCAGAGACCCGGGTTCAATCCCGACTACGGGTGCTGTCTGTGCGGAGTTTGTACGTTCTCCCCGTGACCTGCGTGGGGTTTTCCCCGGGCTCTCCGGTTTCCTCCCACACTCCAAAGAGGTACAGGTTTGTGAGCTAATTGGCTTGGTAAAATTGTAAATTGTCCTTAGTGTGTGTAGGATAGTGTTAGCGTACTGGGATCAATCTGCCGGTCGGTGCGGACTCGATGGGCCGAAGGGCCTGTTTACGCGCTGTATCTCAAAACTAAACTAAATTCCCACCTTGTGCCTCTGCGCTCGGCATTAAATCGGAAGACAGCACCACCTACTGCGTTCTGATATGAATGCACCTAGCAAGTAAATGCATTTAGATAATAATCGATTTAAAAGTCCAGTGTAAAGATTCTGATAAATTTGGCTTTATAATCATCCACCATCCTTCCAAGCCTGCTTGGTCATGAAAGAAAGCTTACAGCTGCTATACACTGCTCAGTCAATGCTACAAATTAAATGGGACATTAATTACTGCCGTGATTCTGATGAGGGATAAAAGCAAACAGTCTTGGAACATGGAAGAGTGCAGCACATGAACAAGCCCCCACAGCCCACAGTATTGGTGCCACACACGATGCCAAGATTCATTCATCTCATCCGCCTGCACATGAGCCATAGCCTTTCAATCCCCGCATATCCACGAGCCCCTTAAACACCACTATTGACATTTCCACCCTGGGAGAAAGGTTCTGACTGTCCTAACCTATCTATGCCTCTCACAACGCACTGCACCCATCTACCCTCTCAGTCTACCTTATCTATCACCCTCCGTATACTGCTTAATGTTGAGATCAGGCAACTGAATAGCAGAAGAGAAATTGTGTGTTAACTCATTCTTTCCGTAAAGTAACATTAGGACATCAAACAACCCCAAATGGTGGAGATCTAAAACAGTGGGCGGCACGGTGGCGCAACGGTAGAGCTCCTGCTTTACTGCACCAGAGACCCGGGTTCGATCTGGAGGAGCAAAATGCGCCACTCAGTGGAAATCCAATGGACTGGTGTGTAGTACGTAACGGAACGTCACGGCCGCCATTTTGGCGGGCTGCCTCCCCATGTGTAATCCGCTCCAAAGCTACAGAGCAGTTGCAAGCAAAGATTATAGAGGAGCAAGATGCATTAGAAAGTTATTAGATTTATTTGTAATAGATCTTTACTTACCTCTCGATCCCTCTCTCTCCCCGTCTCGATCTTTTTCTCCCTCTCGATCCCTCTTTCTCTCGATCCCGCTTTCTCTCCCTCTTAAGATCTCCCTCTCCCTCTCTTCTCTATCTCCCCTCGATCCCTCTCTCCCATCTTCTCTCGATCTCCCTCCCCCCCCTCCTTCCCTCTCTCCCCCTCCCTTTTCCCCCATTTCCCTCGCATCTTTCCTCCCCCGCCCCTCCTTTGCGTAGTTTACCTTGCATTGCATAGTACAGCTTCCCTTGTATTGCTTTAACACACACTGTGCACACAATTACAGGCACACACAAACACACATTCATATAACTATATGGTGGGACAGATAGAAGCAAATCTTTGGATAGAAGAGCTTATTAAAATCTTCCTACCATGACCATTATGTAATTTATTTCTATCCTCTTTTGGGCCGAAGGCATAGCAGGGCTGCCAACTCTCACACAGAGGGAAGGGAGGGAGAGAGGGAAATCGAGAAGAGAGGGGAGAGAAAGAGTTCGACAGGGGAGAGAGAGCGATAGAGAGAAGAGAGGGTGATCGAGAGAAGAGGGGATAGAGAGGGATCGAGAGGCAAGTAAAGATCTATTACAAATAAATCTAATAACTTTCTAATGCATCTTGCTCCTATATAATCTTTGATCCTGACTACGGGCGCTGTCTGTACGGAGTTTATACATTCTCCCCGTGACCTGCTTGAGTTTTATCCGAGATCTTCGGTTTCCTCCCACACTCCAAAGACGTACAGGTTTGTAGGTTAACTGGCTTGGTATAAATGTAAATTGTCCCTAGTGTGTGTAGGGTAGTGTTAATGTGCTGGGATCGTTGGTCGATGCGTACTTGTTGGGCCGAAGGGCCTGTTTCTCTAAACTAAACTGATCTAAGGAAAGTTTGGAGATACCCAGCATGTCAGGCGGTGTCCGTGGGGAGAGAAAGAATCCCAATGTTTCATGCCAATGGCCTTTCGTCTCCACATTGACATGTAACATTAACCATGGTCTCATTCCACAGATGCTACCTTTAGTTAGTTTAGAGATACAGCATGGAAACAGGCTCTTCGACCCTCTGTGTCCGTGCCGACCAACGACCCCCCACAAACTAGTTCTATCCTGCACACTTGGGACGATTTACAGAAACCAATTAACCTACAAACCTGCACATCTGTGGGATGGAGGTGTAAAATCTGGTGTACAGACCGCACCCGTAGTCAGGGTGGAACCCGGGACTCTGGCGCTGTGAGGCAGCAACTCTACCGCTGCGCCACCTGACCCGCTGAAAATCACCAACATTCTCTGTTTTAGTTAATCACCAGGATTAATTAATCCTCAGAGTGATGTGCGCATTTGCAGGCTAATTGGCCTCTGTACAAAAATGCCCCTGTTGTGTAGAGAGGGGGTGTGAAATTGGGATAGCATGGAGTCGGTGGGCCGAAGGGCCTATTTCCTCGCTGCATCGCCAAATGCTGATTATTCTCAAATCACAGACAGTCAGGTCGTCGGGAAGCCTGACCTCGTTTTGATGTCCATTTGTAATTTCTCTGGAACGATGGAGGTTGAGGGGAAACTTGATAGAAATGTATAAAATTATGAGAGGCGTAGAGAAGGTAGACAGTCAGAAGCTTTTTCCCCAGGGTGGAATTGTCCAACACTAGAGGGCATAGCTATAAGGTGAGAGGGATTTTGACTATCTTCAGTACAAAACAAACATCTGCAGTTCCTTTCTATACAACCTGCACGTCTTTGGAATGTGGGAGGAAACCGGAGCACCCGGAGAAAACCCACAGAGGTCACAGGGTAAACGTTCAAACTCACCCAGACAGCACCCGGCGTCAGGATCGAACCTGTGTCTCTGGCACTGTAAAGGTCCTGTCCCACTTGGCGATTTTTCTCAGCGACCGCCGTCAGCATATCAGGTCACTGAACAATTTGCGGTGTGACTTGGCGTGGTGACGTATTGGCGCGCGGTGTTTTTTCAAGTGTCGCAACATTTTTTGTCGCCGCTGGATTTTGAAATGTTCAAAACCTTTTTCAGAAATCTCCAAGTGGGACAGGCCGTTTAGGCAGCAACTTTACTGCTGAACCATTGTGCCACGAGTAGTTTGTTTTCTCATTCCCTGCTCTGGTGACACTGAAGCCAATTGTAATCCAGTTCCGCCAGGACTGCACAGATAGAATCAGTTCTGTGTGACATCGTGACTGATGTGTACGCTCTGCCTCTGTGCTAATGAGGCAGAACAGCAGATGTCTGTTCTCTGGAGGTAGCGGAACTGTGTCCGTCGAGGAGTCCTGTGGAACAAATTATAAGATATCCAAACACATTCATCATTTAATAGTTTCCAGCTTCAGAGGAGAGTGTTCTCATACTACAAAGGATTATTTAAGTTAGTGTTACTGAATTATTTATTTCACTGCAGAGCGTCCAACTCCAGTTGGAATGGAAATATGGTGTAAGATTTAATGGAGTTTCATCATATCAGCTGCAGAGAGAATTAAACAAAATGGATTTGCTCTAAATCCTCTAGTACACTAAACGCTACTTAAAAACTGGATTTTACTTTGGATTCACGTAAATGACTACGTGAAGAACCCCGTCCAGCCGCAGGTGTGTAATTACGTCAGACGCATTGGTGCAGTCGGCCGGTTGGAGCAGCAGAGCTCCTCCAAGCGGTAAGTTTGAAACACAAGGTAAGTTTCAAACTTTTTCTTGCGCTCACTTTGTTTTAGCGGTAGGGCGTAGACCGTTAAAATGATGCAGAAAGTGAAGAAGGTGTCGGCGAGGCGATCCGCAGAGAAAAGGTTCGAGGGCCGTGATAGTGTGGTTAGCGGATGCCGCCTAGGTCACCAAGTCCGTCGCCAGCAAGGGAGCTAGCGACACCGGATCCGCTGGCCACGTCGGTAGGGCGTAAGGCTACTTCAAAATCAAATAGGCCCATTGACCCAGAGTCGGGCCTGGAGGTTTTACCCTCACAAGGAGAGACCGTTTGCTCACGGCTCTCCCAGGTCAAGGTCTTATTACAAAAGATGCTCGACAGGGACGCACTCCGTGAGGAGGAGTGGTGCCCGCTCCAGACTAGTGGAGAGCCTGTGCTAGCAGCGCCTGCAATAGGGCTGCAAGAATACCCAACTTTTGAAGAGGAGCAGTTCACTGGCGCCGAATCAGTGGCTGGGGAGAGCCACAAGGGAGTGGAACTTGAAGTCATTCCGAATATAGCGGAGAAATTTGCAGTCCCCAGAGAGGCAGGAGAGCCGTTAGGGGAAGAATTGGCAGCAGCCATCCAATATATGCTCTCTCATCAGCTGCAAGAATTGGCTCTGGACGAGGCGGCTAAAAAATATGAAGCCCCAATTAACTGTGGTTTGCTAAAAGTACCAATGGTAAACCATCTCATATGGACACAGTTGGGGGTGTCAGCAAGATCCCAAGAACTAAAGTTTAAAAAAGTATTGAAATAGCTTTCAGCATGGCTTACGGCATTTGCTACTACTGTAGATAAGGGGCATATGTCGGATGCTCACCAGGATGCACTTCTGTGTAGTGCATATTTTGAAATGAACAACATAAGAAGTGCTATTCGCCCAATCATAAACCCTAACCTGGCATCATTGTGTAAGCTGCCCAGCGTACAACCGTCTAATCTTTTGTTTGGCGGGGATCGCGCCAAGCGAGTTAAAGAACTCCATGAGGACGCAAGATCTATGGGCCTCATCAAGCCGTGTGGCAAAGTAAGAAAAGGGTTTTTCCGTACCGGCGGGGTACCATCACGAATGCCGGGGAAGGGACCAGCCACTCAGCTTTGCAAACTCGGAGCTGGCAGCCTGCCACAGGCGTGAGGGTCAGGATGACTTTCCCTACAAAGGGCTGGGGGCAACAAGGGCTGCCAGGACATATGCAGGTAAGAAAGTTTGTTCCTAAGGAATATAAATCAAGTGAAATAGATGTTCAAATTGGGGGCAGATTACACTTGTTTCTCAAACAATGGCATTTCAAAATGGAAATTTTTTCTACGGCTAAACATCTGGTTTCCAAAGGGTGTTATATGGCCAGCATTGATTTAAAGGATGCATATTACTCGGTGTCTATTCCAGGCATGTGCCGTCAGGGTAGGCAAGGTAGGCACTGCCTACCCTGACTAAAATTATTACATAATAATAACTAAATATAAATAATAAAGGCATGGGAGAATGATGCCTATGTAAAAGACCGGTCTCTTAGGTAGGCATAATTCTCCGTGCCTTTCATCCGCGGCGCTTGTAACACGGGAAGCTCTGTGCAGCCCACGTGCCGTCAGCGCTGCTTGAAGCCGTCAGTTTCAAGCTGGGCTGAAGGCAGCAGAAATTCTGCCTTTGCAACACTGTGCATGCGCATCAGTCTACTGCGCATGCGCAGCACAAGTTTCTTGGCAACTATGGTTTGTCGTTTACCAATGATGTGGTAAGTACATTTTGTGTTTATGTTTTTAAATACCGTATTTCCCGGAGTGTGGGGGTGGGGGGAGCACTCCTTTCACAGCGTTTGGGGAGTCTGGCCCGGGGTAAAGTTGCGGGGAGGGCACGAATGCTATGAATGAGGGGTCGGGAGCATCCACTTGCAAAGCTCCTTGCTCGGAGGCGTGGAATGCCACCGCTCTGAGGCCGGGGGGGGGGGGAAGAGAGAGAAGTAGCTCGGGTGGCTGAGTGGCCGCCGGGCCGGACAACGGAACCAGCCGCCACCTTTAGCTCCTTCTGCTGGTCCCCGCTCACCTCTGGCAGCTCTCCATCTAAAAACCTCTCTCCTGCCGCTCGCTGGCCTCACTCATGTCCTTAAATTCCGGCAGCGCGATTGAGGTTACTCGGCTGTGGGAGTTTAAGGATTTGCAGTAAGCCGCTGACATGAGCGAAGTTGGCGAACGGCAGGTGACAGGTGTTCCGACGGAGAGCACTGCCAAAGGTGAGCGGGCCATCAGAAGGCGCTGAAGTGGCGGCCAGTTCTGCTGTCGAGTCCCTGTGGCCGCTCCTAGCTCCCCGAGCTGCTTCTATCCCCAGCTACAGTTTGTGGCTTTGCGCCCGGAGAGCTGCGGTAGCGGTGAGTGAGTGAGTTACTGGCAATTTCTCCGACACCCTCCTTCTCAACACTCGTGCCCTCCCCACAACTTTACCCCTGGCACAGACTCTACACACGCTGTGAAAGGAACTGTTCCCCCAATTGGTCAAGGACTAGGAATTAATTGGTCTAGGACTAGGAAGCATTGGGCAAATTGAAATGTAACTGGTTTTTATTTATTTATTTAACGGAGCGAACAATCTGCAGATGCGCAGTTTAATTTTTTTTTAAAGCGGACTGAGTGCCTACCCTGAGAAATTACTCATGGCACATGCCTGGTCTATTCATTGTGATGATAGGATGTATTTGAAATTCACCTGGATGAGTCAGTTGTGGCAATTCAAAGCATTGCCTAATGGGTTACCTTCAGCTCCTAGATTATATACCAAATTGTTGAAATCTGTTCTAGGATTACTCCGAGCTCAGGCGCATGTGGTAATGGCCTATTTAGATGATATTTTAATTGTCGGGAAGACTCGGACTGCAGCTGAATCATCTGTTTCAATTGTTAAACTCGCTTTTGAACATTTAGGGTTCGTCATTCATCCAGATAAATCCAATTTATCACCAGTTCAAATCATTGATTATTTGGGCTTTACCATTAATTCAGATCACATGTTAGTGACTTTGCCCAGGGACAACCGGCAACATTTAATTGAGGATTGTGTTAACCTCCTTAGTGAGCAACAACCTTCAATTAGACAAGTAGCCAGTTTAATTGGTAAATTGGTGGCCGCTTTTCCAGCTGTGCAGTTTGGACCTCTGCATTATCAACAATTACAACGAGCAAAACAACAGGCACTGAGGACACATGCAGGTCATTTTGATCGGCCTATGCAATTGTCCGCAGAGGTAATTTCAGAAATTCAATGGTGGATCATTAATGTCTCAAAAAGTTCCAGGGAAGTTTTGGTTGAACCACCTTCCATAATATTACAGATGGACATTAGTGCGCTGGGTTGGGGTGCTACAGATATGTCTTCCAGTTGTGGAGGCAGATGGAATACTGATGAGACATCCCTTCTTCAATTAAGAGAGATCAATTACTTAGAGCTTTTGGGAACCTGGTATGGGCTTAAAACATATTGCTCTGCCAGGGGTGACTTGCATGTGCGGGTTCAGATTGACAACACTACAGCAGTGGCATATGTAAACCACATGGGTGGAGTCAAGTCACAGTCTTGTGACAGACTGGCTAATCAGATCTGGGGCTGGTGCATTGTCAAAAACATCTGGCTTTCTGCAATATATTTACCAGATAGATTCAACACAGTAGCTGACACTAGGTCATGCCAATTCAATGATAACATAGAGTGGATGTTAAATCAGGACATATTTAATCGAGTGTTTGCTCAGTATGGAATGCCAGATATTGACTTGTTTGCATCTAGACTAAACCATCAGTTGCCCAGATATGTTTCATGGGAACCAGATCCTGGTGCAGCAGCGGTGGATGCATTCTCGCTGCATTGGGGTGGAATGTTTGTTTATGCATTTCCCCCGTTCTGTCCCATCAGTCGATGCCTGCAAAAAATCAAGCAGGACTCCACTTCAGGAGTATTGGTAGTGCCAGATTGGCCTACACAGCCATGGTTCCCTCTCATATTGCAGATGGCTAGTCAGCCTCACATGATTATTCCCAAACATAAACACCCACTGGTGAACCCGGTAACTGGCGATCAACATGCTTTACATGATCGTATTGATGTGTTAATTTGCAGATTTTAAGGAGGCCATACCTGGGGAGAGGACTGTCTGATCGTACCGTGGATGTTCTCACTTGCAGGGATAGTACCCAGAAGCAGTACATCACCTCGATAAGGAAGTGGGAGGTGTTCTGTCTACAGCAGAATATCTCATATCAAACTGCAGGCATCCCAGACGTGCTGGACTTTTTGTCCACTCTTTACTTCGATCAAAAATTAAGCTATAATGCGATTAATCCAGCCAGAAGTGCCTTGTCTTCTTATTTGCCCATGAGTTCAGAGTTGCATTCAGTAGGGACACATCTGTTAGTCTCTAGATTTATGAAGGGAGTATTTAATTCTAATCCTCCTAAACCTAGGTATTCCGGTATTTGGAATGTGAGCGAAGTCCTTATGCTTCTTCGCCTGTGCTCCTGTTACAAGCCTATCTCTAGCCAAACTAACCATGAAGGTGGTCATGCTTATGGCATTGGTATCAGCCCAACGTGTGCAAACATTGCAAAAGCTACGGCTAGGCAGAATGCAGGTATCAGCAGATGCCATTACTTTTTATGTTTATGATCTGCTCAAGCATAGTAGAATAGGCATGACAGGATGTAAGATTATGTTTTCAGCATACCCAACAGATGCTCGCCTGTGTGTAGTGTCATATTTGTATCATTACATTGAGGTCACCAGAGTCCTACGAGGAACAGAGTCTGCATTATTTGTTAGCCACAAAAAACCACACAGTAAGGTGTCGGTGCAAACAATTTCAAGGTGGCAAAAGCAGGTTCTGGGAAGTGCTGGGATTGATAATGATAAATTCAAATCACATTCCACCAGGGTGGCATCAACGTCTGCCGCAAGGGCGATGGACGTGCCTATAGACCATATCCTCGCGGCCGCAGGATGGTCCAGTGAGCTGACCTTCCAGAAATTCTATCATAATTCTATCCGATTACAAGGCTGGGGGTGTTTGCTGAATCTGTTTTGAGTTCTGTTATAGTTTTCCCCTGAGATAGAGGGGTTGCTATTGCTTTCATTTGTAAATAAACCGTTAATTCATTTAAACAATGTTATGATTAATGCATTATTGATTATTTAACGATTTGAGTCAATCAATGCAGTGTGAATGCCGGATTTGGGTCTCCAGCATGAAATCACAGAGCTTTGAAATCTTCACGTAATCACTCACGTGGCTCCGAAGTAAAATAGTAAGATTAAACGAGAACTTACCAGTTTGAAGTTTGATCTTTATTTTATGAGGAGTTATGATGAGGGATTACGTGCCCTCCGCTCCCAACCCTCATAAATATCATCTGGTAGTTCTAGTCTCTGTTATCTTACTATTACACTTCAGTTATTATTACCTGTGATTTCACTCCGCTGCTTTGAAGATTGACGCACCTGCGGCTGGACGGGGTTCTTCACGTAATCCCTCATCGTGACTCCTCATAAAATAAAGATCGAACTTTAAACTGGTAAGTTCTCGTTTAATCTTACTATTATGCATTCATCATAACCATAATATACTTTATTAGCCAATTATGTTTTGCAACATACGAGGAATTTGATTTGCGGTACAGTCATACCAATAAAAAGCAACAGAATACACAAAATCCATTTTAACATAAACATCCACCACAGTGACTCCTCCGCATTCCTCACTGTGATGGAAGGCGAAAAAAAGTTCAATCTCTTCCCTTCTTTGTTCTCCCGCGGTCGGGGAGCCTCGAGCCTTCCGTTGACGGGACAACCGTTGCCGGCGGTCGGGCCCAGGTGTCTGTATGATCAAGCTCCTGCATCGGGGGGGGGAATCTCAGCTCCCCCGCACCGGGTGATCTGACCCCAGGGGGGGCTGGTCGAAACCTTCTGTGCCGTTTGGAGCTCCTGACATCGGTCTCTACCCAAGACTGCGAGCTCCTCAATGGTGAAATCCGCAGGCCGCGTTTGGAGCGTCGATCCCAGGCAAGGGATCGGCTCTGATGGTTAGTCCACCTCCCCATGGTGGGGATCAAAGTCAGTCTCGAGCGAGGCCTCCAGCTCCACGATGTTAGGCCGCAGAGCGACCGGAGATACCATCCGGAAAACAATCGCATCTCCAGCAAGGTAAGAGATTGAAAAGAAAATTCCGCCACCACCCACATAAAACAAACCAGAACATTAACACATACTTTTAAAACACACTAAAAATAACAAACAAAAAGACAAAAAGACAGACAGACTGTTAGCGAGGCTGCTATTGTGCGGCGCCCCCTGGTGGTCACTATTCAGCATGGATACATGAACGCACAGGAAGAATTGGTAGGATATGTTGCGACTGTGGAATGAAATAGAGCAGAAGAGAAACAGGACGCACAGTGGCACAGTAGTGCCAGAGACCCGGGTTCGATCCCGACCTTGGGCGCTGTCTGTGTGGAGTTTGCACATTCTCCCTGCGACGTGTGGGTGTGCTCTGGTTTCCTCCGGGCGCTCTGGTTTCCTCCCACATCCCAAAGACGTGCGAGTTTCTAGGTTCATTGGTCTCTGTAAATTAGCCCGAGTGTGTTTTTTACACAAAGGATGGTGGGTGTATGGAATAAGCTGCTGGAGGAGGTAGTTAAGGCAGGGACTAGCGCAACGTTTAAGAAACATTTAGAGAGGTACATGGACAGGATGGGGTTGGAGGGATATGGGGCAAATCAGGCAGGTAGGACTAGTGTGGATGGGAAATGTTGGTCGGTGTGGGCAAGTTGGGCCGCTGGGCCTGTTTCCACACTGTATCACTCTGTGTATGGAGTGGATGAGAAAGTGGGATAACATAGAACTAGTGTGAAAGGGTGATCGATGGTCAGCATGGGCTCAGTGGGCCAAAGGGACTGTTTCTGTGCCTCAACTTTCAATCAATCTTGTAACCTGTAAACCAGGGCAGCATGAGTGGGGCCGAGTGGCCTGTTCTCCTGCTGTGGATTCTGAATGAACATTTAGTAGGTTAAAACAAACGGAATGATCCCAGTTGATTCCAATCATCAACTGAAGGATGTTCAGAAATGTTTTTAATTAAAAAATACCACAGGTGGTATAAAGTCCTCTCTGAGTAGATCACTAAACTATTTATGTCTAGGAAGGAATTACAGATGCTGGTTTACACTGAAACATAGAAACATGGACAATAGGTGCAGGAGGAGGCCATTCGGCCCTTCGAGCCAGCACCTCCATTCATTGTAATCATGGCTGATCGTCCTCAATCAATAACCCGTGCCTGCCTTCTCCCCATATCCCTTGATTCCACTAGCCCCTAGAGCTCTATCTAACTCTCTCTTCAATCCATCCAGTGATTTGGCCTCCACTGCCCTCTGTGGCAAGGAATTCCACAAATTCACAACCCTCTGGGTGAAAAACGTTTTTTCTTCCCTCAGTCTTAAATGACTTCCCCTTTATTCTAAGACTGTGGCCCCTGGTTCTGGACTCGCCCAACATTGGGAACATTTTTCCTGCATCTAGCCTGTCCAGTCCTTTTATAATGTTATATGTTTCTATAAGACCCCCCCCCTCATCCTTCTAAACTCCAGTGAATACAAGCCTAGTCTTTTCAATCTTTCTTCATATGACAGTCCAGCCATCCCAGGGAATCATCTCGTGAACCTATGCTGCACTTCCTCAATCACAAGGACGTCCTTCCTCAAATTAGGAGACCAAAACTGTACGCAATACTCCAGATGTGGACTTACCAGATAGACACAAAATGCTGGAGTAACTCAGCGGGCCAGGCAGCACCTCTGGAGAACAACACTGGTAACGTTTTGGGTCTCGACCCGTCTTCAGACGGTCTGAAGAAGGGTCTCAACCCAAAACGTCACCCATTTCTTCTCTCCACTAATGGTGCTTGTCTCTCTGAATTACTCCGGCATCTTGTGTTTAAAATTATTAACAAATGTATATTTTTTTCCCTCTTCTCCCCTTCCTGCTCATCCCCCTCCCCCTATATCCCTCCATCTGGATTTACATTTCACTCCTCTTTTCTCCTTATTTCACACCCTTTTGTCTATGTTTGATTTCCAGCCTTTCTCCAGCCATCTGCCATTGCAACTCCAAGCAAACCCTCCTCTCCTGTATCCATCTATCACTTGCCAGGCTTTGTCCTGCCTCTATGATTTTTTACCAGCATTCACCTCCTACCCCAATACAGGGGTAGGAGGTGAAGCAGGGTCCCAACCTGAAACGTCACCTATCCATGTTCTCCACAGATGCTGCCTGACCCGCTGAGTTACCCCAGCACTCTGTGAAACGTCACCTATCCATGTTCTCCACAGATGCTGCCTGACCCGCTGAGTTACTCCAGCACTCTGTGAAACGTCACCTATCCATGTTCTCCACAGATGCTGCCTGACCCGTTGAGTTACTCCAGCACTCTGTGAAACGTCACCTATCCATGTTCTCCACAGATGCTGCCTGACCCGCTGAGTTACTCCAGCACTCTGTGAAACGTCACCTATCCATGTTCTCCACAGATGCTGCCTGACCCGCTGAGCTACTCCAGCACTTCGTGTTTTACTCATGATTCCAGCATCTGCAGTTCCCCGCGCTTCTATATTTTTAGCTCCTGGTGAGTGCATATATTTACAGAACTCAGTTGGCATTTATTCACGCAAAATACGTTCACTTCTTTACATAATGTGTGACTATTGCTAACTTCTCAACAAAACAGCTTAACTCAATTGCAGTCTGTTCCCGGGTTAACATGATCATTTAGTGTTTAGAATTGAGTTTAAGCAATGTGCGGACGGCGCCACCTGATGGTCAAAAGCCATAAAAGGATACATTTTAACCAAACAACTAACATTAGCCAAGTAGGTAGACAAAAATGCTGGAGAAACTCAGCGGGTGAGGCAGCATCTATGGAGCGAAGGAAATAGGCGACGTTTCAGGTCGAGACCCTTTTTCTGACTGAAAGGAAGAGGTGGAGGCAGTGGGCTATGGGAGAGCTGGGAAGGGGAGGAGAAAGCAGGGACTACCTGAAATTGGAGAAGTCAATGTTCATACATTATTGCTATCACTACGAACTGACGCATTTCGTTGTACCTATACTCGTATTTGTGCAATGACATTAAAGTTGAAATGAAATTGGATTGAATACCGCTGGGGTGCAAACTACCCAAGCAAAATATGAGGTGGTGCTCCTCCAATTGACTCACTCTGGCCATGGAGGAAGCCCAGGACAGAAAGGTCGGATTCGGAATGGGAGGGGGAGTTGAAGTGCTGGGCCACCGAGAGATCAGGTTGGTTATTGCAAACCGAGCGGAGGTGTTGGGCGAAGCGATCGCCAAGCCTGCGCTTGGTCTCACCGATGTAAAGCAGCTGACATCTAGAGCAGCGGATGCAATAGATGAGGTTGGAGGAGGTGCAGGTGAACCTCTGCTGCACCTGGAAAGACCGCTTGGGTCCTTGAATGGAGTCGAGGGGGGAGGTAAAGCGACAAGCGTAGCTATTCCTGTGGTTGCAAGGGAAAGTGCCCGGAGAGGGGGTGGTTTGGGTGGGAAGGGACGAATTGTCCAGGGAGTTATGGAGGGAGTGGTCTCTGCGGAAAGCTGAAAGGGGAGGAGATGGGAAGATGTGGCCAGTGGTGAGGTCACGTTGGAGGTGGCGAAAATGTCGGAGGATTATCCAGCAATGTTACAAAATTTTGAGATTTTAAAAATCAAGTCTGCAATTTATCCCATCAGATAAAGCATAAAAGGAAGTTTAATTTGACGCCTAATTCACTTTCATATCTTCAGTATTAAAAAAGTTATGACCATTTTCATACTCGGAAATTAGCATCTTGTTCCCCATTGCCTTTCAATTGACTTAACTCAAAAGCTGTGATCTAGAACAGTTAAAAGCCCATAACTTTCGTAAAAATTAAGAGAACTCAATGAAATTTTCAGTTATTATAGATTGAAGCATTTTGAAACAAATATGAAACAATCTTACTTGGATGACCAGAAATTAAAGCATATAATTAGTTAGTTATCTAATTGTAGCTAATTACAAAATTCAATGAGTAGTTCTAAACATCTATCCATTTCTTAAGAAAAGATAAACTTTTTTTTAATTGCCTAAGTGTCCAAATAACATTCACACAATAATCCACAATATAACATAATTTTTAAATCTCATTTTCATGAATTTATAGGCCAAATGGAAGGAATTTAGTGTTTAATGCCTGTAAATTAATGGCCATTTAAATCAACTAGCGAGTGGGTTTTAGTGGAATGCGGTGGATTGGAACATTGTGGTTTGCTGTGAAGTCGGGAGGAAAAATACAGCCGGTTCATACATTTTTTTGGACCCCTTTTCACAACATGAAAATATGATTAAAGCCTCCAAAAAAAACAACTTTTAATATAAAAATAAACTCTGTACCTTTTTTTCTCCCCTACGCAAAATCCTTCCCGTTGTCGGCTCTCGCGGCTTTTGAAGGCGATTTTTAAATTACTCTAGTTAATAAATAATCTAGCGTAATTTAAAAATACTTTCATGAATGAAATGTCAGAGCGATTTTTCTTCCGCAACGAAATCGCCTGACATGGATCGATTTGCCCAGTCTGAAGAAAAACTGTACTTTAAGCCCGCCCCCCTCTGAAAGGCGCCAAAGTCACGCACACGGGGAGCGGCAGAACTACAGCGCTGCTCAAGGTAAGTTTTGTAACAAACCTAGATTAACTGTTGCATGTGACGGGTGGTAGGGTGGAAGGTGAGGACCAGGGGGACTCTGCCCTTGTTGTGAGTGGGGGATGGGGAGTGAGAGCAGAGCCCAGTAAGCACACCAACACCTCCACTTCCTGATGGGGTTAGATTATTTAAAAAAGAACACGCTTGCTAAACACTGTAACAAAGAGCAGCTTGTGAGCACAAGTTTGCAACTGATAAGCACCTAAACAGATCTGTGAACAATGATCCTTCAATGGAATGAGGGTACTCGACACATCCTAATCACCCTGGATAGATAAGGAAGACCAAATGTGTAGGAAGGAACTGCAGATGCTGGTTTACGCCAAAGATAGACACAAACTGCTGGAGTAACTCAGCGGGACAGGCAGCACCTCTGGCGAGAAGGAATGGGTGATGTTTCGGGTCGAGACCCTTCTTCAGGGGAAAGGGAGACACCGAGATAAGGAAGTAAGGATTGAAAACGAGACAAAGGGGATGCAGATCAAGGAAAATGTAGAATAGATCATTGCTAAGGTGACCACGAAGCACAGATAAAAAGTAATCGGGGATAGGCAGACCAGTCGGTGAAGGGGGAGGGATGGAGAGAGAGGGAAAGCAAGGGCTACTTGAAGTTGGAGACGTCAATGTTCACACCGCTAGGGTCTAAGATGCTGTTCCTCCAATTTGCACTGGACATCACTCTGACAATGGAGGAGGCCCAGGACAGAAAGGTCAGTGTGGGAATGGGAGGGGGAGTTAAAGTGTTTAGCAACCAGATAGGTCAGATAGGTTTAGGCGGACTAAGTAGGGGGTGTTTAGCGAAACAATCGGCGAGCTTGCGCTTGGTCTCGCCGATGTACAGGAATTACACCTGGAACAGCGTATACAGGAGATGAGGTTGGAAGAGGTGCAAATGAACCTCTGCCTCACCTGGTAATTGCCAATATTACCCCACTTTACAAGAAGGGAGCAAAGCTGAATAATAGGAATTATAGGCTGGTTAGTCTGACTTCAGTGGTTTGTACGAGTTTAGAGTCTATTAGAAAGGAAAGTACTAAGAAGTACTAAGAAGTTCATGATAAAATAGGCCAAAGTCAACATGGTTTTGTGAAGGCGATATCTTGCCTGACAAATCTGCTGGAATTCTTCAAATAAGGAAATAGTAGGACAAACGAAGGAGCCAGTGAATGTTTACCTAGATTTTAAGAAAGCCTTTGATAGGGTGCCATACGGAGCCTATATAGAATAATGAAATATATACAGAACTAGACTAAGTGGGACCCGTTGGGTCCCATGTTCACACGAGAGCGCTGGTTCCCCAACGCAATATTCTACCTTTCCACCAATTCCAATATTGGTGGTGGTGGGGGGGGGGGGGGGGGGGGGTGGGGGCTTTCTGGAGCGCTACTATGGGTTTCCAGAGGGCTAGTATGGACATTGTGACCCAAATGGATTCTTGGGGCGGCAGCTCAGTCACTCAAGCCTGATGTGCTGGCAGCTCACTCACGGCTGGTGGGCTGACAGTTGGCTCATGGCTATTCCTTGAAATTCCATTTCAAGCAGGGTTCAAGGCCACCAAATTCAAATGCAGTTTTCTTCCATTTCAAGCAGGGTGCAAGGCCACCAAATTCAGTTGCAGTTTCCTACCACTTCAAGCCGGGTGCAAGGCCACCGAATTCAAGTGCAGTTTCCTCCCACTTCAAGCAGGGTTCAAGGCTACCGAATTCAAGTGCATTTTCCGCCCACTTCAAGCAGAGTGCAAGGCCACCGAATTCAAGTGCAGTTTCATACCACTCCAAGCAGTGTGCAAGGCCACCAAATTCAAGTGCAGTTTCATACCACTTCAAGCAGGGTGGAAGGCCACCAAATTCCAGTGGTTTCATACCACTTCAAGCAGGGTGAAACCACCATAAAACTACAAAAAACACCACAAAACAGCACAAACACCGCACTCACAGTTCAGTAGGCATTCAGTGTGTTCAGTTGATTCACAGCTCAGTCGTGACCTCTCCCTCCTCCATCTTGCAGAGACTGAGCCACACCCACACTTCCGGGTTTTATAATCCCTCCCCTCCCACCAGAAGGGGTGTGGCCTTCATGGAGTAATTGACAGGAGAGAGATCCTCAACATTTTTTAAAGACTAATAACACTTTTATTTTTCATTGATGGGAAGAATCCTCTGCACCTGATGAGTGGAGGAGGCCTGAGTAAGATGGCCCAACATCACAGCCGTAAGTGGTAGTGTTTTATCTAAAATCAATATACAGTGCATACAGGTAGTGGTCAAGTTTAGACTTTTAATCATGTGCTTTATTGTAAACCAACCACCACCACCAACCATTTGCTGTGTTTTATTTCAAACCAATCAATATTTTCATTTCCAAACCACATTAAGGGCACTCAAGGTCAGTAAAACCACACTCACAGTTTAGCAGACGTGTTCAGTGTTATTCTCAGCTCAGACTGAGAAATGTGACCCTCTCACTCCCCCATCTTGCACAGACTGACTGAGGCACTCAACACTTCCGGGTTTTATAGTCCCTCTGGAAGGGGCGTGGCCTTCAGGTGAGAGAATCTCAAAATTTTTAAAACACTAATAACTCTTTTATTTTTCATCGATGGGAAAAATCCTCTTGTCCTGCGCAGCGGAGGGGGACTCTGGGTAAGATGGCCAAAAATCACAGCCGTAAGAGGCAGCGTTTTTTCTAAAATCAATATACAGAACAGGAAGTAATCAAGATCTTACTTTTAGTATATAGACTAGACTAAGTGGGACCCGTTGGGTCCCATGTTCACACGGGAGGGCTGGTCCCCTGACGCAATATTCCACCTCTCTACCAATTCCAATATTCCTGGCCGGGGGGGGGGGGGGGGGTTTCTGGAGTGCTGGTATGGGTGTTGTGGGCTGCAGGGATTACTGGTCTCCAGAGGGCTAGTATGGACATTGTGGGCCAAATGGATTCTTGGGGTGTCAGCTCAGTCCCTCAAGCCGGATGTGCTGGCAGCTCACTCAGGGCTGGTGGGCTGGCAGTTGACTCACAGCTATTCCTTGAAATTCCATTTCAAGCAGAGTGCAAGGCCACCAAATAAAGGTAAGTGTAGTTTCTTACCTCTTTGAGCAGGGTGCAAGGCCACAAAATTCAAGTGCAGTTTCATACCACTTCAAGCAGGATGCAAGGCCACCAGATTCAAGTGTAGTTTCATACCATTTCAAGCAGGGTGCAAGACCACCAAATTCAAGTGCAGTTTTGTACCACTTCAAGCAGGGTGCAACGACACTACATTCAAATGCAGTTTCATACCATTTCATGTAGGGTGCAAGGCCACCACATTCAAATGCAGTTTCATACCATTTCAATCAGGGTGAAACCACCATAAAACCACACAAAACACCACACTCACAGTTCAGTAGACATTCAGTATGTTCAGTTGATTCACAGCTCAGATAGAGTCGTGACGTCTCCCTCCCCCATCATGCAGAGACCGAGCACACCCACACTTCTGGGTTTTATAATCCCTCCCCCTCCCACCGGAAAAAGTGTGGCCTTCGTGGTGTGATTGACTGGAGAGATATTCTCAACATTTTTTAAACACTAATAACACTTTTTTTAAAAATTGATGGTAAGAATCCTCTGCACCTGATGAGCGGAGGGGGACTGAGTAAGATGGCCAAAAATCACAGCCGTAAGTGGTAGCGTTTTATCTAAAATCAATATATTGCAAACAGGAAGTTGTCAAGTTTAGACAAACAACCATTTGCAGTGCCTTTGACTTCAACCCAACACCCCCAAGCAACCATCTGCAGTGCTTCACTTCAACCCAAAACCCCCAAGCAACCATCTGCAGTGCTTCACTTCAACCCAAAACCCCCAAGCAACCATCTGCAGTGTCTTTTCACATCGACCCAAAACCCCCAAGCAACCCTTTGCAGTGCCTTTTCACTTCAACCCAAAACCCCCAAACAACCCTTTGCAGTGCATTTTCATTTAAACCCAAAAACCCCAAGCAACCCTTTGCAGTGCCTTTTCACTTCAACCCAAAACCCCCAAACAACCCTTTGCAGTGCCATTTGACTTCAACCCCAACCCTCCAAGCAACCCTTTGCAGTGCCTTTTTACTTCAACCCAAAACCCCCAAACAACCCTTTGCAGTGCCTATTTATTTCAACCCAAACCCCCCAAACAACTATTTGCAGTGCCTTTTTACTTCAACCCAAATTCCCCCAAACAAGCATTTGCAGTGCCCTTTTACTTCAAACCAACCATATTTTCATTTTCAAACCACATTAAGGGCACTCACAGTTGAGTAGACATGTGTTCAGTGTTATTCAGATCTCAGAGAGACGTGATACTCTCGCTTCCTCCATCTTGCAGAGACTGAGTGAGGCACACCACTTCCGGGTTTTATAGTCCCTCCCCCCTCCCACCAGCAGGAGCAGCAGAGAGAATGGCAATTTATTTTTAAACATTAATATCTCTCTGATTTTTCATCGATGGGATAAATCCTCTGGTCCAGTCCAGTGGAGGGGGGCTGGATTTCCTAGAGAACAGCCGTAAGTGGCGGCGTTCTCTAGGAAATCACATCAAAGTGAGTCAAAAGTGGTCAAGATCTTACTTTTAGTAATATATATATATATAGAGATAGATAGATAGATAGATAGATAGATAGATAGATAGATAGATAGATAGATAGATAGATAGATAGATAGATAGATAGATAGATAGATAGATAGATAGATAGATAGATAGATAAAGGCATAGATAGAGTGGATGTGGAAAGGATGTGGAGTGGATGTTCTTCTCCATGGATTGTCACCTTGTCGTGGTGGAGAAGCTCGTGTGGACCTGAGATCCTGAGAGCGATGCCGTCTGGAGCTACACTCCTGGTAGGGCCACCCATGGTGGTACGGTCGAGGGGTAGGTCTCTGACAAAGAGCAATCCAACCAAGACCTCAACGGTGAAACAGGCGGAGGATGATGACTGACTTTAGTGGAGCGTCACAACGGCTGGGAAGGCGGATGAAGGCTGCAGCAGAAAAAGGTCTCCGGTCGTCTTGGACTCCATGCCTCTGGATCCTGACACAGATCTGTCAAGAACCGTGGGGTGGCTGTCTGTGCACCAATCTCCCCACATTAAACAAAGTCACCCACAGGCGTCCTCCATATAGGGACTAACACCCTGGAGACACGAATGTCAGCCATGACCGCGGTGGGCCTAAGAAGAAGGAAAGGATGTTTCCACTGGTGGGAGATTCCAGGACCAGGTCTTAGAATTAATGGGCACTCTTTTAAAAAGGAGGAACCTCTTTCGTCAGAGGGTAGTTAATCTGTGGAACTCATTGTCACAGACGGCTGTGGAGGCCTAGTCAGTGAATATTTTTAAGGCAGAGATGGACATATTCTTGATTAGAATGGGTGTCAAGGGGTATGGGGAGGGCACGGAAATGGGATAAGGAGGCAGAGATCAACCATGATTTAATGGCAGAGTGGACTTGATGGGCTGAATTGCCTAATTCTACACTTAGCAGGTTGGCTGGATGGCAGAAGGCAAAGAATGGCAATAAAGGGGGCTTTTTCTGGTTGGCTGCCAGTGACTAGCGGAATTCTGCAGGGGTCGTTGCTGGGGCCGCTACTCTACACGTTGTATATTAAAGATTTGGAAGAGGGGATTGAAGGCTTTGTGGCCAAGATTGCAGATGATACGAAAATATGTGGAGTGGCAAGTAGTGTAGAGAAAGCAGGGTCTCTGCAGAAGGACTTGGACAGGTTGGGAGAGTGGGCAGAGAAGTGGCAGATGGAATATAGTGTCGCAAAGTGTGGAGTCATGTATTTTGGTAGTAGGAATAAAGGCGTAGACTATGTTCTAAATGTAGCGAGAATCCAGAAATCAGAATGCAAAGGGACCTGGGATTGCTGGTGCAGGATTCCCAAAAAAGTAATCTGCAAGTCAAATCAGTAGTAAAGAAAGCAATGCTAGCATTTATTTCAAGAGGGCTTGTATACTAAAACAGGGATGTAATGATGAGGCTCTACAAGGCGCTGGTCAGGCCACATTTACAGTATTGTGAGCAATTTTGGGAACTAAATCAGAGGAAGGATGTGCTGGCTCTGGAGAGGGTCCAGATGAAGTTTACAAGAATGATCCCAGGGATGAGTGGGTTAACCTGTGATGAGCGTTTGACAGCACTGGGCCTGTACTCACTGGAGTTTAGAAGAATGAGGGGGAACCTCATTGAAATGTACAGAATAGTGAAAGGCTTGACCCGCTGAGTTACCCCAGCACTTGGTGTTTATCTTCAGTGTAGATGGTTTTGCATGCAACCAATAACATAGTTACCTCAGTACCATTAACCCCGCCTAGTTAACATCAATCATAACGCCTTCCCCTTCCTGGGTACGGTTCACTAGAAGAATGTAGCCAGTACTTGAGAATGTATGTAATACCTTGTGCTATCATTAAAATGTGTTGAACACTCTTAGAGTTTGTAAATTGCTTATTTACATGGTGTCGGAGCTGGAAGATACTTGCGCCTACCTGTCTATCGGGTTTTATTTCTTTTTTTTTTATTTGTGCCTTTTGTACTTTATCTCTCTGACCATGGCATCCTCGTGCAGAAAGCCTGCGCAGCTTGTCTTTGATGCTGATATTTCTGAGCGCTGGGCTACGTTTGAAATTGATTTCACCCACTTTGTCAACGTCGCACACCGCAATGATCCTGACTCCCTCAAAGCCTCCCTCCTACTCAACCTTGTCGGACCTGATGCCATGAAGAGAGCCAGAACTTTCGTCTACGCTCCAGCGGTCCTGGACGACAACAACGTGGTGGTTACCCCTGCAGAATCTGCCAGTGACCCCGCTTGCCTGCTACGTAAGTTCAGGGAGATTTGTGACCTGCCCTCGAACCGCATTCTAGAGAGGGCACGGTTCTTTACAAGGAGACAGCTGCCGGAGGAACCTGTTGAATGTTTTATTGCCGATTTGCGTTATCTCGCTCAGCGGTGCCGTTTCGGTGACATGACAGACCAGCTCACTAGAGACATTTTAGTAACTGGCATGCGTGACCAGAAGCTGCGATGTGAGCTTCTTAGGGATCCTGATCTAACGTTAGAAAAAGCCATGCATGCCTTCAGATTGTCTGAGGTCGTTGTATTGCCTGATGATCACCGGGACTCGGGAGATAAATCTGTTCACCAGGCGGGGTTTAGTAGAGCACTGCCTCGGAGGGGAAACAATGCTTTTCTGCCGCGTGCCAACCCTGGTCCTGATGATGTGCCCCCAAAAAGGTGCCCAAACTGTAACTACATGCACCACAAACTGTCGACGTGCCCTGCCTATGGCAAGGCTTGTAATTTTTGTAAAAAACTGAATCATTTCACTGCTGCCTGCCGCTCATTCCGTTCTCGTGGGAGACAGGTACAGATTTCCAGACCCAGTCTAAACATGCTTAAACAATCTGATAGCTGTTACAACCCACAGTCCGACGTTGCTGAATCCTATGATGCAGATCCAATCAATTCTCCCGAGGATTCGAATGTGTTTACCCTCCTCCAGGCACCTGGCCAACGTCTCGATCCCTCCGTGTCTGTGACTGTCAACAATGTAACCTTCCTTGCGAAGTTAGATACTGGGGCAAAGGTCAACGTTTTGTCAATAAATCTTTTCAACAAGATAAGGAATAATGAGGCCTTGGTCGCTGACAATGCTACTCTGTATGCCTATGGTGGAGAAATTCTCAGGCCTGTGGGGAGGGCCACTTTAACTTGCGTGCTACAAAAGGCACGAGAAACTTGATTTTTTATGTTTTGAACTCTGACTGTGTTACCCTGCTGGGAAACCCTGCGTGCCAAGATCTTGGCCTGGTGTCCTTCGACCGCACGGTCCACAAAGTGCAACTGTCATTTAACCCGATTGCAGAATACCAGGACCTGTTCAACGATGACCTGGGAACGTTACCACTGACATACCATATTTCCATTGACCCAAATGTACAACCCGTGGTCCGCGCACCTCACAGGGTGTCCCACGCCATGAAAGACAGGGTCGAGGCGATGCTTAACAACATGGTCGACAAAGGGGTGCTAGAAGTGGTCAGCGAGCCCACCGATTGGGTCTCCACCATGGTTGCCACGATAAAGAAAGACAAGAATGAAATACGTGTGTGTATCAACCCCAAGGACTTAAACCTTGCCATCAGGCGACCACACTACCCCATGCGGTCTGTTGAGGACGTGGCGGCTCAGGTCGGGCAAGCCACCATCTTTTCGGTCCTAGACGCTAAGAACTCGTTCTGGCAGATCCCGTTAGACAAAGCATCTTCTGACCTGACAACCTTCGCCACACCATTCGGCAGATTCAAATTCCTGCGAATGCCATTCGGCATCAATTCCGCTAGTGAGGTGTTCCAGCGAACGATGGAGCAGATATTCTCGGGCCTGCCATGTGCCATCATCGTGGATGATATCCTAGTCTATGGGAAGGACATTGCCGAACACGACCAGAACCTCCGCCGCGTCCTGGATCGGGCGCGAAAGGCCAACCTGAAGCTGAATCCAAAGAAGTGCCGGTTTCGTGTCTCAGAAGTCACGTATGTTGGACACGTTTTCACCTCTAACGGACTAAAACCCGACCCTTTGAAGGCAGCTGCCATCTCCGAGATGGCAGCCCCCACCGACGTGCCAGGTCTACAACGTTTCTTGGGCATGGTGAACTACCTTGGGAAGTTTGTACCAAATCTCAGTGAGCTGAGTGCTCCCCTGCGGCAGCTGACAAAAAAGGATATCGCCTGGGTCTGGCTCCCACAGCACCAGCAGGCGTTTGACTGTCTCAAGTCGAAACTGATTAACACTCCGACGTTGCGATTCTTTGATGCGAGTCGCCCCATCACCGTCACATGTGACGCTTCTAAGTTCGGTCTGCCTCCAATCTGTCGATGGATCGTTACATCCTGTCTCCTATGCCTCCCGCACCATGACGGACACCGAGCAGCGGTACGCTCAGATCGAGAAGGAGCTGCTCGCGGTGGTGTTTGCCTGCTCCAAGTTCAGAGACTTCCTGTTTGGCAGCAGATTTACAGTCGAAACCGACCACCAGCCACTGGTGACAATCCTGAACAAGCCGATTCACGCTGCCCCTGCCAGGCTGCAGCTTATGATGCTGCAGCTCCAGCGCTTTGATTTCGACGTCGTCTACAAGAAAGGCACCGAGATGCACATCGCAGACACCTTATCGCGCGCCCCGCGGGCCTCCTGTGCTCGCCACCCCTACGAAACAGAGGACTTGCTCGTACTGGGCGTCAATTTTATTCCCACCAAGCAGCTGCAGCTTTTGGCCGAGCACACCGCTGCTGATCCAGTTTTGCAGCGGCTTGCCTCTGTGATTAAATCAGGGTGGCCAACAAAGCGCTCCGCTGCGCCGCCTGAAACACAGCCTTTCTTCCTGGTCCGTGATGAACTGGTGCTCCAGAATGGCGTTATCGTTAAGGGACATAAAGTGGTGGTCCCATCCTCCCTGTTCGATTCTTACTACTGCGCAGCCCACAGCGGACACCCCGGGTTCGATGCAACACTCGCCCACGCTCAGTGCCAATTCTACTGGCCTGGAATGGCCAAATATATTCGAGACCGTGTTTCTGCCTGCTCCACGTGCAACAGTCTTGCTCCACATCAGCAGCGACAGCCCCTGCTGCAACAGCCCGCCCCTGCCTTGGCCTGGTCCTCGTTGGCTGCCGACATCTTCGAGTGGCGTGGTAACCACTACCTTGTCCTGGTCGACTCGTACTCAAACTGGTTCAAAGTGGATTTGCTGACATCCCTCACGTCGGAGATGGTGATCCGGAAGCTGCGGAAACACTTCTCCACGTTTGAGTCCCCTGTCAGGCTGCAGGTTGACAATGGCAGGCAGTTTACCAGCCGTGAGTTCAAGAGTTTTGCCGACAAATGGAATTTTGTGCATTTCACCAGCAACCCAGAGTACCCACAGAGCAACGGCCTTGCTGAACGGGCCGTCCGCAGCGCCAAGCTTCTGATGGAACAGGCGAGACTGTCTAACTCTGATTTGTATTTGGATCTCCTGAACCTCAGGAATGTTTCCAGGGATCCGGCCATGGGGTCCCCTGCTCAGCGTCTGATGTCCAGAACAACCAGATCTACCATCCCGATTGCCCAGCGCCAGCTGAAACCTCGGGTGCTGGAGCCTGCCTCTGTGCAGAGGCGCATTCAAGAGAAACATGACAGCCAGCGGCGTTCCCATGATCGGTCGTGCAGACTGCTCGATCCATCTGTTGCCTGGACAGGTTGTTCGATTGCAAACCGCCAGTGGTCACTCCCGTCTGGCTACCGTGGTTGGGGTGGCCGACTCACCTCGTTCGTATCTGGTCGACTATGAGGGAACCATCTACCGTAGAAGCCGACAACACCTGCTTGCGGTTAATGAGCCGAAGCCGCAACCCCGGGGCCCTGTGCCCCGCCGCTCTCATACCAGCAGCCGGCTCCTGTCCCAGCCAGCGTTCCCTGCATGCCTCGTTCCCCATATCGAGCGCCCGGTTCCCCTCTGCGCGGGTCACCTGTTGGCGGTCGCGGTTCTCCCTCTCCTGTTCCTCCAACCCCACCGCCCTTCCCTGGTTCCCCTGCTGTCTCGGGTCCCCCTGTTTTTTCTGCTCCTCCGGGGGAAGGGGGAGGCATCCGTACGCGCTCGGGCCGGATCAGCAAGCCACCTGTTCGTTATGGCGATTTTGTTTAATTCTGTTGTAGTGACAATGGTCTGTTTTTTTAATTTTTCTAAGGGGAAGGATGTAGATGGTTTTGCATGCAACCAATAACATAGTTACCTCAGTACCATTAACCCCGCCTAGTTAACATCAATCATAACGCCTTCCCCTTCCTGGGTACGGTTCACTAGAAGAATGTAGCCAGTACTTGAGGATGTATGTAATACCTTGTGCTATCATTAAAATGTGTTGAACACTCTTAGAGTTTGTAAATTGCTTATTTACATTCAGTATCTGCAGTTCCTTCTTACACATACAGAGTGAGGTGAGAGTTACACGTTGCAGGGAGAGAAGTAGAGTGAGGAGATGCAGAGAGAGGAGAGGGTTACACTCTGTAGGGAGATGCAGAGTGAGGAGAGAGTTACATGTTGCAGCCGGGAGATGCAGAGTGCGATGAGTGTCACTCTCTTCGGTGAGAAGGCCTAGAGTGAGGTGAGTGTTACTCGCTGCAGGGAGATGCAGGGTGAGGCGATGTAGGGTGAGGAGAGTTCCTCCCTGCAGGATGAGGAGATGGAGAGGCAGAGAGAGGAGAGGGTTACACATTACAGGGTTACATTCTGTAGGGAGATGCAGAGTCTGCAGGGTGAGGAGATGCAGGGTGAGGAGATGCAGGGTGAGGAGATGCAGGGTGAGGAGATGCAGGGTGAGGAGATGCAGGGTGAGGAGATGCAGGGTGAGGAGATGCAGGGTGAGGAGAGAGCTCCTCTGTGCAGGGAGGGAGCAGATGCGTCACCCGGGGTGTTGGAGGCGGGAGATGAGGGTGGGGAGGGACGGGACTGGGCTGCACAGGCGGAACCTTCGTGCGGGACCGTGGTGCTGCACCCGGAGCGGTATGTTTGTCCGTCAGCACCGCCAGCCAGTGAGGGAGTGAGGGGCCGCGCGGGCCGGAGCCGGTGAGGGGGGGCAGCGAATGGCGGGGGCGCGCAACGAGGAGCGGGAGCGCGCGGGCGGCGGGAGCGAGCCCGGGACCAGCGGCGGGAGCGAGCCCGGGACCAGCGGCGGGAGCGAGCCCGGGACCAGCGGCGGGTACGAGCAGCTGCGCGTGCAATTCCAGCAGGCGGCCGCGCACGTCACCCTGCTGGCGGCGGGAGCGCGCAGAGAGGACCTGCTCTACCTGTACGGCCGCTTCAAGCAGGTAAACCCCCTCACCTGGGTATCACCCCCTCACCTGGGTATCACCCCCTCACCTGGGTATCACCCCCTCACCTGGGTATCACCCCCTCACCTGGGTATCACCCCCTCACCTGGGTATCACCCCCCCCCCTGGGTATCACCCCCTCACCTGGGTATCACCCCCTCACCTGGGTATCACCCCCTCATCCTCACCTCCACCCCATCCCCCACCCTCCATCCCTCATCCTCCATCCCCCATCCCCATCACTGCTCCACAGCAGAGAGGACCTGCTCTACCTGTACGGCCGCTTCAAGCAGGTAACCCCCTCACCTGGGTATCACCCCCTCACCCGGGTATCACCCCCTCACCTGGGTATCACCCCCCCCTGGGTATCACCCCCTCACCTGGGTATCACCCCCTCACCCCCACCCCCACCCCCATCACTGCTCCACAGCAGAGAGGACCTGCTCTACCTGTACGGCCGCTTCAAGCAGGTAAACCCCCCCCCCGGGTATCACCCCCTCACCTGGGTATCACCCCCTCACCTGGGTATCACCCCCTCACCTGGGTATCACCCCCTCACCTGGGTATCACCCCCTCACCTGGGTATCACCCCCTCACCTGGGTATCACCCCCTCACCTGGGTATCACCCCCTCACCCCCACCCCATCCCCCACCCTCCATCCCTCATCCTCCATCCTCCACCCCCACCCCCATCCCCATCACTGCTCCACAGCAGAGAGGACCTGCTCTACCTGTACGGCCGCTTCAAGCAGGTAAACCCCTCACCTGGGTATCACCCCCTCACCTGGGTATCACCCCCTCATCCTCACCCCCTCACCTGGGTATCACCCCCTCACCTGGGTATCACCCCCTCACCCTCACCCCCACCCCCACCCCCATCCCCATTCCCACCCCCATCCCCATCACTGCTCCACAGCAGAGAGGACCTGCTCTACCTGTACGGCCGCTTCAAGCAGGTAAACCCCCCCCCCCTGGGTATCACCCCCTCATTCCCCACCTCCATCTCCATCCCCCACCCTCCATCCCTCATCCTCCATCCCCCACCCCCATCCCCATCACTGCTCCACAGCAGAGAGGACCTGCTCTACCTGTACGGCCGCTTCAAGCAGGTAAACCCCCCCCCCTGGGTATCACCCCCTCACCCTCACCCCCACCCCATCCCCCACCCTCCATCCCTCATCCTCCATCCCCCACCCCCATCCCCATCACTGCTCCACAGCAGAGAGGACCTGCTCTACCTGTACGGCCGCTTCAAGCAGGTAAACCCCCTCGCCTGGGTATCACCCCCTCACCTGGGTATCACCCCCTCACCCTCACCCCCACCCCATCCCCCACCCTCACCCCCCACCCTCACCCCCAACTCCATCACTGCTCCACAGCAGAGAGGACCTGCTCTACCTGTACGGCCGCTTCAAGCAGGTAAACCCCCCCCTGGGTATCACACCCTCACCTGGGTATCACCCCCTCACCTGGGTATCACCCCCTCGCCTGGGTATCACCCCTCATCCTCACCTCCACCCCATCCCCACCCCCATCACCCACCCCCACCCCCACCCCCATCACCCACCCCCACCCCATCACTGCTCCACAGCACAGAGGACCTGCTCTACCTGTACGGCCGCTTCAAGCAGGTAACCCCCTCACCTGGGTATCACCCCCTCATCCTCACCCCCATCCTCACCCTCACCCCCACCCTCATCCCCACCCCCCACCCCCATCCCCCACCATCACCCACCCCCATCACTGCTCTACCTGTACGGCCGCTTCAAGCAGGTAACCCCCTCACCTGGGTATCACCCCCTCACCTGGGTATCACCCCCTCATTCCCCACCTCCATCTCCATCCCCACCCCCATCCTCATCCTCACCCCCACCCCCATCACTGCTCTACCTGTACGGCCGCTTCAAGCAGGTAAACCCCCCCCTGGGTATCACCCCCTCACCTGGGTATCACCCCCTCACCTGGGTATCACCCCTCATCCTCACCTCCACCCCATCCCCACCCCCATCACCCACCCCCATCACCCACCCCCATCCCCACCCCCATCACCTACCCCCATCCCCACCCCCACGCTCACCGCCACCCTCACCCCCACCCCCACCCCCACCCCCATCACTGCTCCACAGCAGAGAGGACCTGCTCTACCTGTACGGCCGCTTCAAGCAGGTAAACCCCCCCCCTGGGTATCACCCCCTCACCTGGGTATCACCCCCTCATCCTCACCCCCTCACCTGGGTATCACCCCCTCACCTGGGTATCACCCCCTCACCTGGGTATCACCCCCTCATCCCCACCCTTATCCCCATCCCCATCCCCATCCCCACCGCCACACCCCCACCCTCACCCCCATCCCTGCTCCACAGCAGAGAGGACCTGCTCTACCTGTACGGCCGCTTCAAGCAGGTAAACCCCCCCCTGGGTATCACCCCCTCACCTGGGTATCACCCCCTCACCTGGGTATCACCCCCTCACCTGGGTATCACCCCCTCACCTGGGTATCACCCCCTCACCCTCACCCCCACCCCATCCCCCACCCTCACCCACCCACCCTCACCCCCCACCCTCACCCCCCACCCTCACCCCCCACCCTCACCCCCCACCCCATCCCCCACCCCATCCCCCACCCTCACCCCCCACCCCATCCCCCACCACCCACCCCATCACTGCTCCACAGCACAGAGGACCTGCTCTACCTGTACGGCCGCTTCAAGCAGGTAAACCCCCCACCTGGGTATCACACCCCTCATCCTCACCTCCACCCCCATCCCTCCATCCCCCACCCTCATCATCCTCACCTCCACCCCCATCACCCACCCCCATCCCCACCCTCACCCCCACCCTCACCCCCATCACTGCTCCACAGCAGAGAGGACCTGCTCTACCTGTACGGCCGCTTCAAGCAGGTAAACCCCCCCCCTGGGTATCACCCCCTCACCTGGGTATCACCCCCTCATCCCCACCCTCATCCCCATCACCCACCCCATCCCCCACCCTCACCCCCACCCCCAACTCCATCCCCACCCCCATCCCCATCCCCATCCCCACCGCCACACCCCCACCCTCACCCACCCACCCTCACCCCCATCCCTGCTCCACAGCAGAGAGGACCTGCTCTACCTGTACGGCCGCTTCAAGCAGGTAAACCCCCCCTGGGTATCACCCCCTCATCCTCACCCCCACCCCATCCCCCACCCCCCACCCTCACCCCCACCCCCATCCCCACCCTCACCCCCATCCCCAATCCCCCATCCTCATCCCCACCCCCACCCCCTCCTGGGTATCACCCCCTCACCCTCACCCCCACCCCCACCCCCACCCCCACCCCCACCCTCCATCCCTCATCCTCCATCCCCCACCCCCACCCTCATCCTCCATCCCTCATCCTCCATCCCCCATCCCCACCCCCACCCCCACCCCCACCCTCCATCCCTCATCCTCCATCCCCCATCCCCACCCCCACCCCCACCCTCATCCTCCATCCCTCATCCTCCATCCCCCATCCCCACCCCCACCCCCACCCTCATCCTCCATCCCTCATCCTCCATCCCTCACCCCCATCCCCACCCCCATCCCCATCACTGCTCTACCTGTACGGCCGCTTCAAGCAGGTAAACCCCCTCACCTGGGTATCACCCCCTCACCCCCACCCCCACCCCCATCCCCACCCCATCCCCCACCCTCCATCCCTCATCCTCCATCCCCCACCCCCACCCCCATCACTGCTCTACCTGTACGGCCGCTTCAAGCAGGTAAACCCCCCCCTGGGTATCACCCCCTCACCCTCACCCCCACCCCCATCCCCACCCCCACCCCCACCCCCATCCCCACCCCCACCCTCACCCTCACCCCCACCCCCACCCTCACCCCCACCCTCACCCCCACCCTCATCCCCACCCCCACCCTCATCCCCACCCCCACCCTCATCCCCACCCCCATCACTGCTCCACAGCAGAGAGGACCTGCTCTACCTGTACGGCCGCTTCAAGCAGGTAAACCCCCCCCTGGGTATCACCCCCTCATCCTCACCCCCACCCTCACCCCCACCCCCATCCCCCACCCTCACCCTCACCCCCACCCCCCACCCTCACACCCCCCCACCATCACCCACCCCCATCACCCACCCCCATCACTGCTCTACCTGTACGGCCGCTTCAAGCAGGTAAACCCCCCCCTGGGTATCACACCCTCATCCTCACCCCCACCCCATCCCCCACCCTCATCCCCATCCCCCACCCCATCCTCACCCCCACCCCCACCCCCATCCCCATCCCCATCCTCACCCTCACCCCCATCACTGCTCCACAGCAGAGAGGACCTGCTCTACCTGTACGGCCGCTTCAAGCAGGTAAACCCCCCACCTGGGTATCACACCCCTCACCCTCACCCCCACCCTCACCCTCACCCCCACCCCCACCCTCACCCCCACCCCCACCCCCACCCTCATCCCCACCCCCACCCTCATCCCCACCCCCACCCTCATCCCCACCCCCACCCTCACCCCCACCCCCACCCCCACCCTCACCCCCACCCCCACCCCCACCCTCACCCCCACCCCCATCACTGCTCCACAGCAGAGAGGACCTGCTCTACCTGTACGGCCGCTTCAAGCAGGTAAACCCCCCCCTGGGTATCACCCCCTCATCATCACCCCCACCCCATCCCCCACCCTCACCCACCCACCCTCACACACCCACCCTCACCCCCATCCCCACCCCCACCCCATCCCCCACCCTCACCCCCACCCCCATCCCCACCCTCACCCCCACCCTCACCCCCATCCCCCACCGCCACCCTCACCCCCATCCCCCACCCCCACCCCCACCCTCACCCCCATCCCCCACCGCCACCCTCACCCCCATCACTGCTCCACAGCAGAGAGGACCTGCTCTACCTGTACGGCCGCTTCAAGCAGGTAAACCCCCCACCTGGGTATAACACCCCTCATCCTCACCCCCATCCCCATTCCCACCCCCATCCCCATCACTGCTCCACAGCAGAGAGGACCTGCTCTACCTGTACGGCCGCTTCAAGCAGGTAAACCCCCCACCTGGGTATAACGCCCCTCATCCTCACCTCCATCCCCATCCCCATCCCCAATCCCCAATCCCCCATCCTCATCCCCACCCCCACCTCCACCTCCATCCCCACCATCAATGAATATAACCCCCCTCATCCTCACCTCCATCCCCATCTCCATCCCCCATCCCCCACCCCCACCCTCACCCCCATCACTGCTCTGCAGCAGAGAGGACCTGCTCTACCTGTACGGCCGCTTCAAACAGGTAAACCCCTCACCTGGATATCACCCCCTCATTCCCCACCTCCATCTCCATCCCCACCCCCATCCTCATCCTCATCCTCAACTCCATCACTGCTCTACAGCAGAGAGGACCTGTTCTACCTGTACGGCCGCTTCAAACAGGTAAACCCCTCACCTGGGTATTATCACCCCTCATCCTCCATCCCCCAACCCCACCTCCACCCCCACCCTCACCCCCATCACTGCTCTGCAGCAGAGAGGACCTGCTCTACCTGTACGGCCGCTTCAAACAGGTAAACACCTCACCTGGATATCACCCCCTCATCCTCACCTCCATCCCCACCCCCACCCCCACCCCCACCCTCATCCCCCATCCCCACCCCCACCCCCACCCTCATCCCCAACTCCATCACTGCTCTACCTGTACGGCCGCTTCAAACAGGTAAACCCCTCACCTGGATATAACCCCCCCTCATCCTCACCTCCACCCCATCCCCATCCTCACCCCCACCTCCACAGCCATCCCCATCACCCTCATCCCCCACCTCCATCTCCATCCCCAACTCCATCACTGCTCCACAGCAGAGAGGACCTGCTCTACCTGTACAGCCGCTTCAAACAGGTAAACCCCCCACCTGGATATTATCCCCCACCCCCATCCTCATCCTCATCCCCACCCCCATCCCCACCCCCATCCCCATCACTGCTCTACAGCAGAGAGGACCTGCTCTACCTGTACGACCGCTTCAAACAGGTAAACCCCTCACCTGGATATAACATCCCCTCATCCCTCACCCCCACCCCCATCCTCCACCCCCACCCTCAATATCCACCCCCACGCCCATCCTCCACCCTCACCCCGATCCTCACCACCACCCCCACCCTCACCCACACCCCCATCTCCATCCCCCATCCCCAACTCCATCTGCTCTACAGCTGAAAGGACCTGTTCTACCTGTACGGCCGCTTCAAACAGGTAAACACCTCACCTGGATATCACCCCCCTCATCCTCACCTTACCCCCATCTCCACCCCCACCAACACCAACCCACAGGTTGATCATATGCTGAATAATCCAACCACATTTTTGTTTGGAAGTGGAAAGAACTAATAGAAATTTCATTAATTTCAATGTGTAAAAAGAGTTGAGATATTGTATTATAATTTTGCTGTATGTCATTGTGGTATATATCATGTCTTGATTGGTGAATATGTTTGTGAATTATTTGAAACAGAAATAATATGTGAATGTAGACAAAAGTGCTGGAGAAACTCAGCGGACACGGCAGCATCTATGGAGCGAAGGAAATAGGCAACGTTTCGGGCCGAAACCCTTCTCCAGACTGATGGGTTTCGGCCTGAAAAGTTGCCTAGTTCCTTCGCTCCATAGATGCTGCTGCAGCCGCTGAGTCTCTCCAGCACTTTTGTCTACCTTCGATTTTCCAGCATCTGCAGTTCCTTCTTGAACATAATATGTGAATGCTTCATTGAGCATAATTCCGACTGGTAACTACGCACTTCATCCGAGCACATTATCCACGCGTCATGCAAACTGTCTTAAATGACCACCTAAACTGTCATTTGGCAACCTAAAAAGCTGTCAAGGTTGCCCGGCTGGCAACAGGGAAAAAAGGTTAAGCGAGAGCCCTGTGTACCCTTTTAAATTTGCCCCTGAAATATACCACCTGTGATAAATCCCCTCAAGTATATCCCTGGGATATACCCCTTCATATATACCACCCGGGAAGAGCCCCTGGGATTATATCCATGGGATACACCCTGTAAAATATATCCCCTAAAATATACCCTCCCAAATATATCCACTGGGATATACCCCCTCAAAAGTACACTTGAAATATACCAAGTGGAATATTCACCCCTCAAAATAGAGCCCCTGAAATATACCTCCCCCAAATATATCCCCCATAAAATGTCCCCCGAAATATGTCCCTTGAAATATATCCTCTTAAATATATGGCCTGGAATATACACCTGAAACCCCCAGGGATAGAGCCTCCCAAATATACATCGTCAGATATACCCCCTAGGATATGCACCCAGGATATATCCCCTCAAATATACACCTGGGATATACCCCTCCCTGGATATACCCCTTAAAATATACCCCCTGGAATATACACCTGGAATATACACCCTGGGAAATACCCTGTCATATATGCCCCCCCATGAAATATACCTCTTGGAATATTACCCCCAGGATCCTCTGGGATATACCCCCTCAAATGTTTCCCACAAGATATTCAGTCTGGAACATACCCCTGGAATATATCCTTTGGAATATACCTCATGACATTTTGGGTAGGCTTCCTTCTATTTGAACCGTTATTTCGGGAGCATTGCTGTGCTTATGTAACCCTGCAAGTTTATCCAGCAAGTGGTGCAGCAAACAGGTTCTTAGGCCCTATAGTGATCACTGCCCAATGACCCAGTTGAATGAGGATATGCAAACTTCAGGCTCGGAGGAGAAGCCCCTCTGGTGAAGCTGGATGGCCTGCATTAAATACAGGCAGTTCTTGTCTGATAATACCTCAGAGACATACCCTGGCAAGGAAACTGCAGCATTAACAGGAGAGGGAGATAGTTGACAACATGGGAAAGGAAAGGGAATTTAGGTCCGACTTCTATGAAGACTTTTATTTAGACTTGAGACTTTACAGTTACAGCTTGGAAACAGGCTCTTCGGCCCACTGAGGCCATGCCGACCAGTGATCACCTCGTACACTAGCACTAGCCTAAAGAGGTGTCCCACTTGGGCGACCTAATTGGCGAGTTTAGAAGAGTTTGAAAAAATGACATGTTGAAGACTTCCTTTGACTGTAGCAGACCTCCTTCGACTATGTTGACGACTAGCTTCGGGAAAATTGGACACCAAATAGTGGAGAGTGAAGATGACCTTTTTCGATCTCCCTTCGACCTCCCTATGACTATGTCGAAGACTATCTACGACTGCCCTCGATTACCTACGGCTAACATGCCAACCTACTATGACCTACTACGACTAAACCTATGAGTAAAAAAAGTATTGATTTTTCTCCATGGCGACCTTTTTTACTCGCCGGCATTTTTTAACATTGAAAAAAACGCCGCGACCTAGCTGGGGACTCGAGTACGCGGAGACCACTCTCGAGCATGAAGGAGAGTTACAAAGACCTCCTATGACCTCGTGTCAACCATGCTACGAGCATGAGTCGAGGGCAAACTCGCCAGAACTCGCGGATTAGGTCGCCCAAGTGGGACAGCCCCTTAAGCGATCATCACTTACACTAACAGTATCCTACACACTAGTGTGTTGTGTGTAGGATAGTGCTGGTGTACGAGGTGATAGCTGGTCGGCATGGACTCAATGGGCCGAAGGGCCTGTTTCCAAGCTATGACTGTAAAGTCTAAAGTTACGAAGCATTTTGTGTCGTTTTTATACCAGCATCTGCAGTTCCTTGCAGATGGTGTTGCTTTCCTTTCTTGATATTACCTGAAAGAGGAGATTCCTTCATGAAAGGATTCCTTCCTTTTGCTGCATCATGGAATCCTCTAATGTGTTGGAGTCACATTTTGGTCAAAGAGAGGGTGACAAATTTGTCCATGTTCTATGACATTAGAAAATTGCAGTGATTTTTATTGATATTGGACCTGTTTCTGTTGCTGACTTATTTTTCGGTTCTGCTTTCTAGATCAAATTTGGAAAATGCGATCTTCCAAAGCCTAGCTTCTTTGACTTTGAAAGCAGACAAAAATGGTAAGCGCATAAAAAAATGGAAGCCCTTTTCTACCTATTAAAAAGTGCGTAAATGTTTTCAAAGAATAGAAAGTAAAGTTGAGCTGAATGTAGTAGGAAATAATTAATTCATAGATCTGATGGGACCTCAAAATGCAAACAAAGCAGTCTGGAGGCGTACGGAACGGCTGATGCTGCAACATTGAGCCAAAGACAAAGTGTTGGAGGAGCTCAGCATGTCAGGCTGGATCTGCGGAGGGACTGAACAGATGCCATTTAGAGTCAGGTAGGGGGATGGAGAAAGCTGGGAAAGAGAGGTGGGGCATGACTGAGCCCGGCAAGGTTATGAGGAGAAAGGGTTGATTGCCAGATGGGTGGAGTAAATGAAAAAGGCTTGACGTTTCGTTTAGTTTAGTTTACAGATACAACACGGAAACAGGCCCTTCGGCCCACCGTGTCCACGCCGACCAGCGAATACCCGCACATTAACACTATCCGCATCTACGCCGCATCTGCTAAAAAATAAAAAATACACTCCTGACTGACATCCACTACAAAACAACTGACTCCCACAGCTACCTGGACTACTCTTCCTCCCACCCTGCTTCCTGTAAGGACTCCATCCCCTATTCCCAATTCCTCCGTCTACGCCATATCTGCTAAAAAATAAAAGGTCATCACAAATGTCCTCGTTCTTCAGAGAACGGGGTTTCCCCTCCCCCACTATAGATGAGGCTCGCACCAGGGTCTCCTCCATACCCTGCAACACTGCCCTCTCTCCCCATTCCCCCACTCACAACAAGGGCCGAGTCCCCCTGGTCCTCACCTTTCACCCCACCAGCCAGCGCATACAACAGATAGTCCTCCGCCAGTTTCGCCACCTCCAGCGTGACCCCTCCACTCGCCTCATCTTCCCATCTCCCCCCCGTCTGCCTTCCGCAAAGACCGCTCCCTCCGCAACTCCCTTGTCAATCCTTCCCTTCCGCTCCACTCCTTCCCCGGGTACTTTCCCTTGCAACCGCAAGAGATGCTACACTTGTCCCTTCACCTCCACCATCCACTCCTTTCAGGGACGCAAGCAGTCATTCCAAGTCCGACAGAGGTTCACCTGCACCTCCTCCAACCTCATCTACTGCATCCGTTGCTCCAGATGCCAACTGATCTACATCGGTGAGACCAAGCGGAGGCTGGGCGATCGTTTCGCCGAACACCTCCGCTCGGTCCACAATAACCAACCCGACCTCCCGGTGGCTCAGCACTTCAACTCCCCCTCCCATTCCGTATCCGACCTCTCGGTCCTGGGCCTCCTCCACGGCCAGAGTGAGCAACACCGCAAGTTGGAGGAACAGCACCTCATATTCCGCTTGGGGAGTCTGCATCCTGTGGGCTGAAACATTGAATTTTCTCAATTCTGTTAACCCAGACTGCCTCCTCCCCTTCCCACCTCTCCCTCAGCCCTCGGGCCCTGACATTCCTTCTCCATCTCCCCCCCCCCCACTCACCCCCCACCCAAGTCGCACTAGCTTCTCATTTTCACACTACAAACAGCTTACAATGGCCCGTTTCCTTTATCATCGATACTTTTTTGCATATCTTTCATTCATTGTTCTTTATCTCTCCACATCACTGTCTATATCTCTCGTTTCCCTGATCCCTGACCAGTCTGAAGAAGGGTCTCGACCCGAAACGTCGCCTATCTCCTTCGCTCCTTAGATGCTGCTGCACCCGCTGAGTTTCTCCAGCTTTTTGTGTAACACTATCCTACACCCACTAGGGACAATTGTTACATTTACCAAGCCAATTTACCTACAAATCTGTATCTTTGGAGTGTGGGAGGAAACCGATGATCTGGGAGAAAACCCACGCGGTCACGGGGAGAACGGACAAACTCCATACTGACAGCACCCATAATTGGGATGGAACCCGGGTCTCTGGCGCTGCATTCACTGTAAGGCAGCAACTCTACCGCTGTGCCACCGTGACCACCCAAGTGAAAAGGAGACAAAAGGGTATCAGATAAGGAGAGAAGAGGAGAAATGAAATGTAAAGTCGAAGGGAGGGATATGAGTGGGAGATAATGTGTAGGAAGGGGAAAGGTGGGGCGATTGAAAGGGAAATTGTGGGCTTGGGAATGGGAGGTGAGTGTGGGAAGGAGGGGGAAAGGAACAGGATAGCCAGATGTGTGGGAGAATTATGTGCCAACCAGGGTGGGGGGCAGCACAGGAAAGAGAAAACTGTCTGAAGCTTTGGTAAATACCTTTTCATTGCATCCCGATATTAGGTTGGATTTTGTAACAATATAAAAAATAAAATACAAAAGTTAAAAGTTGAATTAATTGATGTGAAGATTTGAAATTGTATTTATCCCAATATGTAACCTCCAGATACTCATGTGTGATGGTAGGACTTCTATTTACTGGTGTTCATCATAAGGTCATAAGTGTTAGGAGCGGAATTAGGCCATTCGGCCCATCGAGTCTGCCATTCAATCATGGCTGTGCAATGAATTCCACAGATCACCACCCTCTGACTAAATAAATTCCTGCTCGTCCTTTCATTCTGAGGCTATCACCTCTAATCCTAGACGCTCCCATTAGTGGACATAGCCTGTCCACATCCGCTCTATCTGGCAAACCTTCATTTTTGGGCGTTACTGTCCAACTGGAGTCAACGTGGGTTTTCTATATTCATTTGAGGAGAGGTATTACTGTAAACCGCTCAACTTTGGACGGACTGAATTTGGTACATCAGTAACACCTCTCGAGTTTACATGTATGAACTGATGGGGCCTGGTCATCCAAGGTGGTTGATATTGTGTTATGGGAGGGGAGGTAGGTGCCTGTAAATCAGTACTATCCCCTCAGCTATGGGGAGGCTACAGCAGAGGGTGAACTAAAGTTGTGACCAACAAAATGCTTGATGACACAAACCGAATCCAAACACTTTGCTTTCTATTAGATTCCTCCAACTTAATTAGCTTCTTACTTACTGACAGGAAAGCGTGGAAGGAGATGGGTGATAAGACGGAAGTACAGGCTATGCAGGAATATATTGCAGCTGTAAAAGAAATGGACCCAGAGTGGAATCCTCAGGTAATGCTACTTGGAGAAACGCAAGGGTAAATACCCTCATGTTGACGGCTTTGGAGGATATTATTCATTGCTCTTCTTTATTTCAGATGCCCTCTACTTTGTAGTCACTCTGCTTTTTAACCACCACAGCCTTGTTCTCAGCCATCTGTTAAGGGCTTGTCCCACGTGGCGATTTTATTGGCGACTGCCGGCATCATTGACTGACGTAACAGGTCACCGAAAATGTTGCGACGTGATGCGGCGTGATGACATATTGGCGCGCGGTGTTTCCTCAGGTGTCACACCATTTTCTTTGTCGACGCTGGATTTTGAAATGTTCAAAGTCCAGCGTTACTGTCGGCAGTTGCCGAAACAATCGGCAGGTGGGACAGGCCCTTTAGATGACACGCATCCTCCTCTTCACGTAATTACGTAGCTCAAAAGCAGTTTGGGCAAGCAAGACATTCAAAGGGCTGCATTTCATATTTGTGATGACTGAAAACAAAGGTAACGAGAAGTGTGACAAAATGCTGGAGTCGGGCAGCATCTCTGGAGAACATGGCTAGGTGACATTTCAGGTCGGGACCTTTCTCCAGGCTGAAGACTGTATGAAGAAGTGCATTGTGCATAGTATGTGACAATGAGATGGGGGTAAAATAGATAAATGCAGCTGTTTTAGTAGTTAAAGGGATCTCGTAACAATACATGAAGCACGAACAATGTCCAGCCAGAGTATTCTGCCAATGCACACTTATTAGGGACAGGACAGTGGGGTTCTATAACTGAGTTGCATAAGACTGCAAATGGTGCAGTCTTGAGCAAAAAAACCCAAAGTGCTACAGCAACTGAGTGGGTCAGGCAGCAGCTGTGAAGAGAAATGGACAGGCGTTGTTTTGGGTATGTGTAGGAACCCGACCTAAAATATGTTCTGTCCATTCCCTCCGTGGGTTTTGCCTGACCCACTGAGTTCCTCTAGCACTGTGTGTTTTTGCTATCTCTGTATATGTATTTGCGTTCTTGCAGTAGAGGGAGATGT
This sequence comes from Raja brachyura, assembly GCA_963514005.1. The sequence goes on along the minus strand of OY740790.1, from coordinate 3,444,560 downwards.
TAAAGAAACATATTAAAGCAAAGAACTCATTCATATCTGAAAGAGGGAAAGCGAAGAAACAGGGCCATCTCAGTGTGTAGGAAGGAACTACAGATATTGGTTTATACCAAAGATAGACACAAAATGCTCGAGTAACTCAGTGGATCAGGCGGCATCTCTGAAGGAAAGGAATAGGTGAGGTTTCGGATTGGAATCCTTCTTCAGACTCAGGGCCATCACAATGAAAGTGTTGCTTTAGAGAGCACATTCTGAATCCTGGAAATAACACATCACCAATAGCTTCCAGCTCCCTCTCACTGGGTCATACAGTCGTACTGCATGGAAACAGGCCCTTCGGCCCAACATGCCCCATCTACACTGGTCCCACCTGCCTGATTTTGGCCCATATCCCTCTAAATCTCTATCCAGTCCATTCTGAGCCTCAAGTTGCCTATCTTTGAGCATCAGAGGAACCTCTCAGTTGTTAAAGGAAGGATCTTACGCAGTTTTCCAAGATTTGCCAGGTGCTTATTTGGTAGTTCAACTCTATTATCTGTAACCCATTAATTAATTCTCATTTAGAACTCTCCATGTAATCCATTTTGGTATAGAACTAATAGGGGAGCTCAGACATGTTCTTGATATCTTTCTGAGAGCTAATCGTAGTTCCATGTGAAAGTAATAGCAACTGAGTTTCAATGGACCACATCGTTTTTTTGACAACTGAGTGGTAGACTGATCATACTTCAGATCGTTCGACCGCCTGTACAGCCCGATGCCCACATTGTTAATGAATCCATGCTGTCATGTTAGTTTGGATATGTTAAGGCAAGGCAAGGCAAGTTTATTTATATAGCACCATTCATACAAGCTGCAATTCATAGTGCTTTACAAAAGAAACAAGAGAATAAAATAGTTTAAAAACATTGCAGAACCACAATACAACACAGGACAACAAAATAGCCAATAAGCCAATTGTATGAATAGTAAAGCAAAATCACTAAAATATTAAGGCAAAATTAAAAGCACATAAAAAGGTTAAAACAAGAGGATTAAAATTACCCGCATGTAGGGTCATGAAAAAGCTACATCAAACAACAGTGTCTTTAGGCCTGACTTAAATGTGGTTACGGACTGTGCACACCTCAGGTATTCGGGGAGCCTGTTCCACAGGTGTGGAGCATAGAAACTGAATGCTGCTTCAGCCCTTTTTGTTCTCACCCTGGGAACATGGAGTAAACCTGTCCCCGAAGACCTGAGGAGTCTAGGTGCCTCATAAACAACAAGTAGGTCAGAGATGTATTTTGGACCCAGACCATTCAGAGCCTTGTATGCCAGTAGCAGAATTTTAAAATCTATCCTTTTACACACAGGGCGCCAGTGCAGAGATTTAAGGACAGGTGTAACGTGGTCCATTTTCTTGGTGTTAGTTAGGACTCTGGCAGCGGCATTCTGGATAAGCTGCAGTTGTTTAATTGATTTATTACTGAGACCTGCAAAGATACTATTACAATAATCTAGCTTACTGAATATATATGCATGAACAAGTTTTTCAGTGTCTTCTTTGGACAGAAATCCCTTGATTCTTGCAATGTTTTTTAGATGGTAGTAGGCAGATTTGGTAATGGTCTTTATATGGCTGTTAAAATTGAATCAACAATCAAATAAGTGCACAATATCATCAGTTTTAGTTTAGTTTAGAAATACAGCGGGGAAAATTCCCCCTTGAGTAAATTTATTGTCACGTGTACCGAGTTACAGTTGTGTGCTAACCAGTCAGCAGAAAGACAATACGTGACTACAATCCAGCCATTCACAGTGTACGAATAGATAATAAAGGGAATAATATGAATAATGTTTAGTGCAAGATAAAGTCCAGTAAAGTCCAATCATAGGTAAGGTAGATAGTAGCTCGCGGGCCTTTCTAGTTGTTGTAGGATGGCTGTTGCCTGATAACAGCTAGGAAGAAACTGTCCCTGATCGATGTCAGCATGGATTCAGTGGGCTGAAGGAACTGTTCCACGCTGTATCTCTAAACTTAACTCAACCCAGTGGTATGAATATTAATTTCTCTAACTTCACATAAACCCCGTATTCCATCCCTCCCCCACCCAAGTCGCACCAGCTTCTCTTTCTCACCCAACAAACAGCCAACAATGTTTTAAAGAAGGAACTGCAGATCCTGGGGAATCGAGGGTTACACAAAAAGCTGGAGAGACTCAGCAGGTGCAGCAGCATCTAAGGAGCGAAGGAGATAGGCGACGTTTCGGGTCGAGATCTGCCAACAATGGCCTGTTTCCTTTCTCATTGTTACTTTTTTGCTTATCTTTCATTCATTGTTCTATATCTCTCTACATCATCGTCTGTATCTCTCGTTTCCCTTTCCCGTGACTTTCAGTTTGAAGAGGGTCTTGACCCGAAACGTCACCCATTCCTTCCTTCCAGAGATGCTGCCTGTCCCGCTGCGTTACTCCAGCTTTTTGTGTCTATCTTCGATCGAAACTAAACTAACTAAACTTCAGCTTGCATTACTATCTGTGTCTGTGTGTGTAGCTAATTGCACAACGCTCTCTCCTCCATAAGGTGTCACTGTAGATCACATTTATTTAATGTGTCTACAGTGGGTGCTTTCCCCACCAACACTCTCCATTCTTCTTGTAGTTGTTCTTAATGCACATGATCCTGAAGGAAAGCTTTGGAACATTTTTTATTTTAGCATCTTAACGCAGTAAAACTGATATTTTACACCCTTGCTTAAAATAAACACAGTGGCGCAGCGGTAGAGTTGCTGCCTTACAGCGCCAGAGACCCGGATTTGATCCCGGCTACAGGTGCTGTCCGTACGGAGTTTGCACGTTCTCCCCGTGACCTGCGTGTCCATCTCGCAGACCAGACTTCCCACCATCATTTCCATCTAAACTTCATGCTGCCGCGGAAAAGCAGCAGCGGACTTGATTTGTCCCACACCGGTCATTTCTCCTTCTCTCTTCTCCTTTCTGGCAGAAGGTACAGAAGCTTGAAAGCACGCACCATTAGACTCAGGAACAGCTTCTTCCCCTCTGTTATCAGGCTCCTGAATGGTCCTTCAATAAGCTCAGGTACTGTCTGATTCACCTCTACCCCACGGACTTGGCCATGGAACACTTGCGCTACAAGGCTGACTATATTCCCCACTCTGCACTTTGCTCCATCCATTGTATTGAGTTCGACTTGATAGCATGTATGTATAGTATTTTCAGATCTGAGTGGATAGCATGCATTGCAAAGCTTTTCACTCTATCTCTGTACATGTGACAACAATAAACCTAAAACTAATGTGCTCGTAATCACAAGAAGTTGCCTTTGGTGAAAAAAACTAATCCTATTACCTCTAGTGGTGGTTCAACATTAATGGATTCTGATTTCAGGCAGTCAACTTAGATCTGTTGGCCTGAGACTCCTTTTTGTGTAATCCCACAATGTTGGTTCCTATCATTGGTAATCTCTTATCAACAGGTAAGAGTAATGACAAACGGTAAATTGTTGCGCAATTGTTAAGTTTTTGCAAAATAGTTCATTCTGACTTTTTAAGCTGGCATTGCATTCCATCTTGTGAAAGGAAAACTGGTACAAAGGTGCTGTGGCGATCCTTTCAATGGAAAAGCTCAGAGATGACAGAACTATATTATAAAGGATTGCCACAGCACCTTTGTACCAGTTTTCCTTTCACAAGATGGAATGCAATGCCAGCTTAAAAAGTCAGAATGAACTATTGGAGTGCAGGATACTCTAACAATGTTATAGCAGCTACGCCACTTGCAGTTGTTGTCTCTCAGACAGATCTTTGTAAATATCTTCTTCAAATGGCAGTGGACATTGTCAATATTTTAAGGTGCAGGTAGGTACTCATGAAAGGCAGAATTTGGAGTTTAGGTTACAGTCAGATCATCTATGTTCTTAAATGCCTGAACAGCCGCGTGGCCTGTTGCTGCTTCAGATATATATGGTCATCATGTTCGGATACAGACGCTCAAGGCTGATGCAAAAAACAGCAACTCAACATATACCGTCACAGCCTGTGGGGTTGGTTTGTGTTTTGCAAGCTGATTGTTGTTTGTGGAATTAAGTTAGCAATTTGTCCTCCGTCATGTGCACTAAACATGCATTGTAGTTCTGTAGACAAAAGGAACTGCAGATGCTGGTTTACAACTGAAAAAACAGAAAGTGCTGGACTGACCTAGCGGGTTAGTCGGCAAAACAGGAGATCATAAACAGGCGGCATTTCAGGTCAGAACCCCTCTTCAGACTGATTGCTGATGTTGTGGGTTGGGACTCTTCTAACCGCACAGTGGCACGGCGGTGGAGTTGTGGCCTTAGTTCATAAGTGATAGGAGCAGACTTAGGCCATTCAGCCCATCAAGTTTACGCCATTCAATCATGGCTGGTCTATCTTTCCCTTCTAACCCCATTCTCCAGCCTTATGCCCATTACCCCTAACACCTGTACTTATCAAGAATCTATCTATCTCTGCCTTAAAAATATCTATTGACTTGGCCTCCGCAGCCGTCTGTGGCAATGACTTCCACAGACTCGCCACCCTCTGACTAAACAGCTTTACAGCGCCAGAGACCCGGGTTCGATCCTGACTGTGCTATCTGTACGGAGTTTGTCTGTTCCCCCTGTGACCCTGTGGGTTTTCTCCAGGTGCTCCGGTTTCCTCTATCCCTCCAAAGACATACAGGGTTGTAAGTTAATTGGCTTTGGTTAAGTTGTCCTTAGTGTGTAGGCTGGTGCTAGTGCATAGGGACTCGGTGGGCCGATGAATCTGCTTCTGCGCTGTATCGCTAAAGTCCTCTTTGATTCTGTGTTTGTGTTCAGCTCCACTTTTGAAATTCCTTTAGTGTCAATGGAAGTGATTTTTTGGAAGCAGAGTACCATGCATATATGTTAGTCGATCATGTCTTCAGTGCATGCATCTGAGGACTAATTCCTATCCAAATGTTTTGTACAAAACTTTGTCTAATTGATCCAGCAGTGAATAACCTGGACCACAGTTAATGGGTGCTCTGTCATATATAATGCTGAGTAAGGCATTCCATTAGTTTTTAGAGCAAAAGTCAGTAAAAATTATTTGGCTCTTCTACAAACAATAAAGTTAGTGTCTAAACTATCCAGTTAGGCTTGATGATAATTTAGAGGTGCATATACCAATAAAATAAAAAGTGGCTCTCTAACCACTGTAGCTAAATCAATAATAACATGAGATAAATCAGCAGACTAAACTGCTTCACTTTCTAATATTGATTTTTTAAATATATCCCCATGTAAAAAAAGTTATTGCTATGAGAAAAGCCTCCTATGAGATTCTAAATGCAGGTATAGCTTCTAATGCTTGCCAACTTGAGGTTTCACATAAATTATTGATTAAAGCCCTGGCCTCTGAGAAATGGAAGTAAAATAAAATGTTTAAGGAATCCAGGTAGTTTTGTTGATTAGTTAATTAGACTCATGAAATGGTCATTTTAGTTTTCGTTGAGATTTCGAGATACAGCCTGGAAACAGGCCCTACGGCCCACAGAGTCCATGCCTATCACCATTCTATCCTAGTTCTGTCACTAGTTCTACCCTACAAACTAACGGAATATTTCCAGAAGCCAATTAACCTACAAACCTGCACATCTTTGGAATGTGGGAGGAAATTGGAGCACCCGGAGAAACCCCACGTGGTCCCAGGGAGAACATACAATCTTCGTACTGACAGCACACGTAGTCAGGATCGAACACTGGTCTCTGGCGCTGTAAGGTAGCAGCTCTAATACTGCGCCAATGTGCCGTCCATTTTGTTTCCTTTATTTACTACGATCCTAATTTATCATTTTACATTATAAATGACAAGAAACATTAATCTTTGAAAGCATTGGCTAATATACTTGGAGCTAACGTAACTCTTATGAACATTAAAACACTGGCTGAAGATCCCTTTGTTTCAACTGTTACCGATTCCACTGACTACCTGTTGCTCTTTCCTCCTTCACAGCCATACCTCCTCTAGTCTCCAGAGGGTTTATAAAACCCTGCGGTGTTTATTTGCAAAGCTCAGAACCGACTGGAAGGTATCACAAACATGACTGCACTTTAAAAGCACTCTATTAGCTGTGAAACGTTCTGGTTCTCGGCTTGCAAAAGGCACATTATCAATATGCATTCTCTCTTCATCGCTTTCAATGTTGATGAAACAAATACAACTTTGACACTGGAAATCATCCAGTTTCATGAAGGGACTTTGTTTTAATAATTGCAAGTGTTGCATGAAAATATTAATCTTGTAGGATCAGTAAGGAACTTGGATTACTTAAAATAAAGTCACAACCGAAAACATCAGCTTCAAGTCATTCTAAGTCAGGCCATAACATCATTAAAAGCTGGCACAAGAAAAAAAGACCATGCTGAGGAGACGGAGGGGGTCATTGATATGTGTGTGGCTCATTACTTAAAAAGGATTCCCCCAGCAGTTTCCTGGTCAAAGTTTGGCTTTTAAAAAAGAAACATACTCATCTGTATTTTAAGCGTTTTATAGTTGCCAGAAGTTGTCTAGTTCAGTTCAGTTTCTGGGCCATTATGTGTACTCATTCCTTTAGATTTCATACAATGTTTTTGTAGTTATGAAGTAATTACATTACTGCACAAACTATAATGGAGGTGGGGGGAATTGGTCAAATGGGCAAATAGATATAATTTCATAATAACCAATACTTGGGACAGTGATGGATCTCTAAAGGGATTCACCTCTCTATATTCCATTAGGTAAAGTATTTTTTCCAATTTCATCTTCTGGCAGAGTTCCTGCAAAAAATGCTAACCTGTGTTTGTAAATTGTCTCTCGATGCACTTTAAGGCTTGGATTTAGGACCACCTGCAGTCAAGGTGGATCTGCCATCTCCTAATCCAATCTAGCTTGAATCCCTCCAGGGAACAACAACAAAATCTGTAATTATTGACATCCATGTGATCCTCTGCATTCTAGTTAATTATGGTTGTCAAATACAATTAGCTCCTTCCGACGTTTCCCACCCATAGGACAAAGTGATGTCAGAAGATACAGGAGCTCCAGGTACTGCTCGCCTCATATGTACCACTGAATGTTAGGCACCGATACAGCAGCTGCAGGTACTGCTCAGCCTCATATGTACCACTGAACGTTAGGCACTGATACATGGTTAAAATAAATCTAATCAGTGTGTTTGGTTGTTTAAACCCTCTACATTTCACTCTGTAGCGTGCTTTCTTGTTTACTTCAGAAACTGAAGTGTAGACCTTAAACAACTAGAAAGAACATGTTGAGTCATCTAACCAAAGTCCCTGAAGAGCTGAATCCCAGTGCTTCTGTTTATACAGAGAGTGTTATTGTACAAAGAAGCTGGGGATTTTGTATGTTTTTCCATTTATTTATGCTGTCAGTGAGATTGTGTGAGGAAGAGTAGATTAAACCTTTAGTTAAGGGTTTTGAACTGACTAGTAATCTATGAGCTAGACACAAAATGGTGGAGTAACTCAGCGGGACGGGCAGCATCTATGGAGAGAAGGAATGGGTGAGGTTTTGGGTTGAGACCCTTCTTCAGTCTGAAGGGTGCAACCATTCTGACGAAGGGTCTTGACTTGAAGCACCACTCATCCTTCTCTCCAGAGATGCTGCCTGTCCCGCTGATTTACTCCACCATTTTGTGTCTATCTTCGGTGTAAACCATCATCTGCGGTTCCTTCCTACATTAATCTGTGAAAATATATTATCTGCTTCTTGGTTCTTGGTTACTTGGTCCTCCAAAATATTCCAACTGGAATTTAAACTGGAGGTGGTGAAGGGAGGGGTTTAGCCAGAGAGGGTTATTGGGAAGAAAGTGCCACTTTAAATTTAGTTGCATCTGGCTGGGCAACCGTGGCTTGCTGGAGATTATTCCATGCTTTAATAGTGCGTGGAAAGAACGAATTGCTGTACACATCTGTCTTTGAGGCTGGGACCACAAATTGGATCGAATGCCCTCGTCTGCTCCTAATTGGTTTGGGGTTGGTGTAGGTCTTGTGATCTATGTCTAGCTGACCATTTAACATTTTGTAAAAACAGGTCAAACGGTGAGCTTCACGTCTGTCTTGGAGAGGGTTCCACCCCAGAGAATTCAGAAGTTTGGTGACACTCGCTTCTCTCTCGTAGGTGTTAGTAACAAATCGAGCGGCCTGTATTTGGACACGTTCGATGGATGAAATGTTTTTATCTGTGTATGGGTCCCAAGCTGCAACTGCGTAGTCCAGATGAGGTCTAACAAGGGTGAAATACAGCTTCTCCTTGACAGAAGCTGAACAATGATGGAAGTTGCGGCTCAGGAAGTTTAGGACACCTGTTGCTTTCACTGTTACGTGATGAGTCTGACCATTCCAACGTAGATCATTCTGCATTATTCTTACATTATTATATTATCTCCTTCTAACATAATTTTTGTTTCATGTGTAATAAGAAGGCACACAATAGACTAAACAGATAAGACTAAATCTTGAGTAAGGAAGAACATATTGAGTGTTTAGAGTCGTGTCTGATGTTCTGTTGATCATTGATCATTGTATATATACAGCAGCCTGCGAGAAAATGTCTTGCTCTGAGAAAATAAATGTTGAATGTCTCAAGGAGCCTACAAGGAGAGTTGTTCTCAGAGAAAGCTTCGTAGATAATGTGCAGATTCCCAGTCGTGAAGCTATAAATGGTCACAGGCCACCTGAATTTGAATTGTTGAAGTTATTAGTGATACTATAACAGCTTTTAAAAGATACGTGGATAGGACATATTTTAGGATATGGGCCAACATCGGTAATTAGGACTAGCTTACATGGGGTATTTTGGGCAGCATGAATGAGTTGGACTGACAGGGCTGTTACCATGCTATGTGGCTCATTGGCTTCATAACTCATGGCTTTTCTTTGAGGAAGACCCAGAATTGGCTTGATAAGAATAACCAGTAAAATCAGCGACTTGTGAACCACAATCACTAGGTGTAAGTGGATTGGAAGCTCCATCATGTTGCAAGGGATAAGAAACAGGTCTGCAAGAACCTGCAAGCTGAGGCCCAACAGAGAAAAAATATAGATGCTTTAAAGAAGAGACGATGGGCAGAAAGTGTGTTGAAGATTCATCAACTTGCTGCTCACCATGAATTGCACAGACTCTATAGCAGTGGGACAAGGCAACCCGCAAGAAAAGCTTCCCACTGTACCTCGGTACACGTGACAATAAACTAAACTGAACTGAAATGAAGTCCACAGAACAAACCCACTGAGAGCTCCAAAAGGAGATGAATAAAACAAGGAGGGGGGCAGTCTTCACTGCCTGGAAAGAAACCTTCAAAGTTGTCCACAGCCATGTCTCTGTTCTAGATATGAACAACGTTGACACCATTCCACAGCAAACAATCTGGTTCCTCGTTGCTACACCTGACAAACAATGTGGAAAACTTTACATGCCAGCGGTATTCTTGCTGAGGTTATGAAACTTAATGTTGGCATCATCAGGCACAAATTCACCACCTTAATTCTCACATACAGGAAGAAAAGGACTTGCCAGCAGATCTCAAAGGCTCCACAGTCATAATCAACTTCAAGAAAGGAGACTGATTTAACTAAGATAGACACAAAATGCTGGACTAACTCAGCGGGACAGGCAGCATCTCTGGATAGAAGGAATGGGTGACGTTTCAAGTTGAGACCCGTCTTCAGACTTCTATCCAGACATTCTGCCTGACCCGCTGAGTTACTCCAGCATTTTGTGTCTTCAGTGTAAACCAGCATCTGCAGTTCCTTACTCCACAGACAGCTGCAACTGCTGTATCTGTGGAACATTCCCATAGAATGTCACAAGGAAAATTGTCACATGGATCCTTCTCAACCACACCCTCCCTATTGGTGAAGAGCTGCTCTTCAGATTGAATTGAAAAGCCATCTATAACCATATAATAACCATATAACAATTACAGCACAGAAACAGGCCTTCTCAGCCCTTCCAGTCCGTGCCGACCATTTATTCTCCCCATGTCCCATCTACCTGCACTCAGATCATACGCCTCCATTCCCTTCCCGTCCACATACCTATCCACTTTACTTTTAAATGTTAAAATCGATCCTGCCTCCACCACTTCTGCAGGAAGATCATTCCACACAGCCACCACTCTCTGAGTAAAGAAGTTCCCCCTCATGTTACCACTAAACTTCTGTCCCTTAATTCTCATGTCATGCCCTCTTGTTTGAATCTTCCCTGCCCTCAATGGGAAAAGCTTATCCACGTCAACTCTGTCTATCCCTTTCATCATTTTAAAGACCTCAATCAAGTCCCCCCTTAACCTTCTGCGCTCCAAAGAATAAAGACCTAACTTGTTCAACCTTTCTCTGTACATCTATGTTAAGTCACAATGGACATGATATTCTCTTTGCAACAACTGCGGGTGAAATACACTGACCACTATGCATGGAACATTTTGACATCACCAGAGCCTTTGACTCCATCATTTGGGCGGCACAGTGACGCAGTGGTAGAGTTGCTGCCATATAACGCTAGAGATCTTGGTTTCGATCCTGACTGCGGGTGCTGTCTTTGTGAGGTTTGTGGGTTTTCTCCGGGTGCCCTGATTTCCTCCCACATTCTAAAGACATGTAGGTTCGTAGGTTAAATGGGTTCTGTAAAAAATGTAAGTTGTCCCTATTATGTCGGATAGTACGGGGTGATCGCTGGTCGGCGCAGACTCGGTGGGCTGACGGGTCTGTATCCACACTGCATAACTGAAGTCAATCCATGGAACATTTTGTCAACACGAGAGCCTTTGGCTCCATCATCTGCTGAATACTCTCTTCACTTTTTGTTGCCCACAGAAACCAATGTCCATTTTTCATTTGCTTCACACTGGCATACAAAGTGTGATACCAATCAATGGGTGGACAATGGATACAATCTCAGTGCCGATTGGTGTGAAGCAAGGCCGAATGCATCATTGCCTCGATACTTTTTTCACTCTTCCTAGCTACATTTTCATGGCAGAACTTTAACATGCTCTCTTGATTACTAACCCAGGGTTTTGAATGACGAAAACCACTACTCCTGTACTGATCTCATCCTTGTACAGATGAATTATAATTGCAAATCTCTATTGATTGTCTATAACACTTGATAATGAGGTTAAATATCTTGGGGGCATATGTCCCTTTGACTTAGAAAACTACATTTTATCATAAAGTATTTTCAACTTACAAAATGCTATCTTTTTTGTGTAAAACCAAACAAATGAAAATGGTTCTTTGGACAAACTCCACAGAAGAGTTATGAACTAAAAGTCAAAAAGTCATTTGTCTTCCTTTCATGATTAACTCAAAACAGCACAGAGAGATACAATATACCCGGAAACAAATTAAGCTTCTGTTTGGGTAGAATTTTATCAGTAGCTTGTAGCAATAATTACCTGTGTTTTAATTTTTACCAGTTAATTCCTTGAAGGCATTGCATAGGTTGTGGTTTTAAAAAAGCACGAGGAATTCCCATCTAAATAGGACCTGCTGAGATTGGGGATCTTATTAATTCACAGGGAAATAATTTCATCAGTGCATGTCTGTTCCCTGTGGCATTCCTGTTTACAAAGGCATATTATTGGGCAAGGTGTGTGCCATTGTAATCTGATAGAGATGACGTGCCCTCTGGTTACTGCAGCCTTGTGCTTAGACTATCAGTCACACTTTGGGGAAAACATTTTCCACGATTCATAAATTAATTTAAGGTTGCAGTGTGGCTAATTGGTGCATTTTGTGAACTGGAATATCTGCACTAGCTTTCTTTAATTATCCTAAAATATTCCCTCTTTTTTTCCCTAAATAAAGGCTAAAATCAAATTTTATTCAATACATTGTCCTTAAATGGGGAAGCTTTAGACTTTAGAGATACAGTGCAAGAAGAGACCCTACGACCCAACGAGACCTCGCCGACCAATGATCACCCCATACACTAATACTATCCTACACATTTGGGACAATTCTACAATTGTACCAAAGCCAATTTACCTACAAACGTGTGCGTCTTTGGAGTGTGGGAGGAAACTGGAGCATCCAGAGAAAACCCACGCGGTCACAGGGCGAATGCACAAACTCCATACAGACAAAACCTGTTGTCAGGATGGAACATGGGCCTCTGGCGCTGCACTGTGAGGCAGAAACTCTACTGCTGCGCCACTGTGCCGCCCTTTTTTTCTATCTTTTTCTTTTTTCGACAAGTAAAGGAGGCTCAGCATGTAAAGGAGGCTGTCTTCCTTTAAAAAAACAACCCATGTACAGGGAATGAATAAATATAGCCATTGGATAACTTCACAGATTTACATTGTATTTTGCATATTCCATAATCTCTGGGAGGATATCAGATTAATATTGATTTACTAAAACTATTAGAGCGTTGAACAAAAATGAACTCATCGGTATCTTCCAAGGATGCTGCTGCCCATCTTGATCTGGGGATAAAAACTCTTATGGATAGAAGCTGCTAGACCTGCATGTTGTTTAGAAGTCCCATCTGGATTAGGTGCGTGCCAAAATCGTGCTCAGTGTGTCGACGTCATATTACACTTTTAGAAAGAACAATCAGGGTCACGTTTAGATTAGTTTAGCACGGAAACAGGCCCTTCGGCCCATTGAGTCTGCACCGACCTGCGATCCCCGCACATATTAACACTGCCCTACACACACTAGAGATCATTTTAGATTTGACACCAAGCCAATTAACCTACAAACCTGTACGTCTTTTGAGTGCGTGGATTGACTAGGGTATGCCTTGCAAAAGTAAATGTGAGGAAAGAATTCAAGAGGATTGAGTAGGCTGGAGCAATGGACAGATATGCTATGAATGAAATTAAAGTTATTTCTCATGCCACTCTTTACTTTTTTCCCCCTTTTAGTTTATGTCACTAACCTCCAGTCCTTCCATCTAAATGCCATCAAAGTAGGACAGCACAGTGGTGCAGCGGTAGAGTTGCTGCCTTACAGTTTGATCCTGATTGCAGGTGCTGTCTATTCTCCCTGTGCCCGAGTGGGTTTCCTCCGGATGCCGCGGCTTCCTCCCACACTCCGTGCAGGTTTGTTGGTTAATTGGCTTCAGTAAGTTGTAAAATTGTCCAATGTGTTGTGTAGCTTCGTGTACGGGTGATCGCTGGTCGGTGCGGACTCGGTGGGGCAAAGGGCCTGTTTCGGCACTGTATCTCTAAAGTCATTTATAAAGTCAAAAAATAAATAGTCTCCCACTATTCACTCTTTCCACACCTCCTCTCGTATTTCATCTTTTATGATTAACTCCAGCATCTTCCCCACCACCGATCTCAGGCTAACTGGTCTATAATTCTCTGTTTTCTCTCCTGTCTTTCTTAATAAGTGAGAGAACATTAGCTACCCTCTAATCCACAGGAACTGATCCTGAATGTATAGAACATTGGTAAATGATCACCAATGCGTCCACAATATATATAGCCACTTCCTTAAGCACCCTGGGATGCAGACCATCAGGCCCCGGGGATTTATCAGCCTTCAGTCCCATCAGTCTACCCAACACCATTTCCAGCCTAATGCGGATTTCCTTCAGTTCCTCCGTCACCCCAGATCCTCTGGCCACTACTATATGTGGAAGATTGTTTGTGTCCTCCTTAGTGAAGACGGATCCAAAGTACCTGTACAACTCATCTGCCTTTTCCTTGAACCTTTCTATATTGTTTTCAGAGATGAGAGACTTGAGTTACTTGGGCATACTTTATAAGCTGGGGTTGGACTCAAGAGGATGAATGGAGTTACAAAGGAATTTGTGCTTTAACGTGTGTTCCATAACACCAATTAGATATAATGCGACTGATTAATACAAATGTTGTTTGTATTATGTGGGGTGAGTTGGTTATGATGTGATACAATGATCTACATATACTTTTCATTTGAGGAGAGGATGGTCTGTGCTCCATTTGGTGAGCTCCTAGCTTTTAATTTGCCATGAGAGTAGTTTGCTGTGCCCAGAAACGACCATGGTCAGGCTTGTAACATCTTTTATCAAAGCTTGAAATCCTCTGACTACGAAGCATACACTAACTAGTTTTAATTAGTCAGTTTGGTAAGTCACTGACGTGGTTGTTTTGAGCAGATTGCTTGACAGGAGGTGAAATCAGTATTCTGTTTCTTCAAATGAGTGTGAAAGCTTTTCTTTAGTTGCATTGCAGCGTTTTACTTTATTTGTCAATCCAAATATACTGGAAATACGTTTTTATTAACAACTAGACTAAGTGGGACCCGTTGGGTCCCAGCTTCACACGGGAGGGCTGGTCCCCCAGCGCAATATTTCACCTCTCCACCAATTCCAATATTGCTGGCCAGTCGGGGGCTTTCTGGAGCTCTAGCATGATTTTGTGGGCCTACGGGACTGGTTTCCAGAGGGCTAGTATGCATATTGTGGGTCGAATAGATTCTTGGGCTGGCAGCTCAGTCACTGAGACCACATACACTCACAAACACATACACTCACAGACACATACACACACACAGACAGACACTCACACACACTCACACAAACACACACACAGACACTCACACACTCACACACACATTCACTGACTGACACACTATATATATGGCAGTAAACTTTCTTGAATACTCACACGGCTGAGCGCGGCCTCTACACTTTGAGGCTTCCGCAGTCAGTGGCACTTGTGCAATCAGCGTGACCTCTGCACTTACCGGAAATTATGCAATTAGCACGACCTCTGCACTCACCGGAAATTACGCAATCAGCTCGACCTGTCCACTAAGCGGAAGTCACGGAATGAGCGAGACTTTTGGAGTAAACACAGTCGGACCCAATAAAGCATTTATTCCTTTCAATCACAGTCGGACCTAATAAAGTATTGCAGTTTCAAGCACAGACAGGGCAGCAGGTCAAACAACTCATGGCATTATCATTAAGGGCTAACAAATCATTTATTGCAAGTACATTACAGACTCACAGTTCAGTTGATTCACAGCTGAGAATGAGAGTGTAGCCTCTCCCTCTCGATCTTGCAGAGTGACTGAGTCCGGGGTTTTATAGTACTGCCAACCCCCCAGAAGGGGCGTTATCTTCAACGCAGTGATTGACAGGCGAGAGGATCTCAAGGGTTTTTTAAACAATCATAACTTTTTTATTTTTCATCGATGGGAAAAATCCTCGTGGCCTGTTCAGCGGAGGAGAACTGTGATTAAGATGGCCAAAAATCACAGTGATATATGGTAGCGTTTTTTCTAACATCAATATACAGCACAGACAGGAAGTGGTCAAGATGAGACTTTTAATTATATAGATAATGTAGCAAAAGAATAGGACATAAAAATGTCACACGGTGCTGGAGTAACTCAGCGGGTCAGGCAGCATCTGTGGGGAACATGGATAGGTGACGTTTCACAGAGTGCTGGAGTAACTCAGCAGTTCAAGAGTGTTTTATTGTCATATGTACCAGATAGAACAATGAAATTCTTACTTGCTGCAGCACAACAGAACTTTTTGCAGTCTTTTTGCAGCCTCTGCAGTTCCTTGTTTCTACAATGATGGGAATAAGCTCTGATGGTTACCTCCTCACTTTTATGGTGTACTTCCATAAATTATGGCCACTGTGTATCCCTTCTTCAAATACGTTGGCATATCACATGGAAGCTCACATTGATTATAGCACTTTATTCATTAGCCATTTCGCAATATTTTCATATTCTTGGAGTTGCATTCTTAAGATGTAGTGGTTAAGTGTACTCATTCAGCATGCATTCTAATTGTGAAGGCAAATTGAAAAGGGATTTTTAAGCACTTGGATGACAAATTTCAATCATCTTTAACCACAGTATCTCTGATTTATTGACTTTTTTTGCAAATAAAGTAATACGTTTTCTGGCGTGCCATTCCTTGTTAATGTGAGCCTTGATAAGTTTAGAGGAAATTCTGCCTCGGATGCATTTGTTTTAGTGCAGTAGACGGTTCCAAATAGAGTTCCCACTTTTAAACTAAAAATAGATTGTTGCTATCCTATTAGAGCAGTGAATGCGCAGAATAGCAGTAAAGCAGTGTATATGGAAACATTTTGTCATGGACTATTGTATAAAATTTATGATTACACTAATATGTTTAGGTATGTATAATTATATAGAATATATAATTCCTTCTCTCCAGAGATGCTGCCTGTCTGGCTGAGTTACGCCAGAATTTTTGTGTCTATCTTCGGTTTAAACCAGCATCTGCAGTTCTTTCTTATACATTATAATAGTGTTCAATAGCAGCAATATGAAGTTAAGTGAAATAAAATTCTCCGCACCATGTGGTTAGTGCTCAAATTATGGAACAACTAAAGTCTAATGATATGGGGTCCGGTCTACAAATTGTGGAACTGAATTTGAGAACATTATACTCCGCACGGCACAACAGCACATCAGATCCCTTTACTTTGTGGAAATTGAACTTCCAAAGTTTAAAAGACCTCAACATTCACAGTTGGATTTGAAATGATTTCTACTGTAGTGTTTGTGTTAAAATGTTTTTAATAGAAGACATACGTGCAGTTTTAAAACACTTTGCTATGAAGCAACGTGTAGCTAAGGAAGTACTTTGAAGTATGGTTATTATATTGCAGAATAGGAGATGCTTTGACGATTATGTGCAAAAACAGCTAGAGATTTTGGAATAGTACAACTTTATTCCGCAAGGTGTTAACTGTGTCCTCTGCCTATTTGGGTATAAAATAACATGATGCCATGAGAAATGCTTGGTTGCTTAATGGCAGAATAAGATATCCAGTCACAGGTTAGTGGATTTGACGTTTGTCGACCTGTACTAATACAATATTCTACTAATACAATAGCTTACATTGATTCTGTAGTTGCTGAAAAAAACCAGAACCACATCTTTTGAAGTAAGCTGCGTATTTGCATAACCATTGTAACTTGTCTGTCAGTGACAAGTGCGTGTGGGCAGTATTGTGACAGACTGTCACGTAGAATTGCAGCAAAGAGGAAATTTCAGTCGTGATTTTATTGACAAATTGGGTTCTGAAGGCATGATGTAATCACCTTTGATTTGACTGAAATCGAATTGACCCTTTGGAAATCAATGATAGAATGTCTAGACCTGCCACTTGTGATTTCCAACTTTTCTCATTGAAGTCATGGGAAATATGGAGCATAATGGAATATTGAGAGTGTTTTGGGTGGGAGTGTGGCACACAGTTGCAGATTGAACAGAATAGGTGCTTTTGTAAAACACAAATTACCGTTGACTCCGTATAAACTTTCAAGCATCAATTGTAAACTGTAAAACAAAAAGATTCTCAATCATACCAATTCCATGGAATTGCTGATCAAGACACAGAATGAAGAAAGCACAGTTTAATTTCTAGCTGAAATAGATATTTACTTGGGACCAGTAAGCCCAATGTTGCTGGTCTTTAACAAGCTGAATCCATTGGAGACCATACATTTTTTGAACTCTTAGCCTGATATGATCATGCCATAGAAAGTCATCCATGAACCCTTCCTACAAGAAAGGAATGAACACCAGTTGGCTATTTGTTACTGTAAAGCTTACAGGACAAAACAATTTGCTTCACAGTAATATTTCCTTGAGCTGTACTGTTGTTGCTACTTTTTTCCTTCCACCCATTTTGTCTCTTTTGAGAATGTCAATGTTCAAAAAGCAGAACACCACGTTGGCGCAGCGGTAGAGTCGTTGTCTTATAGTGCCTGAGACCCCGGGTTCCATCCTGACTACGGGTGCTTGTCTGTATGGAGTTTGAACCTTCTGCCCGTGACCTGCGTGGGTTTTCTCCGAGATTTCCAGTTTCCTCCCACACTCCAAAGATGTATACGTTTGTAAGTTAATTGGCTTGGTATAAATGTAAAACATTGTCCCTAGTGTGTGTAGGGTAGTGTCAGTGTGTGGGGGATCGCTGGTCGGCACGGACTCGATGGGCCGAAGGGCCTGTTTCCACGCTGCATCTCTAAACCAAACAGTAGTCAAGAGAGACAAAAGTGTTTAATTGTCATATGTCCCACAATGAAATTCTTACTTGCAGTAGCACAACAGATATGTGAATACAGTACTTTGTGAAACCCATAATAAACTCCAAAAAATAGTTCATTTTATATTTAAAAAAAGACAAAAAGTCAAAAGGAAGTTAAACTAGTGGTAGCCTGTGATGTTGCGGTTTACTGGCCTGCATTTTGCAGTTAGTCTCAAAAGGATGGATTTCACCGTTGGATAGACACAAAAATCTGGGTCAGACAGCATCTCTGGAGAAAAGGAATAGGTGCTGTTTTGGGTCGAGACCCTTCCTACATGATTTCACCATTGGCCTGGATCTACTAATCACTTTGGAATGTATTGCCCTCATTGCTGTGTGGGTATAGTGTTCCTCGATGATTGAATGAATGAATGCTTTATTGTCACATGCGACAAGTCACAGTGAAATTCATTGCTTGCATGCCCAAGTTATGTAAATAGTCGCCGATAAAGGGCGCTTCCAAAGTAACAAAGTACCCCCGTGCCAGCACCTATCGTGCAAGCGTGCTTGGCATTGGAATAAAGAAGGGCAAATGCAGGGGTGCCACAGCGGATATGTGGCAGCTCTTTGCATACATTGTGCATTATATGCACACACATGGAATTTCACTGTACCTAGATACATATGACATTAAACTATTGTTGAACCATTGATCATATCTACGTGCTGGGCTCAGGACAGGATTTCCGGGATGATAACACTCAGAATTTGAGTCTGCTAACTCTCTCCACCACTGACCCACCACTGCAAACTGGGGCTTGTTCTCCGACTTTCCCTTTCTGAAGTCAATGCGGTTTTGTTGACGTTGAGCGTGAGGTGATTGCTGCAGCACCACTCAATCTGGTCTTCTCTTTCTCTCCCCTGTTTGCGGACTCGTCACCACCCGTGATTCCTCCAACCAAATTTGTGGATGACATTGGAGCTGTGCTTGGACGCAGAGTCATGGGTGTAAAGAGATATGAGCAGGGGCTAGACACACAGCCCCGAGGCACACTTGTGTGGATGGTCAGCAAGGAGGAGATATTGTTACTAATCTGCACTGAAGGAGGTCTGCTGATGAAGTAAAGGATCGAGTGGAAAACAGAAAGGCCCAGATCTTAGAGCTTGGTGATGAGTTTGGAGGCATCTTGTACAATGTCTCGTACAATACATTGGTGAGGCCAAATTTAGAGTATTGTGTTCAGTTTTGGTCACCCTGTTATAGGAAAGCTGGAAAGGGAGAAGATGTACGAGGATGTTGCCAGGAGTTGAGGGCCTTAACCACAGGGCGAGGTTGAGCAGGCTAGGACTTTATTACTTGCAGCTCAGGAGGATGAGGGGTGATCTTATAGGGGTGTATAAGATCATGAGAGGAATTTTGTCCAGAGTAGGGGAATCATGAGCCAGAGGACATAGGTTTCGGGTGGGGGGGGGGGGGGGGGAAGATTCAATAGGAGCCTGAGGGGTCGACGCTTTTACACAAAGAGTGGTGAGTACATGGAACGAGGTGGTAGTTGAGGCGGGTACTATCACAACATTTAAAAAACATTTGGACAGGTACATGGATATGTTTAGATGGATATGGGCCAAACACAGGCAGGTGAGATGAGTGCAGATTGGGCATGTTGGTCAGTGTGGGCAACTTTGGCCAAAGGCCCTGTTACCACATTGTATGACTGTGTGATGAGAATGTTTACTGACACGCAGCCTGATGTACATGTTCCTATTATCCAGAGATGATCCAGAGTAAAGTGGAGAGCCACTGAGGTAGCATCTGCAGTTGACCCGTTGTGGCGATATGCAAATTGAAATGGATTCAGGTCATTTCTGAGGCAAGAATTGATCTGTATTATAACCAACCTCTCGAAGCACTTTATTGTGGTAGATGTAATGGAATCAAAGCGTGATACATTTGAATTAAGACATGACTTTACTTTAATGAGTTTATCGTGAAGAGACCCGAGATTGCATACCTTCTTTCTGACCCACATAAAAAGGTTAGAGGAAAAGCAGTTCATGAAACAACATCATCTGAAAGGTTGGAAACTCAAAATAGGAAACATATGGAGCCAGAATCAGAACATCAGAACTAATTTAGTTTAGTTTAGAAATACAGTGCGGAAACAGGTCCTTCTGCCCCCAGAGTCGTCATTGACCATTGATCACCCATACACCAGCACTATCGGACACTCTGGGGACATATACAATTTTTCCAATTAACCTGCAAACCTGTACATCTTTGAAGTGTGGGAGGAAACCGGAGCACCCAGAGAAAACCCACACAGGTCTCGGGGAGAACGTACAATCTTCATACAGACAGCACCCGTAGTTAGCATCAAACCCGTGCCTCTGGTGCTGTAAGGCAGCAACTCTACCGCTGTGGAAATAATGAACTATAGATGCTGGTTTACAATTACAAGTTTGTAAACTGCAGATTTACTGATTTCTTGTCAGCTTGCATTTCCATTGAAGCCTCAACTTTGAAACATCTCATTGAGTCCCAAAAACATTCAACCGCCTTTCCTTAAACTTGTGAGTAGTGCAGAGGACAACAATTTATTTATTTGGCAGCTCTATTCCAACTTGTTTTTGAAATCTGGTAAAGCAATTGCAGAACTCTCAGCGTTTTCCTTGTTTGATGTTGCTGACTTGTTGGACTGTATAGCCGTGACCTCTTGTGAAGCTTTGTGAGCCTTTTGCAAATGCCATTTTGTCCCACGGAACACATGACATATTCTGGTACTCAAAGAGCAAAACACAACTGGCATACAAAAAGTAACCATGGGGGACAATTGATTCTGCTTGTTCTTGTTGAAAAGGTGATTAGACTGAATGATTCTGACATGGGCCTGGTTATTTCTATTACAAAACTTGTGCAGTTCCTTTATTGTTGATAGTCTGGACGGTTACAGGAACTCTGCGATCTAACGAGCTTCATTTACAGGTGTGTAGGAGGGAACTGCAGATGCTAGTTTGTACCGAAGATAGACACAAAGTGCTGGAGTAACTCAGCGGGTCAGGCAGCTTCTGTGGAGAAAAAAATAGGGGACGCTTCGGGTTGTAACCCGGGTTGGATTAGTTAACTAAATTACCATTTGTTTTGAGGAGAAGTTTTCTTGGAAACGTGTTTACTTGTAGGAATAAGAAAATATGGATAGTTTCAGTTGGTACGATTTTATTTTTTTTGCTGCAGACATCAAAGTATCTGATGGGGATACTTTGGGGAAAGTATGGGGGACAATGCGTTTAATCACAAAAATACTTTTATAGCAATTAATTGTTTCAATCCCACAGGTGCTCGTAGTATTTTGGCAGTGTGTTCTTGAGAGGGAAATTAGGAATAGGAATACTTCATTGTTGCATCACACTAGGCACAGTGAGATTCTTTGCTTGCGTACACAATGCATATAAATAGCAGCC
Source organism: Raja brachyura (assembly GCA_963514005.1). Next base: position 3,423,093 of record OY740790.1, on the reverse strand, counting down.
ACCTACAGCACAGTTAAAGATACAAATCATGCCGACTCCTCCTTTTGTCCCCCCATCCCCAGCGGTCCTCCATTGGTCTCTCCCCTCATCGCGGTTCCCCCACGCCGGGTCCCCATTGTTCTTCCCCTCCCTCACGGCGGTCCTCCACGATCTCATCAATTAAGAAGTCTTTTCCCTCTCGAATTCTTTCCTCAAAACCCCTCCTTTTAATTATCCTTAAAAATCTGCTCCAACAACCCATCTTCAGAATGGAGACACTGTGCAGTGAATGCTGGTTTCTGGTACAGAACACAAATTGCTGGAGTAATACAGCGAGTCAGGCAGCGTCTCTGGAGGACATGGATATGCGCGTTTCAGGTCGGGACCCTTCTTCAGAGGGAGTGCACTTGAACTGAGCACTGTTGCTTCCACAACAGCACCTCTCAATTCCCCAACCTCCACTGCCTAGAAACACACGGGCACAAGACAGCAATTTCCCCTCCAAGTGATATACCTTTTGAATTTGATTATGTCTTTATTGGTTTATCGTTTCTGTCTACAAAGCCTTGAACTCTTATGTACCTTAAAAGCATTCTGCAAAAAGAAACCAATACCATATAGCTTGCAGCACATCAAGAAGATAGCTCTCCACAAACTTATGGATGGTCAATAAATACAGTCCTTGCCAGTGACACCCAGAACCTGCAAGTGAATAACAAAGGTAGACACAAGATGCTGGAGCAACTCAGCGGGACAGGCAGCATCTCTGGGAAGAAGGAATGGGTGACGTTTCGGTCGAAACCCTTCTTCAGACTGAAGAAGCGACTCGACCCGAAACGTCACCCGTTCCTTCTCTCCAGAGATGCTGCCTGTCCCGCTGAGTTGCTCCAGCATCTTGTGTCTACCCACAAGTTGTTCTGTTCACTATCTCAATTCTGCATCTTTCAAAATTAATAACTCTAATTCCTAACATATAAGCGCTTAAACCAATCTCCTGCGCAGGCAGCCACTATAACCATATAACAATTACAGCACGGAAACAGGCCTTCTCGGCCCTTCCAGTCCGTGCCGACTATTTATTTTCTCCTAATGTTCTAAATTTTCACTATGTTCTAAATTACAATGAAACAGCAAAATATTTAAAATAATCTTTTTGTAACTAGTTTTTAATTGATGTACTGGGATAATTAAAAATATATATTTAATAATGATAATTCTTTAAATCCTTTTTTTTCTCTTAACAAGCTTTTCCTTGTCTTCCTGTTGATTGTGAAGCTGTTCTCTTTGGTTGTTCCTGTCAAAATGATTTTGTTCCTTTCACTGTTGGACGTTTCTTGCTTTTCTTTCCACCTTTGCTTTTCTCTCTGCCAGGTTACAAATTGTAGCTGAGGTCTTTCAGCAAATGTGTGGAATTTTCGAATAACTGTCAGCAAAGTAGCAGTAACAGAGTAATTCAGCATTGACAAACAGAGCTGGTGAGAAAAGGCAGGTTGATGCAGAGTGAGATAGAAATATTGTTTCAGACGGGTGCGAGCTGTTGAAGGCCAGCATAGATATGCGCCCCATGGTAAACGTTAGGCAGGTTACAATCATGTACATAAGTATATACAAGTATAAGACGGAACTGCAGATGTTAGTTTATCCACAGGATAGACAGAAGATGCTTGAGTAACAGCAGTTCCGGCAGCATCTCTGGTGAAAATTGTCCCTATTGTGTAGGATAGTGTTTGAGGATCGCTGGTCGGCGTGGACTTTGTAGGCCGAAGGGCCTGTTTCCAATCTGTAACTCTAAACTAAACTAAAGCAAACTAAAAAGGAATAGGTGATGTTTTGGATCAGAACCCTTCTTCAGACGGATATTTCGAGTCGGGACCCTTCTTCAGACTGAAAGTAGAGGGGGGACTGGAGGTAGGAAAAGGCCGGAACAAAAAAGGGCCGGCAACAGATGACAAAGTATAAAATATGTATATTTAATACTTCCCCCTCAAAAACAATCAAAATCCTAGGCATTCCTTAGGCTCTGAGCAAACTGTTTCTGTGACTTAACATGGGCATATTAGTGGAAGGACAACCCTAGGAGCAGAAAGATCAACCTCGGAGCATAACCAAAATAATAGTCTGTCACATGATTAGAGTTTTGCTGGATATTTGCACTTCATGCTGGTAGTGCATTCTTGATTTTTCTCTATGGTTTGTGATGATTCTATAAGGCGCTGCCGACTGAATAAAGGACAGAAAGAATAAAAGTGTTTTATGGTAGGTTGATCCATACTACAGGGATGGGTGTGTCGGACGGAACTGCAGATGCTGGTTTAAACCGAAGACAGACATAAAATGCTGGAGTAACTCAGCGGGTCAGGCAGCATCTCTGGAGAAACGGGTTGGTGCCAGGATCCCAGCTAGGTACATTTGTGAATTTGTACTTCTGATTTAGATGTTGGGACCAAGTGCGATGTCTCCTGGTTTGCTGTGGGTGAAATGCTGGGTGATTTTGTGAATTACAAGGGGACTGCAGAGAGGCTACAGGAGGGTCCAGAAGATCATATGAATGTGGAAACTGGAAAGTAAACTGGAAAATGTGAAGATAAAAATTAAAAAATACAGAAGTGGAGCATGTTTAAATGATGAGAGGCTGAAAGTTGTTGGTTATGGAGTCATAGAGTGACACAGTGTGAAAAGAGGCCCTTGGGCACAACTTGCCCACACCGGCCAAAGTGTCCCAGCTATACTAGTCCCACCTGCCCGCGTTTGACACATATCCCTCAAAACCTCTCCTATCCATGTACCTGTCTTAACTGCTTCTTAAACAATGCAATAGTCCCTGCTTCAACTATTTCCTCTGGCAGTTCGTTCCATACACCCACCACCCTTTATGTGAAAAAGTTACCCCTCAAATTCCTATTAAATCTTCTCCCCGTCACCTTAAACCTATGATCCTCGATTCCCCTTCTCTGGACAAAAATAAACTCTGGATCTACCCGATCTATTCCTCTCATGATCTTATTCACCACTGTAAGATCATCCCTCAGCCTCCTGCGTTCCAAGGTGTTCAAAGAGACATGGGTGCGTTTGTGCATGATCACTAGATATTATTATGAAGGCATTACATCACAGCTTGGTTTAGGAACAGCTCCATCCAAGACCGCAAGAAATCTCAGCGAATTGTGGACGCAGTCCAGACCACCACTCAAACCAACCTCCCTTCTATTGACTCCATTTATACCTCACGTTGTCTCGGCAAGGCCAGCAGCATCATCAAGGACGGGCCGCACCCTGGCCACCCCTCTCCCATCAGGCAAAAGGTATAGAAGTGTGAAAACACACACCTCCCGATTCCCAGCTGTCATCAGGCAACTGAATCATCTTATCACAACCAGAGAGCAGTGTTGAACTACTATCTACCTCTTTGATGACCTATCCCTGATCGGACTTTTCTGACCTTTAACTAAACGTTATTCCCTCATCGTGTACACTGTAAATGGATCGATTGTAATCATGTATTGTCTTTCTGCTGGCTGGATAGCATGCAACAAACGTTTTTCATTGTACCTCGGTACACCTGACATTAAACTAAACTCAATTGAACTGAACAAAGACAAAAGGGCATTCTTGCAAGAAGGTGGAAACAAAATACTGGAGTAACTCAGCGAAACAGGCAGCATCTCTAGAGAGAAGGAATTGGTGATGTTTTGGGTCGAGACCCTTCTTCAGACCTGAAACGTCACCCATTTCTTCTCTCCAGAGAAGCTGCCTGTCCCGCTGAGTTACTCAAGCATTTTGTGCCTACATTCGATTACTTCAGGTAACCCTTGCTTTCTCTCTGCATCCCCTTCCCCTCTCCAGTTCTCCCGTTTGTCTTACAGTCTCCGCCTACATTCTTTCTCCCCTGCCCCCTCCGCTGACGTCAGTCTGAAGCAAAGATCCTGTAGCGAACAAGATAGATCACTCGACGAAAAAGACGTAGTACGGTCATGGGCAGATTCATGGGTAATTTTCGGCCCCATTTCCGTAACCGGCTTCCGTCTCCGCACCAAAGATCCCATCATAGCGGAACAGATACTAGTGCGGAGACGGAAACCGGTTACGGAAACATCCTCGTAAAAATAAAGTTATTTCAAAAAATCTTCTCCTCATTTTCAGAATTATAATTTAGTAACACAAACTGTTTCCCCGCAACGTTGATTACACTGCGAGTCGGGTCGGGTTACTGAAATGGATGATACTCCGTTGCGTACTACATGTCAGCCCATTGCATTTAGAAGGAGTGATCTATCTTGTTCCGCTATAGGATCTTTGGTCTGAAGAAGGGTCTCAACCCGAAAGGTCGCCAATTCATTAAATTCTGTTTTGTTGTTGCTAATGTAATCTAATTTATTGTGTTGAAATTTAATGTCCTGGGGTTTCTCTCTCAACTCAATAAGTTGGAATCTCATTATGGACTATTGGTTATTCCAGATGGGTTATTACTTAAATCACGATAACTGTGAAGTTGTAGCAAGGAATTGTAGGTCGTGTAATTTTGAACAAAACAAAAAATGCTGGAGAAACTCAGCAGGTCAGGCAGTGGATGAAAAAGACAGATAACATTTCGGGTTGCGACCCTTCTGATTGTGTCTTACTTGAATCAAATTGTTTACTGCCTGACCTGCTGAGTTCCTCCAGCATTTTTTGTTTTGTTCAAAATGACAGGACCTACAATTCCTTGCTACAACTTCACAGCTATCGTTTATAAACACATGCTAAATGACCATTTGAAATAAGCTAGACCTTATTTGTCCATTGCAATAACTGTGAAAATATTCTAACTATTCTGCATTTAAAGTTGTCAGTATTGAGATTATATTAATTTCATTTAATTGTGTTTTTGGATTCACAGGCGGATTTTGATCATGCCTTCTTTGGTGGTCCAGTGGTCAGCAGCCTTTATCAGCAGGAAATTATCAAGTATGTTAACTGAACTGACTTTACACATAAATGTATTTATTATATGTGCATTTTTAACTAGCTGGCCTACATTTTCATTGGCCCACATAAACTGATAGATTTGTCAACTGTAGCAACTTGTATTTGTACCATAATTTTAACATAAAAACAGTCCTGGATAAATGCATAATAAAAAATAAAAAACTGTTGGCCCCTTCCTGACCTTATCACAAGTTCACAAGTTATAGGAGTAGAATTATGCCATTCGGCCCGTCAAGTCTATTCCGCCATTCAATCATGGCTGCTCTCTGCCGCCTAATCCCATTTTCCTGCCTTCTCCCCATAACCCTTGACACCCGTTCTAATCAAGAGTTTGTCTACCTAGAGAAAACGGGGAATTACAGACCAGTTAGCCTGACTGGTGGTAGGAAAGATGCTGGAGTCAATTATTAAAGAGGTAATAATGGGGTATTTGGATAGCAGTAAAAGGATTAGTCCAAGTCAACATGGATTTATGAAAGGGAAATCATGCTTGACTAATCTTCTGGAAGTTTTTGAGGATGTGATAAGTAAAATGGATGAAGGGGAGCCAGTGGATGTAGTGTATGTAGACTTTCAGAAGAGGGAATTAGGAGCAACAATAGCAAGTTTGCAGATGACACAAAGCTGGGTGGCAGTGTGAACTGTGAAGAGGATGTTAGGAGGTTGCAGGGTGACCTGGACAGGTTGAGTGAGTGGGCAGATGCATGGCAGATGCAGTATAATATAGATAAATGTCAGGTTATCCACTTTGGCGGCAAAAACAAGGTGGCAGATTATTATCTCAATGGGGTTAGGTTAGGTAAGATGGGGGGGGGTGCAGCGAGACCTGGGTGTCCTTGTACACCAGTCACTGAAAGTTGGCGTGCAGGTACAGCAAGCAGTGAAGAAAGCTAATGGAATGTTGGCCTTCATAACAAGAGGATTTCATTATAGGAGTAAAGAGGTTCTTCTGCAGTTGTATAGGGCTCTGGGAAGACCATATCTTGAGTATTGTGTACAGTTTTGGTCTCCTAATTTGAGGAAGGACATCCTTGTGATTGAGGCAGTGCAGCGTAGGTTCACGAGATTGATCCCTGGGAAGGCGGGACTGTCATATGAGGAAAGATTGAAAAGACTAGGCTTGTATTCACTGGAGCTTAGATGGATGAGGGGGGGATCTTATAGAAACATATAAAATTATAAAAGGACTGGACAAGCTAGATGCAGGAAAATTGTTCCTAATGTTGGGCGAGTCCAGAACCAGGGGCCACAGTCTTAGAATAAACGGGAGGCCATTTAATACCGACGTGAGAAAAAACGTTTTCACCCAGAGAGTTGTGAATTTGTGGAATTCCCTGCCACAGAGGGCAGTGGAGACCAAATCACTGGATGGATTTAAGAACGAGTTAGATAGAGCTCTAGGGGCTAATGGAATCGAGGGATATGGGGAGAAGGCAGGCAGGGGCTATTGATTGGGGACGATCAGCCATGATCACAATGAATGGTGGTGCTGGCTCGAAGGGCCGGATTGCCCCCTCCTACACATATTTTCTATGCTTCTATGTCCTAGTTGCATGTACCTATCCACACCCTTAGTTCATCTGCAGCACCGTGTAGACCTCTTTCATCGAAATAATGAAATTTAATCCAACTCCCTTTCTCCATTTCCTTGCTCCCTGCCATGCTCCTGCCTGTCCTATCTACTGAACTTCTAATCAGGCACAAAAGGACACAAAGTGCTGGTGTAACTCAGCAGGTTAGACAGCATCTCAGGAGAACAGGGATAGGTAACATTTTGGCTCGTGACTCTTCAGATTTAACCATTGTCTCTAATGAGGGCAGCAGCTACTTGGTTAATGAGTGGCCATTGAAACTGACGGACAATTGCTTCTATTAATATTAGTGCAACCATGCTCATTTAAAATCAAAATAACTTTATTGCTTGAAAAGTCTTTTAAATTTGAAAATCCAGTATGAAAAATGACCGTTATTGAGAGTCTGAAACTCACTGGCCACTAACTCCCTTTCTCACATTGACAATATTATCTTTATAACATGATTTTCAATAACTTGAGGATCTTTGGCAATGTCGCTATTGTGTTCAAGGAGAACTGCCTGCATCAATATTTTGGTTCAGTATGTCCTGAAGACATTAAGGGATGTGTTATTCATCACAGTGAGGAATAGATTTAAGACATTTATCCCAAAGTGTTGCTGGTGTTGCATGAATTGAGGAATATCTGTAAATGGTGGAAAGTATTCAAACAAAAAACTGCGCGGTACAATTCCTAATTAGTATGTTCATAAAAGCGAAAGACCACAGTTGTGCAATTCACCCATTGTGTGCACCAAATGAGGCACGGACGGTATCCAGATAAACAAAAGTGTTTGCATCGACCTAAATAGAAAGCAATCCGACCAACTGGGAACTGTCAAAAACAGCAAGGGATTACCAGGAAAGTAATTAGAGGCAAAGAAAGGAGAATGACAAAAGCTTCAAATACTGTAGGTATTGAAGTTATTGATAAAAATACATCTATTGATGCTCCTGGACACATCATCAGTGATGTAACCTTGGGTCATTGGGTGTTTTGGGTCTTTCAACATCGGACACCCTCACCAAGGCGACCCAGCCATAGTTGATCAGACCATGACTTGTGTTCAGGTGGCATTCGCTCCTCCCCATGGACCTCCTCTCCGGATCCAGAGCCATCTCGAGGCCTTCTCCGCTCCCTCTGTGGTGTTCTTGATGGCTCTTCTCCTCGCCACTCCGTTGGTGCCCAGTGCACTCAGAGGCAAACCCTCTGCAGCCAACCTTGATGGGCATACACCATTGAAGTATTGAGTTAATGTTTGCCAATGAAGTTTGCAACTACGTGGAGAGAAGGAACGGGGGACGTTTTGGGTTGAGACCCGCAATGTCACCCATTCCTTCTCTCCAGAGATGCTGCCTGTCCCACTGAGTTACTCCAGCATTTTGTGTCTACCTTCAATTTAAACCAACATCTGCAGTTCTTTCCTACACAAGTTTGGAACTATAAACATTCTCTCCATTCTTTCTTCATCTTCTTTTTTCATCATAGATTGTGTCTTTTTCCTGAAGTTTTTATCACTTGCTCCCTTAACCCTGTTCATGCCCAACTGTTTGCTGCGTATTTTCCTTTTCCACCCCATAATGAATGGTCGTGGGTATAAGTTGGTTACACAGCCCATGGTCCATGACTTGTGATGAAGAAGAATTATGTTACAAATTATTTTTCTTCAGGTTCCCTCTCTTTCAAAATTGTCATCCTCTAACAGAACGATTCTTAAACCCTCTATTACAGAATAATACAGTACAGAAACAGGCCCTTAGGCCCAACACGTGCATGCTGACCTAGATGCCCAATCTAAGCTAATCCCATTTGACCCATATCCCTCTAAACCTTTCCTATCCACGTACTTCTCCAAATGTCTTTTAAATGTTGTTATAGTACCTGCCTCAACTACCTTCTCTGGCAGCTTGTTCCATACACCCACCACCCTCTGCGAGAAATCCCTCTGTTGATAGAAACTTCTATCGCAACTCTCTTTTCAAATGTTCAGTACATTGTTGTTCCTCTGATCTATGCTCATAATTCTCTGCTTGTAACTTCTGCATGGGCGACGTGTTGAGGTAAACAATTCGACTGAGACACATGTACACCCATCTCAGTTGAAATGTTATTATCTAATAATTCCGAGTATGGCAGCCTCGCCTGCAGCTGTTCGTACTTTCAACCTTTTTTTATTTTTAGTCTGTCAAAAAGTTTTATTGTGGAGGTCTTTTAGTCTTTTTATGTGTGGGGGGGGGGGGGGGGGAACTGTTTTTCACAGTCGCTACCAGGGTCGAGGATGCGTCTTTCCTCCGAGCCGCATCTTCGCCCCCTACTCGCGGCCTACCATCTGGATTGATGCGGCCTTTCTTGCCGGAGACCGGCAAGAGCTTTAGCGTGAGCGGCGGCGCGGCACAGAATTACCTTCGCGGAGCGGGCGATGCCTTACTAGGGTCGCCATGCTGGAAGCTCCGGAGTGCTGGGACTGCCGACTCTTAACATCGTGGAGATGTGGTCTACGGAGCCTCCAGACGCGGGCGGCGCTGACTTTAACAGCGCGGAGGCCTCGGATCTTTCGCCGAGGTCACCAGTGTTTGAGGTCCGCCCCGCTCGGCCTGTGGACTTCGGGAGCCGCGGTCTCCGGTAGCAGCGGAACTCCAAGCCTCTGAGAGTGTTCTTCCGACATCGGAGTTGCATCATCCGGCGAGAAGGCCTGAAACATTGGGCCGTCCGTAGCGGCTACTGCGGAGGGCTCGAATAGGCCCCGACTACGGGCGAACATAGAGGCGTGGACTGAACTTTTATTGCCTTCCCTCACAGTGGAAAACATTGATGCTGCTGTGGGGGTATGTTTTTATGCTTTATGTTAAATTCTATAGTGTTGTGTTTATCTTATTTGTGTGCTGCATGGTAACTCAAATTTCACTGCACCAATTGGTGTATGTGACAATAAATGTCCTTTGTCCTTTGTACCTGTTTACAAGTAAATATTCTGGTAAATCATTAGCACTTCTGATCAATTAATCACTATTTTTATTATGTTATTTATGGGATGAATTGCGATTACAATGAGGCAGTTTAGTTTAGTTTAGAGGTACAGCTTGGAAACAGGCCCTTCGGCCCACCTAGTCCGTGCCGACCAACGATCCGCGTGCACTAGTTCCATCCTACACACTAAAGACAATTTACAGAGGCCAATTTACCTGCAAACCTTCATATCTCTGTGATGTGGGAGGAAACCGGAGCACCCGAAGAAAACAGACGTGGTCACAGGGAGGATGTACAAACTGCGCACAGACAGCACCCATAGTCAGGATCGAATCTGGGTCTCTGGTGCTGCGAGGCAGCAACTGTGCCATTGCGCCCCTGTGCCACCCTTAGGTGCTTGGGCAGGTCCAAAAAAGTGAATGGAGGTAACTGAAGAACTGGAATTGAAGGCAGTTAGTGGAAGGTTTAGGGTCAAGGGGTTAAACTATTTCCTGGGCCAAAATGCTCTAGCGTTTGACATTTCCTGTTTAAAAAGGATAAACGATGATCACATTTAACAGCTACATGGATGACCATTTGAAGTGCAAACCCCTCAAGGCTATGGACTAAGAGCTTGGAATTGAAATTAAGATCATTTTTATTTAGTCATTGAGAGCACGATAGGCAACTTGCCCCTCTTTTTGTCCCTCATATTTCTAGTATATTAAATGCTGTTGGCACTAATAGATGCTGATTCCAAATGTGAAACCATTGTTCGAAATTCTAAAGTGCATGGAACAGATATGCACATAAATCTTTGAACATGGTAGGGCAACATGAGAAAATGTTTTTTTTTAAGAAAGTGTTCACTGAGACACCAAGTCTTTTAAAGTAGCTGTATAGAGTACAAAGCAGGACGGTTTAGTTTAACTTGGTTTACAGATACAGTGCGGAAACAGGCCCTTCAGCCCATCAAGTCGTCCCCGTCCAGTGATCCCCACACACTAATGCTATCCTATACACACTCGGGACAAATTACAATTTTACTGAAGTCAATTAACCTACAAGCATATATGTCTTTGGAGTGTGGGAGGAAACCGGAGCACCTGGTGAAAACGCACGCGGGTCACGGGGAGAACGTGCAAACTCTGAACAGGCAGCACCTATAGTCAGATCGAAGCTGGGTCTCTGCCGCTGTAATGCCCCTGTCCCACTTAGGAAACCTGGATGGAAACCTCTGGAGCCTTTGCGCCCCACCCAAGGTTTCTGTGTGGTTCCCGGAGGTTTTTGTCAGTTTCCCTAATGGTCGAAAGTGGTTTCCGTTTAAAAACCCGGTAATTTTTTAGTCATTGCAGGTTGCGATGCTAGTTGAAGGTGGTTGCCGGAGGACAAAAACCTCCGGGAACCACACGGAAACCTTGGTCTCCAGAGGTTTCCGTTCAGTTTTCCTAAGTGGGACAGGGGATTAGGCAGCAAATCTACCGCTGTGCCACCGTGCTGCCCTTGGTCATGTGGAGTTTTTAATAAAATGCTAGTGCAGCTTGAGCACTTGAACTTGAGTTACTTGAGCACTTAACCCAATTCTATTCACTACATAATAGGGCGGATGTTAAGTCCGCAAAGAAGATGTGAATATATATTCAGTGGAATGGTCTTGGTTTGAGGTACTTTGCTTTCTGTAGATAATTTGGAAGAATTGAGACTGCTTTCCTCAGAGCAGCAACAATTTAGAGAGTTGTTGAAGATCATAAAGGGAGTCAATGAAAAAAGTTTTGACTGGCAAAGGGTCAAGATTTAAAGTAATAGGCAAAAAGAACCAGGGAGACCTTAAGCTTCTTGAAGTACACACTGCTTTTCAGGAACATTACCCCCACGTGCATTCTTATTTAGGCATTGTATTTCGTAATGTTAACCATTAAATGTTAACATTTAAAAACACCAACAAAGCTCAAGAAATAAATAATTCTGAAATAAAAACAAAAGATGCATGAAATGTTCCCTAGGTAGGCAGCACGTGTGGGAAGAGAAACATATTTCCTGTTTAAGAGGACATGGAGTCAATAGGCCTTTTGCCCCAACATGCCTTTTAAAATAGGCCTTTTGCCCCAACATGTCCCAGCTACACTGGTCCTGCCTGCCCGCGTTTGGCCCATATCCCTCCAAACCTGTCCTATCCATGTGCCTGTCTAACTGTTTCTTAAACGTTGGGATAGTCTCTGCCTCAACTACCTCCTCTGTCAGCTATGCACTAAGATGTAATGTGGTGAGAAAAGTCTGGCTGGTCACTTGGCTGAGCAGCAGTGTTTGAGGAAATATTGCAAGAATGCAGCACAAATTTTGTATAAAGCACTCACAAAGTGCAAGAGAAAAGAAAAATTGTGTCATTGATCAATGATGCCAGGTCCAAATGAACATGTCCAAAAGTGACGCGATAAAAGACGTACCTATATCTCGACATCCATTTAAAACACATGTTTTTTAATGTGTCTCTTTGGAAGTTACCTCTAATAATTGAGGCAAAAATGCTGGAGAAACTCAGCAGGTGATGCAGCATCTGAGGAGCGAAAGAAATAGGCGATGTTTCGGGTCAAGACCCTTCTTCAGACTGAAGTGAGGGTGGGGGGGGGGGAAGAAGAAAGGAAGAGGTGGAGACAGTGGGCTGAAGGAGAGCTGGGAAGGGGAGGATAAAGTAGGGACTACCTGAAATTAGAGAAGTCAGTGTTCAAACCGCTGGGGTGTAAACTGCCCAAACGAAATATGAGGTGTTGCTCCTCCAATTTACGGTGGGTCTCACTCTGGCCATGGAGGAGGCCCAGGACAGAAAGGTCGGATTCGCAATAGGATGGGGAGTTGAAGTGCTGAGCCACCGGGAGATCTGGTTGGTTATTGCGAACCGAGCAGTATTGGGCAAAGCGATCGCCAAGCCTACGCTTGGTCTCACCGATGTAGAGCAGCTGACACCTAGAGCAGCGGATGCAATAGATGAGGTTGGAGGAGGTGCAGGTGAACCTCTGCCGCACCTGGAAAGACTGCTTGGGTCCTTGAATGGAGTCAAGGGGGGAGGTAAAGCGACAAGTGTAGCATTTCCTGCGGTTGCAAGGGAAAGCACCCGGAGAGGGGCTGGTTTGGGTGGGAAGGGACGGATTGACCAGGGAGTTATGGAGGGAGTGGTCTCTGCAGAAAGCCGAAAGGGGAGGAGATGGGAAGATGTGGCCAGTGGTGGGATCCCGTTGGAGGTGGAGAAAATGTCGGAGGATTATTTGTTGTAATAATCGATTGAGTGTGATTATAAAAGGAAGTTTAGCAGAGTGGATGTATTTATTGATAGACTGGAAGGAAAAGGATACATTTAAAATACTGTTACTATCGAGGAGTTGGACGTTCTTAGGGTGATTGTTCCACTTAACTATTTAACTATTGACACAAATAAGCTTTAACTGGATCAAAACTGCTTCATTTTGAAATTAGCTGATGTCTCCAATGTCTAGGAGATTGTTGGCATACAGTGAGTTGGAGCACAAAAGAGTTCGGGGGGGTTTAGATCAATTGTCAGGATGAGCGGACAGATGGCAAGTAAAATCTAAGGCACTGCAGTGTTTAAGGAGAAGCTAGATAAATAATGGGAAGGTAATGGAAAGGGATGCTGAGGGTCAGATGAAGTTGAGCAGAAAGACATTGCGGGGTAGCATGAAAAACAAAATAAAACCCGTTTCTCTACTGCAAATTTCTGATTAGCATAGATGAGGCATTTAGAAAAGGAAAAATATAAAATTTAGAGATCGAGCTTGGAAACAGGCCCTTCAGGACTAACACTATCCTACACACACTTGGGACAATTTACAATTTTACCAATGCCAATTAATCTACAAACATGTACATCTTTGGTGGGAGGAAACCGGAGCACCCAGAGAAAACATTTGCAGAACCTACAAAGTCCTCACAGATCGAGCCCGGGTCTCTGGCGCTGTAAGCCAGCAACTCTTCCACTTAGCTATTGGTAGAATTCTATAGGGATATTGTGTTTTTCCCCCTGTTTATGGAGAGGTTATCTGGTTATGATACATAAGCCTTAGAGCTATTTTCATTTTTACATGTGCGTGCCTGCGGTCCCTTTTGTTAATGTGTAGTAATGAAGCAAACCCCTGCATTTCATTGCTTCACTTGTTGTATGTGTTATATAGCATCAACACCCAAGGGAAAAATGTCATAGTAATACCAAATTGCAGATAAACAAAACGCAGCTCATATTCCTACCAAGCAGTTTCTTGTCTGTATCTTAGAAACAAAATGTTTGCAATATGCAATGATTTTTATAACTTGTTTGAAAGCAACAACTTGTATTTGCATTATGAGTCTTACTCTATACCTCACATAAAGGGAAGAAGTTCAAAGACTAGTGATGCTTTTAGTCTTTAGAGATACAGTACGGAAACAGGCCCTTCGGCCCACCGAGCTTGCGCCGACCAGTGATCACCCTGCACACCACACACTAGGGACAATTTAAAATGGTTACTTCTTCTGTTTTTTAATGTGTCTCGTTAGAAGTTACAGAGAGTCATGAGCATAGCCCAGTCTATCGAATAAACCAGTCCCCCCTCACCCGCCACCAATTCCATCTGCACTTCCTACTGCCTTGGGGAAACAGCCAGCATAAGCAGGGACCAATCACACCCGGTCATTCTTTCTCCTTCCAGGTCCCATCATTCAGAAAACACAAAAGTACAGATCCAAACGCAGCTTCTTCCCTGACTCATGAACGGACCTCTCGCGCGAGGGGTGAATTCCCAATCTCCCAGTCTACCTCATGGTTGGCCTCGTATTTTCTTCTAACGTAACTTTACATTCTGTACTGCTCTTTTGCATCACCTAACAGAGCACTACATGGTTTGATTGTACTCATGTATAGTACGATTTGGCCGGAGGACACACAAAGCTTTTCACTATATCTTGCTTCACTTGACAATAATAAACCAATACCAATGTACATGAAGGCTGATGTAGTGAAATGTGAGGACTACCAGAAATTCTGCCCTGGTGCCAGCATAGGGAAGATGGTAAGAGCAGAAGTATGGTAAAGAAACCAATGTGGTCAAGGACCTGTCAACTCTGGTGAAGCAGAATCCATGTTTAAAGATGTGTTGGAAGCTCTGGAATGGAAGATGGCATTTGTGAAGCACAAGTATGGAGAGTGGATTTTAAGGTTTTAACCTCAGGAGTTATTTAAAATGCATTGATATTTGAGGTGTTGGAAAGAAGAAATAAAATTAATGAAAAGTGAGAGGGACTCGTGTATGTATTGACCCACGTGGTTTCCTTGAATATGATTAAAAGTAAACAATTGTTTAAATGGATTGGTAAAGTTAGCAGAATATTTTCAAATGTGGAACTTGTTGCCATTTGGGATTATTAAGGTTAGCGAAGTAGAATAAAAAGAGTTTACTACTTAACGCAAAATATCCGGATTAGATCTACTGATGTGAGAACTGGCTTCTTTAAAATTTATTGGCTGGTTTTATTTTTGTGTTTTGGGTCTGCATAACCCTTCTAGCGACAAATTATTTTTGGCTTCAATGGCAATGTTTTATGATTTTAGAAAAATAAAATCTTGGTTTGGTGGTGCAGGGGAGCAGATGTGCTCACTGCTAGTTAAGGCCGAGGTGCCCATATATTCCTGAAATTCAGCCACCAACTTGTGTTTCTGTACAGGTATTGTCATCTGCTATAAAAGATCAAAAGGCAAGAGTGTTTTATTGCGTTACTAGACCAAGTGGGCCCCGTTGGGTTCCTGTCACACGGGAGGCCTGGTCCCTCAATGTGATATTGCACCACTAACCCATAGCCACCAAGGGAGGCATGGTCCCCCAACTCAACCCGTTGTTGAATGTAAGATTCAAGCACTCCCCTGCCTCGCCCAGCACTGGACTTAAAAAAAATCCAATTCCACTGCCCCAATAGCAATTGGGGGGGAGTGGGAAAGGGGGAGGGGGAAGGGGGTGGGGAATAGGGGGGACAGGGGGGGACGGGGGGAAGGGGGTGGGAATAGGGAGGACGGGGGGGAAGGGGGAGAGGAGAAGGGGGTTGGAAAGAAGTGGGGGAGGAAAGGGGGGGGCAGGGGGGCAGGAAGGGGGGAGGGAAATAGGGGGGCAAATAAGGGGGGGAGAGGAGGAGGGAGGAGAAGGCGTTTGGAAAGAGGGGGGCCCGGACTCTGCGGAAATGAACTTGCCAGCAGCAGTACAATCAAAAAGAACACACAATACGCAATAAAAATTGAACACAAACATCCACCACAGAATTCTTCACTGTGGTGGAAGGCACAAAGTACAGTCAGTCCTCCTACATTGTTCCCCCTCTCGTCGGGATGGTAAGTCCCGAATCGGTGCTTCCCTACCGGAGAACGCGGCTTCAGGATGTTGTAGGCCGCAGGCCGGCAGTCGGAGCTGTTCTCCAGGGATCCCCGGCGAGAGATCCCGCTCCGGATGGTAAGTCCATGCTGCACCCGCAGCTAGAAGCTCCGCAGACCGCGGGTTCAAGATGTTGTAGGCCGCAGGCCGGCGGTCAGCGCTCTTCTCCTCCGGGGATCCCCAAAGAGGGATCCCAAGCTCCGGACGCTGCACCCGCGGCTTCAGGCTGTAACAGTCCGCGGGCCAGTGATCGGACCACTACCTTCTGCTGACCCCGGCATGAGTTCGCCCCGCTCTTCAATTAAAAAAAAGTCCACGCTGCGCCCGCTTCTGAAGCTCCGGGCCCGTCTCCGTCTCCGGGAAAGGCCGCACCAATCCATGGTGTTAGGCCGCGAGGGAGGCGACGTGAAAAAAGTTGCCTCTCCGTGGAGGAGGCGACCAAAAGCGGTTCCCCCTTTCCCCCCTCACCACCCCCCACACAAGACACACCAGGAGATATTAAAACACACATTTGGACACACTAAAAACCCCCAAAAAAGTAGAAATAACGAACACGCTGTTGGCAGGGCAACCGACTACCAGCCCTTCCCCCCCCCCACCCCCCACACCCCCCACACCCCCCACCGACTTCAGCTTTCCACCTGAAATGCTGCAAATATTTTTGGAAGATTCAGTACTAATTAGAAGAATGAAGAGTAGTGCAAATAGTTTCAAAAGGGCTATGTAGAAATTCAAAATCCCAGATTTAAAAAATGTTTGTGGTGTTTAATGAAGCTGAGATAATGATTGTGATGAATATTTAGGCAGAGTGCTCTTGTCGCTCCCAGTGCACTGGGCCACGGTGATTGGGCGCATGTTTGCACCTGTGATTCCCACATGGCGAGATTCAATCACCGCTGGGCCACGTGGGAGTCAAGGTGGAGAGAAGAAAATAAGTGTCACCACAACCTCTGAGGTGGAATCAGTCAGGGAATTTTATGGAACAGTAAGTTAGCACACAATCAGTCAATTGCTGGAAGCAATTTTCAGCCTATCCTTAACTGATGAGATGAGAATGATCCCAAGGGATTTTTCTTTGGACAATGTTGTTGCAACTTCAAATGTGGAAAGGGAGAAGAATTATAGCAGGGTACATATATTTACCAGGGGTGGTGGTGGAGGCAGATGCGATGATGGTTTAAGAGGCTTTTGGGTAGGCAAATGGATATGCAAGGAATGGAGGAATATGGATCACGTGCAGGCAGATGAAGTTTGCTTTATCTTTCCACATTTTCAGCAGAGATATTGTGGGCTAAATGGGCCTGTTCCTGTGTGCTGCACTATTCTATGTTCTGTGTTGTACAGTTGTTGGCAGTGGCCCAGTGATGGACACGCCACCTCACAGTGCCAGAGACCGGGGTTCCACCCTGCCCACAGGTGCTGTCTGCACAGAGTTTGTGCATTCTCCCTGTGACTGCGTGGGTTTTCTCCGGGGCTCCCAAACTCCAAAGACGTAGTGTTTTAGGTTAATTGGTTTTGGAAAGTTGTAAAAACTGTCCATAATGTGTAGGATAGTGTGAGTATATGGGGTGATCGCTGGCCAGTGCAGATGTGGTGGGCCAAGTTTCCATGTTGTGTTTCTGAACTAAACTTAACTTTCATAACCACCTTGATACTTTCTGAATAAAACCTGCATCTGCCATTCTGAATTTTCTAAATACTGTATCTGTAAAGTCTAAACTGCCCAGCCTGATATTTTCACTCAAAAGCTATGAGGTTGCCAGAGGATGAAAACTGGTCACTGATAGTGCAGTTTATTGTTCTATTTTTACCTTTATCAGTCGTGATTTGCAAGTTTGACTCCAATGTATTAAAGTGGAAGGCAGTTCCCTTTGAGATCATTCCTGTATTAAATCAACGTTGAGTTGTATTAAGGGCCTGTCCCACTTTCATGACCTAATTCGCGACCTTCTTTACTCGTGGACAATTTTCATCAGGCTAGAAAAAACGCCCCGACCTACTTGATGCCACGAGTACCTACGACTAGCATCACAACCTACCCACGACCTCGTGACGACCATGCTGCGAGTATGAGTCAAGGGCAAACTCGGCAGAGGTCGTGAAAGTGAGACAGGGCCTTTAGTCTCATTAACAGAGTTTGTAAAGGAAGCTTGCTCTTATTGTCACTTGTGCGGTGGTTCATGAAATGGTGCAGGACGCAGGATGAAGGAGAGAGACTTTTTGATTTAACAAATGAAGAACAAAAGCTGAAGAGGGGATTTGTGCAAGATTAAATTAGACCTTTGCATTAGATTTTGGGCAACATAGGAGGGATGGAATGGAAAATGGACGAGATGAATCCAAGGATTCTAATCTTGAATCATTTGCTTCCCAAGTGTTGTATTCTTTCTTGTAGGATGACTACTTTAATTTATTTGACCATCATTGCAAAGCAGTCATTTGTGTGCAGTTGCCAATTAGTTTTCCAGTCCCAATTATTCCACCACATGCCAAGATAGATTAGCCTCCTAAAACAACCTGATCCGTATGTCCTTTGCGCAAGTCATATTTTTGGGAAAGCAAGAGCTTTACCACTCTCACTGACACTCCTGGTATAAGGATTCAAACAGTAGTGAGGGGAAGGTTAGAAAATTGCAGATGCTGGAAAACTTAAAACAGATTCATGTCCCCAACAACTCTCACCAACCTCTACAGTGGCATCGTACAAATAATTGTATCGGGATGCATCACAGCTTGGTTTGAGAACAGCTCCATCCAAGACCGCAAGAAATTGCAGAGAGTTGTAGACGTAGCCCAGACCGTCACACAAACCAACCTCCCTACCATTGACTCCATCTACACTTCACACTGCCTCGGCAAGGTCACCCGCATGCATAATCAAGGACCATAATCTTTGACTGGATAGCACGTGGACAAAAGCTGCTCATTGTACTTCAGTACACATGACAATAATAAATAGAACTAAATTAAAAAACACTGGGGAAAAAACTTTGCGGACCTGGCAACATCTGTGGAGAGAGAAGTAGAGTCAAGATGTTGGGACTTCAAAGATGTGAGGGTGCTGCAAAGCAGAACCGCTTACTGTAAATGAGTTTACAAATATATTTCTTATTGGTTTTTCAAAGAGCAGTTTTCATCACTGTATATCAGTTGCTGCACAGCCACAAGGAACTTGACATCCAAAAGGTAGAAACAAGGAACTGTAGATTCTGGTTTACACATAATGTCATGACTCAAAACGTCACCTATCCATGTTCTCCAGAGATGCTGCCTGACCCGCTGAGTGTGAAAAATATACATCTTCTCGATGAGCTGGGACGCATCCTCAGTGATGTGACCTGGGGTCATCGGGTGTTTCGGGTCTCACAACATCAGACAACCCTCGCCCAGGCCCCGACTTGCGTCCCAGCAGCAACAGCCCACGGATCAGCCATCTTAATAACTACTCTGCTAGGTTGGGAGACTCTAGTGCGTGAAGGGACTGGGCTCTGTGGGGTGACTCCCGGCCGGGCTCCTCCTGCATCTCACCAAGTTCAAGGCCTGTGCGCTGCACCTCTTTCTCCTTCTCCGAGCATTTCATCCTCGCCTGATGGGTTTTTAGGCCACGGTGGTTCATTAGGCCTTTCCGTAGTTTTATTCTCACGAAAGTTACTCCAGCACTTTGAAACGTCACCTATCCATGTTCTCCACAGATGCTGCCTGACCTGCTGAGTTACTCCAGCCCTCTGTGAAACGTCACCTATCCATGTTCTCCACAGATGCTGCCTGACCCGCTGAGTTACTCCAGCACTCTGTGAAACGTCACCTATCCATGTTCTCCACAGATGCTGCCTGACCCGCTGAGTTACTCCAGCACTCTGTGAAACGTCACCTATCCATGTTCTCCACAGATGCTGCCTGACCCGCTGAGTTACTCCAGCACTCTGTGAAACGTCACCTATCCATGTTCTCCACAAATGCTGCCTGACCCGCTGAGTTACTCCAGCACTCTGTGCCCATTTAGGATCTTTGCAATTGTTTGTTTTGTGAATTGAGTGTCTGGGGTTGCTCCTAAGCTGATCTTCTCAGTGAATAGCTGAGCTGTATTATGTCCTGGGTTTGATTGCTGCATTTAGTGCTCGCTTAACAGTTTACGCCTGGGGGAAGATGTAAATCTGTCTCGAGCCTCCAACCTTTGTAGCAGACCTCACGTCTAACTAAACTTGGACTCCGCACTGTTTCACCACCGACTCCTGCAGCCAACCGGACCCTGGGACCAATCTTTGCTAATCCACCGAGTCTCGGTGATGGGCTGATTAGTTACTCTGACAGACAGATGAACTGTTTTGGCAGCTCATCCTGAATTATCAGTGGGATGGAGGGCTATTTACACATTACACAGAGTATCGAATGCTTTGCCACCTAGCCCACCCTCCCCCTCCAACCATTTTCAGGAATTGACATCTGGGTACAAGAGGGAATAAACTCAGTTACCAATTTATTCAACTTGCAAGAAACGTCTGGCCACAAAATAATTAAAAAGCTGTGACTTGTGCCTTGGAGACCCTCTCCACATCGCCCTCACCCCCCTCCTCATTATTATGAATAAAATCACAGTTGTGGCAATAGATAATATTCACACATTGCAATTAAACAGAGGCAGTGACAGGGGAGAAGAGATGCGTTAAGTTAATGAGCTTTCTTGCAGCCCGTGCACTGTAGCCTCTGAAGTAGGGAAGTGATTAAAGCGGGGAGATAATTATAGATTAAGTGAAAAATTCTCCCCAGGGATGTCTCAACATAAACAATAACTATTGCAGGAATCCTATGTGGACTCAGTCTTGAACATGTTCTTCTCATGTGTCTTTCAGCAGTATCACATTAGTCGCAGGTTGAGCCTCCTGTTTACCCCAGTAATTAATTCTAACATTGACAGGTCCTTCTCACAATTACATTTTCCCTATGATGCAATACACAAGTCACATGAACATGTTTTATTCTTGTTACTGTTATGTTGACCAGCAGCATAATCAAGGACCAGTCTCACCCCGGTCACTCCAGGCAAGAGCTATAGAAGCTTGAAAAGGCATACCTCCAGATTCAGGGACAGTTTCTTACCAACTGTTATCAGCCAACTGAACCGTCGTCTCCCTAGCTGGAGAGCGGTCCTGACCTCCCATCTACCTCATTGGAGACCTTTGAACTTTCTTTAATTGGTCTTTATTGACTTTATCTTGCACTAAACGTTATCCTGAAACTAACCATTTATCCTGTATCTGTACGCGATGGATGGCTTGATTGTAATCATGTATAGTCTTTTTACTGACCGGATGGCATGTAACAAAAAACTTTTTATTATACCTCAAAGACAATATTATACACAAGACAATAATAAACCAAAGTACACAAAACTACTGCTTTCCAACATATGCTTTCCACCATGCAAAGCTATCAGGATAGAAACTGTTTAAAAGATACAAGGTACTGGAGTAAGTTAGCGGGTCAGGCAGCATCCCTGAAGCACATGGATAGGTGACGTTAACAGTCGGGCCCTTTCTTTCATTTTTCCCCATTCTCTATCTGTCATTGTCTATTTCTGACGATGGATCATCTGGGTTCAAAAAAAAATTATTGGTTGAAGCAACTGATTAGCTGAAAGAAGAACTGATCAGCCCAAACCGAAATATCACCGATCCATGTTCTCTGTGGATGCTGCCTGAGTTAATGGGCTGAGTTACTCCAGCACTTTTTTGGTAAACCAGCATCCTCTAGTTCCTCGTTTCTCCAAACGTTGTACTTATGTCTTTGAACCATACCGGGTGTGCACCTGTACTAAATAGAGTAATTTATGTACAATGTAATTTGATATCGGTATTGACTTTTGCAGTCAATCAATTGAATGTTGTGGCAAAGTTATCACTAGAGGGTATAGGGTGGAGGGGATAAATGTAACGGAGATGTGTGGGACATATCTTTTACATGTTACAGTGTGGTGGGGGCCTGGGAGGAATTGTCAGGGGTGGCAATTAAGAAGCTTTTGGAAAGGCACATCTATTTTCAGGAATAGAGGGATATGGATCACTCGCGGGCAGATGAAATCAGTTCAGCTAGGCATCATGTTTGGCACAAACACTGTGCTGTATTGTTCTATGTTCTAAGATAGATCAGGTATAAGGAATAGAGCATGTAAACAGGTTATATTGTGGCAAACAACTCATAGTACCATCGAGTCACACCCTTCGCACCAATGTAAAGGTCACCTGTAATTAAGACTGAAACCTAAAGTAATGTGTGCAAATGTTAATTACTGTAGTAGGTTACATAGTAACGGGCTAATTGGGAGAAATCGTCTTTCGCCTTTCTCATTCTGTTAATGTCTACCTCCAACAATGGGTCTTCTGGATTAAAAAAAACACTGGTTGAAGCAACTGAATAGAAATGTCACTACAAAGTTCCTCTGTCATAGGTTAACAAACAGAGAGTGGGTACGTTAGTGAAATAATAGCCCAGAGACTGAGAGCTTGGTTCTTTCCATGACAAATCTTAAAAATCCAGAAAGATATTCTCACATCTTACATTCAAATGGAGGTGGTAATTATTGTTCTCCCCAGGAAATCTATCACTCTATGAAAGGAAATCTTTTGGCTCTGGCATAAATTCCATATCCTAATGTAATATCCTAAATGCTGTAACACACAGCGGGAGCAACTGGCTGTGGAGAGAGTTCAGGGGAGATATATGAGAATGATCCCAGGGATGATTAGGTTAATGTATGATGAGCGTTTGATGGCACTGGGCCTGTACTTGCTAGAGTTTGCAAGGATTAGGGCGGGACCTCATTGAAACTTACCAAAAGTGAAAGGCTTGGATAAAGTGGATATGGAGAGGATGTTTCCACTAGTGGGAGTCTAAGACCAGAGGGCACAGCCTCAAAATAAAAGGACATACCTTTAGAAAAGAGATTAGGAGGAATTTATTTTGTGGTGAATCTGCTGAATTAATTGCCACAGACAGCTGTGGAGGCCAAGACATTGTTTTTTTGTCAGAGATTGGTAGATACTTGATTAGTAGGGGGTGTCAAGCGTTAAGGGGAGAAGGCAGAAAATGGAGTTAAGAGGGAAAGATAAATCAGCATGATTGAATGATGGAGTAGGTTTGATGGGCCAAATGGCCTAATTCTATTTCTGTGACTTATGAACTAAGTGCTTCAATGTGTTACTCACATCTCAAAAACAAATGAAGGAAAAATATGAGGTTTTTACTGCTCACTTGCTCTTTACTGCTCTTCCTGCCAGTTAATCGCATGGCCGATTGTTCTACAGACCAGGGTGTTTGCATTTTTGTGCTACTGAACGGCTGAAATGACTGACAGGAGTTCCATTCTTTTCTGTACTTTTATATTTTGTTTTGAAGAGTTTACTGGGTGTTTAATACCAGCAAGCATCTCGACAGAACCTAAACCTATGTCCTCTTGTCCTCGATTTGAACACTCTAGGCAAAAGACTGTGCATCTACACGATCTATTCCTCTCATGCTTTTATACACCTCAATAAGATCACCCCTCATCCTCCTGCGCTCCAAGGAATGGGTCCCAGTCTACTCAACCTCTCCCTATAGCTTAGACCCTTGAGTCCTTGCAACATCCTCATAAATCTTCTCTGTATCCTTTCCAGCTTGACAACATTGTTCCTATACCATGGTGCCCAGAACTGAACACAATATTCTAAATGCGGCCTCACCAACGTATTCATCGATCCCATCTTGATGCATCACTCTTGTGACATGTGCCCTTGTGCCAGCCCTTCATTTTTGTTGAACAAGATCCAAAATGATAAAATAGAAGGAATTGACATTTGCTTCCTGCTTCAAGGCAGGTCCGCCATACTGATGCTCATCGATCGGTTCTGCCTTTTTACAGGTGATAGAGGGAGATTGGCAAAAAGATACCTCCAGGAGCTGAATGATACATGATTCACCTGGTCCATTTTTTAAACCATATTAACCTCATCATATAACCCAAGACAAGGCTCTCACTTAACTATTTTTCACTGTTGCCAGCCGGGCAACCTAGGCAGCTTTTTAGGTTGCCGAATGACAGTTTAGGTGGTCATTTAAGATGGCTAACATGACGCGTGCGATAATGAGCTCGGACGAAGTGTGTAGTTACCAGTCGGAATTATGCTCCATGAAGCATTCACATATCTGCTTCAATTAAAGTCACAAACTAAACACATTCACCAATCAAGACATGATATATACCACAATGACATGCAGCAAAATTACACTAAGTATCTCAACTCTTTTTACACGTTGCAATGAATGCAATTTCTATTAGTTCTTTCCACTTCCAAACAAATATGTGGTTGGATTATTCAGCATATGATCAACCTGTGTCAATAAATCCTGGACCATGGTAACATATATGCTTAACCAAGCACACTACAGATTGATGCAAGCATGTATTCTGTGAAGGACCAACAATTATCATGACATGGCCATAGCATGTGTCTTTTCCTCGTGAATCTTCAATCATCAATCTCTGTTTTGCCCAGTCATAGCAAGGTAAGTTGATAAAGAATTGATTCAATTTGTTTGACACCTTTGAAGGTAAACACAGTAACAACATCAAGAGGGGAACAATAAATATATAATATATTCCTTCTGCTCTAGGATTTTGTAATTGAAAAGAAATAAAGACGGTGGAAGTGTACTTTGATTTTCTTTTTCTTGCAACATACTTGTTTCTGTGTTATTATTATTACCTGACCAGACCTATACCATACCTTTGAAGTACATAGCACCTCTTTTACTCTGTGCCCATTAAGAAGATGAGTCATGGAAGTAGGTGACTATATTGAAATAATCATGGAATTTGGCAATACAAATGGCTAAAGTGGTTCTTTTTTTTTACTTTTTTTGGGGTGGGGGGATATCAACTTAAAATGAACAGAAACATTATAATTGTGAGAACTTGTGTAACTTTTCTGCTTGATATTTAAACCATCTCCTGAAAAGCAAAGACAGAGCTGTTCAACTACATGTAAAGTCACTTTAATTGTCATCTGAGTCGCTCTCGAGCAGAGCATCCTCCTCATCAGACTTGTCAACGTCAGGGTGAGGTCCCGAGGCAGATGCTGCAGCTGGGTCCTCTCCCGTGTCAGGCCTCCTTGCCCTCATCCCTCCTACATGCCACAAGCTGATGGCTGGCCGGGGATCAAGGTCCTTGATGTTACTGGCATGCAGCATGATGAGGAGCTGGTCCGTCACCTGGTGGTCCTGGAGGGAACTTCTGATGGTGGTCTTCAGCTGCTTCAGCCGGCTGAAGCCTCGCTCGGCCTCAGCTGAACTTGCCGGTATGGTAAGGGCGAGGTCAAGGAGATGAGGGCATATGTTGGGTAGCTCTTCTGGTGTGGGACTTCAGGAACACCATGCTGTATCACAACAACCTTTCAGCAACATGGCTGATACTTGGCACTGCACTGGAGCATTAGGGGGAGATTCAACGCCCACATTTCAGGGTGGGTTTCTGATGAAAAAGTGGGGGAGAACTGGTAAGCGAGAGACAGAGAGAGACAGAAAGAGCAGAGGCAGAGATGGGGACAGAGACAGAGACAGATAGAAAGACAGGGACAGAGACAGGTACATGGATAGGACAGGTCTGGAGGTGCTATGGACCAAACGTTGGCAGGTGTCTTTGTAGTTTCACCCGTGGGTGAGGCATTTAAGGGCCTGTCCCACGGGCGACATTTTCGGCCACAGCCTGAAAAGAGATTGTTGCATCGTGGTCGGGTTGTGGCGCATGTAGTGACCTGCGGGTGACGCGTGGTGTCTCCCTGTCGCCGCAGGATTTTGGAATGTTCAAAATCCAGGGCAACATTTGGATGTCTCATCATGTTTTGCGCCCTGTCACATGCTGACATGTGATGTCCTGCGGGTTACGCCCGGTTGGGGTTGGGGTTAGGGTCCACAGATGGGCGGTAAAATATTCTTCCTTCAATGCATCGATTCTAAACATTAATATTTTAAAGTTACTACTATAAAATCAATTGTGCAAATGAAAGATGCCTAAATCGTTCAGTTTTATTTTGTTTTGGTCCGCTTCCAGATCCAAATCACCGTCTCTAACTTTTCACAGGGATGGATTCAGTGAGTGTAGACTGAACTTCCCTCTCAGCCCCCTTCTTCCCCCTCCCGCCCCCTTCTTCCATCCTTCTCCACCCCCCCTACCCTTCTCCCTTCCCCTCTCCCCCCCTTCTTCCCTTCCCCCCTCTTCCTCCTCCCCACTCCATTCTTCTCCCCCCCCCCGTCACATCCCCTTCTCCCCCTCACCCTCCCTTCTCCCATTTTCCAACCCCCCCTCCCACTTTCCCCGACGCCCCCCCATTTGTGGATCCAGCCTGTGACAGCTAGATCCCACTAATAGTACTGCACAAAGTCTACTCCATATCATCTGTTTTAGTAACATTGACTATCGGATAAATGCAGAATTTGGGAATAACAACCCCAACCCCCCCCCCCCCCCCCCCCCGCGCCTTGCTTCAAAATGGGTGGTGGGTATTTTGACCCAGTGGCCGGAGCAGGTGGGTGGCACTAGTACATTGACAACATTGCCTGTACCCAGTTGAAAAGCCCACTGCCTCTGGGGGTTTGGAGAGACCATTGGTAGAGAGATCTGCCTCTGGGACAACTCGTGACCAACAGTTTAGGTCCCATGAGGAGCAGGCAGAACATTGGGGGTTTGAGTCCAACCCCTGGGGCCCCTGTGTCACGTTTGGTTCAGATATACAGTGTCCTTCGGCCCACCAGGTCCGCACCGACCAGCGATCCCCCGCACACTATCCCACACACGCTAGGGACAATTTATAAATACCAAGCCTTTCAACCTAGGGTTAGGGTTAACTCCCCACTCCAAAGGTTTGTATAAATTACCCCTAGCGTGTGTGGGATAGTGTGCGGGGGATCGCTGGTTGCAGGCTGGCTCGGAAAGTGGCGGGGGGAGGGAGAGGGGGAGATGGGGATGTGAGTGGAGTGGGGGGGGGGAGTGGAGAATGGAGGAAGAGGGGAGAAGGGAAGAAGTGGCTCGGGCGCTCAACGCCGCTGCAGATTGTTCTATTGCTGTTGTTCCCTTAAAGGGCCTGTCTCACGTTGCGATTTTTTTCGGCGACTGCGGAGCGTCAGTGACTGACACCCTTTAAAACCATCACTGACGCTACGCAGTCGCCGAACACAAATCGCAAACTGGGACGGGCCCTTTAAGGGAACAACAGCAACAGAACAATTTGGAGTGGTGTCGAGCGCCAATCCGCTGCCTGAGCCGCTGGTTCACAAACAAGCAGCAACTCCTCAGGGCAAGGCAGGGAATAAGTACAAGACAGGAGCTCCCTGAGAAACGCCGGCACAGTTTGCACCAGGCCGTCCGCTGTCCACATCAGCCAAGCTTTCCTTTGATTGCCAAGCCGGGCAAAATGACATGGCTTTTAGGTTGCCCGGGTGCCAATGGCCACCTAAAGTGCGGGACTTTAGGTGGCTATTGGCACCCGGGCAACCGTTAATTTTGAGCCCTGCAAGAACCATAACACCAACAGTATTGAATTAACATTGACTTTCAAATTAGTTGGTACCTCCATGTGACAGTAGTCAGTCATCATAATATGTTGCAACCAGTTCAGAGAAAGTTGTTAGTCAAGCAGGGAACTATCAACTGGTGGCTTATTTTTAGTATAGACCAGAAGCTTGCTTTCAATTATTATTTCAGTACTAGTGGTCTGAATAATGCAGTAGTCCAATGACTTGTCAGCTTAGACTGACCTTAAAATACTGCTGAGGAGAAATCCAGAATCTTTTTAATTGAATGCGGCCTCTTTAAAATCATTTTTGTTAAACTCTTGAAGCCCTGAACTGAACGATGAAGATTGTATGGAAAAGTGTAAGGTAAATGGTCTTATGGTTTTGTCTAGACTATTGATGTAGGTTGGTTATATCCACTTCTGTCATCCATCATCTAAACACCTTTCCAATCATTTTGCCATCTCGCTTGTGCTTCTATGCAGCCTGTATTAAAATATTTTACTTCCTTTATTTTGCAGGGAAGAAGACAAAACAATTTTTGATCACTGCATAGAGAATAACATTGATCGTGTTCGTAAAGCTATTGAATCTAAGACTGTGGATATTAACCAGAAGGACGAGGAGGTATGTTGTTCAGTGATACTTTCTCAATACATTGAATACATTGACATATGTTCTATAGCTTCTCCTTTCCACACTACAAACAGCTTACAATGGCCTGTTTCCTTTATCATCGATACTTTTTTGCATATCTTTCATTCATTGTTCTTTATCTCTCCGCATCACTGTCTATATCTCTCGTTTCCCTGATCCCTGACCAGTCTGAAGAAGGGTCTCGACCCGAAACGTCGCCTATCTCCTTCGCTCCTTAGATGCTGCTGCACCCGCTGAGTTTCTCCAGCTTTTTGTGGAACCCTCCGTTCTATATTAACCAGTTTGCTGATACATTTAAATTCTCAATAGTTTGCAAATTCATATTTTACTTCGGAGTCACGTGAGTGACTTCGTGAAGACCCCGCCAGGCACGCATGCGCGACATATCGTCGACCGCATGCGAGCGACAGGCAGGGAGGAGCGTTGCTCCTCTACTGCTGGGACCTGCAGGTAAGTAAAACACTAACCTGCGGTCTTTTTCTTCTAGGTGGCCCTGTCGCAGGGTCTCGCGGCCGCGTCGGATCTGGCTGCTGCGGCAGTCAGCGGCGGCTCCGATAGTTGGAGTCGGGAAGCCCGTTGACCCAGGAGGGTCCGGGCTCACACACTCGCCGGCGGAGGACGGCAGAGGCAGCCCGACTCCACATCACAGTCCGCAGGGGACACCGCGGGCTGGCGGCACGAAATGGAATGGGGCTTGCCGGCTCGCCGTCTCAAGTTCGCGACGGCAGAGCGGCAGCCCCGACTCTACACCACAGCCCGTGGGGAACACCGCGGGCTGGCGGTGTACATGTAGGAGTGGGGCTTGCAGGCTCGCCGTTCAAAGTTAGAAACGGCAGAGCGGCAGCCCCGACTCTACACTGCAGCCGCGGGGGACACCGCAGGCTGGCGGTGTGCATGTAGGAGTGGGGCTTGCAGGCTCGCCGTCAGAAGTTAACGGCAGAGCGGCAGCCCCGACTCTACACCACAGCCCGCGGGGGTGATACTGCGGGCTGGCGGTGTGCATGTGGAGTAGGGCTTGCAGTGCTTGCCATGGACGGCAGCCCGACTCTACACCGCAGCCCGCAGGGGTTTCTGCGGGTTGCTGGCATTCAGGAAGCAGCAGGCTTGCAAGCAAAGGCAGCCTGACTCCACACTGCAGCTGCAGGGATTCTGTGGCCTGTCTACATTCAAGTGCCCTGCTGCTCCAGGGTATGCATTGTCTTCAAGAGGTTCAGACTGCCAGCATATAAAAGTTATTTAAGCATGAGAGGCTGGTCACCATACTTTAAAAAAATAAATAAATAAATAAATAAATAAAAAAAATAAAAAAAAAAGAAATAAAAATAAATAAATAAATAAAAAATAAATAAAAAAAAAACCTCAGGTAAGATACTAACCTTGAATAGCTAAGCGTCTGTATTAGAGTTTGCTTACAGATGGATGGAGACCAGAATGAAGACAGCGAAGCAGGTCTCCAAAGGCCGTGCGACTTCAGATGGGAATCAGCGGCCACCATTCTAGAAGAATGCGGAGGTCGGGGAGCCCTGCGCAGCCAGGACCCGTCTCTCCACCACGGCTGACCATGGGGCCGCAAAATGGTGGAGCACCGCGTGGGACCAGGGTAGGCAAGACCTGGACTCCCTACCACTCTCACCTAAGCATAGTGACTGTGGGGCAAAGGTGCGTAAACGTGTGACCCGCTCGGTGGCTCGTTTTGTCTCTCCTACTATGCAGGTCTCAGAGATGGGGGAGAGCTGCGCACAGGTCATGCCCCGCTGCAGCGGGAGGCATCGACATACCGCCGGGGGTAACCTGCTAGACTGCGAGCCGGTGATGGACCTGCTGGAATTTGGGGAGCCCTGCAGGAGCAGGAGGTACCGGTGTCCACTGGAACAGGCTGCCGGAGCGCAGACCGGTGGCAGCAGTTTACGGCTGGGCAACCCCGTTGTTACGGGTAAAGCCGGCTATGCGCCCTCACGGACCCGTGTGGTTAAGGGTGACGGCAAGCCTGCACGGACAGCGGAGCCGGTATTGGGGACCGGTACCGATCCTTGCCTCTGCCTTCCCACCAGGCAGAGGTGCCGCTTAGGTCCGAACGACGGCGGACTAGCGGTATGTCCGTGCAGGAGTCGTACACCCTGCAGGAGCAGGAGGTACCAGTACTGCACCGGAACAGGCTGCCGGAGCGCAGACCGGTGGCAGCAGAATACGGTTGGGCAATCCCGTTGCTGCGGGTAAAGCCAGCCAAGCGCCGTCACAGACCCCTGGGGGTGAGGGTGACGGTGTGCCTGCACGGACCACGGAGCCGGTATTGGGGACCGGTTCCGACTCCTTTCCTCTGCCTGCTCGTCAGGTAGAGAGGCCGCTAAGGTCCGAGGGATGCCGGGCTAGCGGGTTGTCCGTGCGGAAGTCGTTCAGCCCCGCAGGAGCGGGTGCTGACGAGTACCTGTCAGCCACTTCGTTGAGGTGTGACCTACTGGCAGAAGCCCCAGCGACTCATCAGGGCCTGGGGAAGTCGACCTGTTGTCCGTGTGTAGCGGCAGCGGTCGCATGGCTAGGATGGAGCTAATGGTGGAGCAACTATATCAGCAGGACCTGGATCGGCAAGAGCAGGAGTAGGAGTCTCAGCGGTCTGGGAGTCGGATCATGACCGCCACCTTCAATGCAGAAGAGCCCACTGCTCTCGATCCAGAAGAAGGAATTGGAGGTAGTGTCAAAAATCTGAAACCTGTATTCAGGGGTACCGCTGCACTCTACATTGGCAGTAAGTATTAATTTCTTGACGACACACCAGTTCCAAGACCAGGTGCTTTCAGAAACCATGGAGAAGTACAAGGATCCTGGAAATTGTGTTCCCCGGAACGTCCCGAGGGTCGACTCAGCCATCTGAGGGAACATTAGTTCCAATGCGAGGGCACAAGAGATGAAGAGGCAGGAAATTCTGAAGCTATTGGCGTCGGGCATCACGGTGCTCGTTAGGACCCTCGATGGGACAGGTGCATCCGCAGAGCAGCAGGATGCTCTAGCCCTCCTGTGTAGCCCACTTCGGGAAACTGTTTTAGTCAGAGCTCCATCCGGCCCGACATTAACCCTGCATTCGCTGGGTTGGGTCCTACCTCCACCACACCACCAAGACAGCTGTTTGGGGAGGACCTGCCCAAGCAGGTCAATGACGAGGCCATCAAGAACACATTTGCACCAGCTCCCCAACAGCAGAAGCCTTGTTAGGGCAGAGCCAGCATAGACTACCTCACCACACACCAGCTGCAGGAACAAGGATTTACCGAGGCGATTGAGCAGCACCCAGCAAAGACGGAATACTAGAAACCAGAACGTCAGGCCCGCCGGTAACCATGGAGGTAAGGGGGCCTGGTTCTCTTGGAAGTGCTGCATGCATAACCTCACAAGTAGGGGGGAGGTACATACATTCTGGGGCTCTGTTTGTCACTATCCAGGGAACAGAGCTATAGACATAATAGATGCATGTAACAGCCTTGCTTGCGCCAGGGAACTGACTTTCGACATGCTGCTAAGCTATGGGTAAATTGGAGCTACATTCCAGCCACATAATTGGGTCGTTACGCTATCAAAGCTTGGGTGAATAAGCAAAATCTCGGCAGGTATAGCGAATGCTGGACAATTACGAGCTTATGCAACTGCCAATCACAGCATAATTGAGGTACAATGGTGGATTAGCAATGATTGTGATTGTTAAATCCCATCATTACATCAAACCTAGTAGTCGCGTTACAAACCGACGCAAGCACCAAGGGCTGGGGAACTACTGACACCATTCCAGTTGGGGCAGCAAATGGGATTGCATGATTCTACTTTCTTCAATCACTAGGTATAAACTGTTAGATATGCTTGGAGCATGTCACGGGCTGCGCATTAATGCACTAATCTGCAGCATACGTATGTTCGTCTTCCAAAATAATACCACTGAGTTGGCATATTAAACCTTATGGGTGGTGTCAAGTTAATATCTTGGGATGAATTGGAAACATTAATTTGGCTCTGGTGGATTGAAAGAATTGGGTTCAGCTATGTACCTTCTGGATCAGCTCAATATAGTGGCGGACACCAGGTCACAAGTATTAATAACGACATCAAGTAGATTGAACCTCCAAATATCTGCTAAAATTATAGCCTAATATGGAATACCAGATTTCGACCTCTTTGCGTCCAGGTTCAGCCATTGGATACCAACATATGTCTTGAGAACTAGATCCTGGGGCAGTGGCGATGGACGCGTTTTCACTACATTGGGGAGAAATGCGGGGTTTCTATGCTTTCTCCATTCTGCTTCATCAGACAGGTGCTGCAGGATACGCAACCAGGCTCTGCAACATAAAGGACGATGGATGTCAAACAGCATCGTGCAGAGACAGTCCAGTAGGAAGCAGTACCTCGCCTACATAAGGATATGGGAGGTTTCTGTAGTCGGACCTAGACCATCTACATATCTGCTATACTCTCCAAGCTGCTGGTATACTCATGGGTCATCATTAGGATGTGTCCCTCAGTTACAGTGCCAGGAGTGCATTGTCGTCCTATCGCTAGATTGGACT
The DNA here is from genome assembly GCA_963514005.1 of Raja brachyura. The sequence goes on along the minus strand of OY740790.1, from coordinate 3,390,477 downwards.
GTGATGAGGTAGTGTTGACCTTCCTCAGGAGCTGGTCGCCCATGATGCAGATGGTCTTGCTCACCTTCAAAGTGGTTATGGTAATGGCACTGAACACAGCTCAACAGGTCCTGACTTTACAGGAATTAAACCTGGATAGAATGACCGGACCATAATAAGGTAACTTCTTTATAGAAGAATTACTTACACTACACAGACCTGGGACTACACGTCTGCAAATGGGCATCAGATGTATGGAGACGGGTCTGTTTCAGCCATGGAAACCCACGTCACAGGGTGATTGTGCAGACTATCTCCAGATGACACGAGGTGGTATTCGGTGCAGCAGGTAAGACACTAATATTTTAAATGTCATTCTATCAGGGCTGCATCCACATCAGTGGCAAGGACTATGGCGGTGTTCATGGATTTTGGCCTCGCAATAGCGAGCTGGGCCAGTGAATCTACACTTCAGCGGGTTTATAACTGATTTATAACCGCTCCCGCAACGTTGGCGGATTCAGTTTTAAGTGCTGTTCTCTAAACGTTTGTCCCCGAGTTCAGGGGGTTATTGTTGTATTAACAAATGTTATTATTTTTCAGCTTGTTCAAGTCTGAAATACGTTAACATACTTCCTCCATCAGAATTACGGCAGTGTGTGAGCATGGGCGTGGTCCAGGGCATGTAATCACAGAGCTTTGAAATCTTCACGAAGTCACTCACGTGACTCCGAAGTAAAATAGTAAGATTAAACAAGAACTTACCAGTTTGAAGTTTGATCTTTATTTTATGAGGAGTTGCGATGAGGGATTTCGTGCCCTCCGCTCCCAACCCTCTATTAAATATTCAACTGGTATGGTCAAGTTTTAATCTTACTATCTTCGGTTTGTGATCTGTGATTCCACACCGCTGCTTTGAAGAATGTCGCGCATGCGTGCCTGGCGGGGTCTTCACGAAATCCCTCATCGCAACTCCTCATAAAATAAAGATCAAACTTCAAACTGGTAAGTTCTTGTTTAATCTTACTATTAAACATTGTTTTTTGATCCAGGAAACTTGTTTTAAAGTTGACAATAATAAGTTCCTCTGTTTTTTAATCTTAGCAAACAATTCATTGTAGAAATGAAAATTAACTTTGCACTAATGAAACCTTTCCCTTCGTACCTGAAGGGAAACATTCCAATGAGGTTGTGGAAAAATTCTGAACTGAAATCTCAAGAATCTAGAGTGTAGGACAGTGAAAATCTTGCTTGCTGCAGCACAACAGGATATGTAAACATAGTACATAACGGATGATAAAAGTTCAGTGTGTCTATTGACCATATATACACAATAAATAAACAGATATGGTGCAATAATAATAATAATAGACTGTTGTTGTTCAGAGCTTATTTGATGCTGTGTTTAATAGCCTGATGGCTGTGGGGAAGGAGCTATTCCTGAACCTGTATGTTCCAGATTTCAGGCTGCTCATGAACCTGGATGCTGTTCCTGAACCTAGACATTACAGTTTTCAGGCTCCTGTACCTTCTTCCTGGTGGCAGGGGTGGAACGAGAGCGTGGCCAGGGTGGTGTGCGTCACCGATGATACTGGCTGCCTCTTTGAAGCAGTGGCTCAATGCACTTGTAGAATGAAGGCAGTGTATTGTCCTCAACCACTGCAGTATTTAAACGAGGTGCAATACTTTTTCTTTCCCATAGTTTAAAACTTTTTCTTAATTATGCATTTCTATAAAAGCCTGGAGAATGCCAGTACATTTTTGTTTGTAAATAATAAAACAACATTAATTATGGATTTGATTTTTTAATTTAAATTATCTTGCTCTTGTTTTTAATGACATCTTTATAAGGGAACCAATCACACATCAATCCACCATTACATCTGCTCAGTCCTATAAAACGGAAAGCATACTTTTGAGAGAGAATGTCTGAAGAAGGGTCTCGACCCGAAACGTCGCCTATCTCCTTCGCTCCTTAGATGCTGCTGCACCCGCTGAGTTTCTCCAGCTTTTTGTGTAACCCTTTTGAGAGAGAATTTGGATTAAATCTTACATTTTTTGTAAGGTGCTTTGCCAATCCTTTGAGCCTACTATGTAGAAACAAGGAACAGCAGATGCTGGTTTACCAAAAGGACACAACGTGCTGGAGTAACTCAGCGGATCAGGCAGGTATCTCTGGAGAACATGGATTGGCAACGTTTCGGATTGGGACCCTTCAGACTGATTGCAGGTTTGGGGGGGGGGGGGGTCGGGGCTAGAAGATAGATGGAATGCTTCAAATTATAGGTGGATATAGGTGTGGGGGGGGGGGATGGAGGGGGTTGAATGTCAGGTGATTGAACACAGGCCAGTGATAAAGATTAAAAGTTAGATAAGGATAGAAGAGGCATGAAATTTAAAGCCAAAGGCAGGAATATAGATGGAAGGTTGGGGGAGGGGGCGGGGGAAGGGCAGGGAGAAATGGGTGCACATCCAGGTCGGGCTCAGGGAAGAGGCTGTGATTTTCACTACATTATTGTTTAGTTAAATAACAAAGTGTCCCCAGTTCTGGGAGAAATGTCTTGAAACCCCAGGCTCCTCTCCATGAAAGTTCAATAGCTAATCCAATGTTTTAATGAACTGACTGGAGCTCCAGTCTAATTGTTTGTTTCTACTGGAATAGATTGCTGAAGCCCAGCAGAGGTTTGGAGTAAACCAGACAGTACACTGCCTTCCCTCCTCTGCAACTATAGAATGGGCCCACCGAGTCCACACCGACCAGCGATCCCCCCACATTAACACGATCCTACACTAGGGATAGTTTTTAGAATTATACCAAGCCAATTAACCTACAAACCTGTACGCCTTTGGAGTGTGGGAGGAAGCCGAAGTTCTCGGAGAAAATGTCTCGGAGAGAATTGCGTACAGTTCTGGTCTCCAAATCTGAGGAAGGACATTATTGCCATAGAGGGAGTGCAGAGAAGGTTCACCAGACTGATTCCTGGAATGTCAGGACTGTCTTATGAACAAAGACTGCATAGACTCGGTTTATACTCTCTAGAATTTAGGAGTTTGAGAGGCGATCTTATAGAAACTTACAAAATTCTTAAGGGGTTGGACAGGCTAGATGAAGGAAGATTGTTCCTGATGTTGGGGAGGTCCAGGACAAGGGGTCACAGCTTAAGAATAAGGGGGAAATCCTTTAGGACCAAGATGAGAAGGACTTTTTTCACACAGAGAGTGGTGGGTCTCTGGAACTCTCTGCCACAGAGGGTAGTTGAGGCCAGTTCATTGGCTATATTTAAGAGGGAGTTAGATGTGGGGATCAGAGGGTATGGAGAGAAGGCAGGTACGGGATACTGAGTTGGATGATCAGCCATGATCATATTAAATGGCGGTGCAGGCTCGAAGGGCCGAATGGCCTACTCCTGCACCTAATTTCTATGTTTCTATGTAAAACCCACGCAGGCCATGGGTAGAACGTGCAAACTCCGTATGGACAGCATCTTTAGCCAGGATTGAACCCGGGTCTCTGGAAGGAAACTCTACCGCTGCACCACCGTGCAGCCTATTGTTAGTACTGGAAGAACTGTGTGGAGGTCTATTATCATGGCAGAAAGTGCCTAAAATTTTTTTACGGTTGTTTTTGAATGTTTATTGAACAGGAATTGGCTGGGGTGTGCAGCAGAGGGCAGTATACTGTTACAGTAAATTAAAGCAATCTGTGTAAATCTTCACATCCTCTCACCGTCCTCATCATTCCCCTTTGAAAAAAAGAATACAATTTTGTCACACACTTGAACAACTATAGTCCTTATGCATTCATGGATTGAGACATGTCGAATTCAGCAGGGTTCATTTGAAAACGCAGATCGAATATCTGCCCTTTCATCCAGAACGACTCCTCTGGTACTTGATGTAATTTTAGCAATTGCTCAAATTTTTTGCATCATGCTGTGGCATTGAAATTGTGTTTCAAACTCTGAGAAATCTGATTCTTGGTCTGCAATGAAGGATTAATTCTTCATTGGCATAAAGTTGTACTTTGGATAGCATGAACCTGTGTACTTAACTGTGCTAGTTTTTACTATTGTTTAGGCAGTAAAGTATCCCTACAATGTGATGGATTGTGAATGAGTGACATATGATCTTCAGTGCACATCTATAGGAATTCACCATCAGATAATTGGACACTATCAACCAACAAAATCAGCATTCAAAGACTTAATATACCACAACTAAGCTATTGCAGAATTAAAATATCTCAACTGAACCAGTTGAAAGGCCTTAATCTATAATATATTTAAAGACAAAATAAACTGGTAGTAGTGTCTGGAGGAAACTGATTATATGCAAGACCATATCCGTATGTGATGGCTGCTCTATCTTAGTCTTAATCCAGCAACCTATCTACTTTTTCCTTCCTGATTTGTGTAATGTAATTGTCTTTTGACCCAGCCAGATCCATCATCTCATGCACACCAAGGATTTCAGTAAATTCATGGATCGCTGTACAGTTAAACTGCAGCTGCAGCTGCTGGGCTGCAACACCACCATGCAATTGTTATCCAAGCCCAACAAGACTCACTCATTCCAGGCATTTTTTTGGAAGCTTGGACCTTGCTATTTCACTTCATCACTTCATCTCCAGTCCCATTTTATTGAGTTGGTCTTTCCCCTCATACTTCGAGTTGGCACGTCAAGGAAGAAACATAACCTCCTCACCTATGGAATAAGATGTCTGTGATTAGTGACGAGAAACATATTTAATAGCAATTACCACAGATGCTGATATTCTGAAATAAAACATTATTAAAAACACTCAGTCTTCGGAATGACAGAAGATAGTTCGGAGTTAAATGTGTATCAAAAGAATTTATTTGATTACGGCTTAATAATAGGAAAAAAACTGATCTTCAAATTTTGGAAAAATGCTCCTATACCAACATTAAATATGTGGATTTCAACTATGTTTGAAACACTACATCTGGAAGATATGAGACTCCGCCTGGAATGAAAATCAGAACGCTTCTATCAGACGTGGTCTGCATTTATAGAATTACTACAAAGATAGGGTGCAGGAGTACCTCGGGCCTTGGTGGGGGGGGGGGATGAAAAACTATCGAGTTGGTGGATTCCTTTTGCGTGATATATGTAACATAATAACTGGCTTTTTTTCTTCTTTTTTTTCTTTTTCCTTGTCTTTTTTTAGGGTCTATCTTTTAACCCCCTTTTCTAATTCTTTGACCAAGGGTTTCCTCTCCCCTTTGGCACTCTTTCACTATCACAACTCTTTTCACATTTCACTCTCTTTCTCTCTATTCTTTTTCTTTAAAAGCCATAAAATTATGGGGTACAATGATTGTAACAGTATATAGGTGTACATTGATGTATTTACCTCTAATAAATAAAAATTAAAAAAAAAACACTCAGTCTATTAGGCAACAGGACAGGCAATACAAGAACAGGCCAGGCAACGCAAGAACACATGTAGAGAGAGAATAAGAGTAAACCTTAAGTTAATGTTTTATCAGAACTGGAGAAATCAGAGATGTAATTAATTTTAAACAGGTATGGTTGAGAAGAATGTGATAAATAGGAAAAACGTTTATGGATTACAGCTGCCATCTTTGGTCAAATTCTGTCTTAATGTCTGTTGTTGATTTTAATTTATCTTTAGAAACAGTCAATATATATTTATATGAACTGTATTTCTATTTTCTGTAACAAAGTGGACGACTTTGCATCAAGTGCCTGTAAATAAATCTGCACTCATTTGCTTCCCTAGGGCAGAGCGCTACTACATTGGGCATGTGACCGAGGACACAAAGACCTGGTCAGGATGTTGCTTCAACAAAAAGCTGAAATCAATATTCAGGTAACTGGAGATGGCATCTTTACATTCCTGTTTACAAACCGCATTTGCAGTTTGTGCAAAATATTCCGTTGGGTTTTTTTTAAGTGTGCATGTGGAAAAAATATAATCTGCTTTAAAATATTATTTTATATCACAAGAACCACAGGACATATTCTATTGCCTTATTGCATTGGGGTACAAAGCATTGCTCGGAAACAGACTATTTGGCCCAACTGGTCCATTCTGGTTATGCTCCACTTAAATTCCTTTAGATTAGTTTAGTTTAGAGATATAGCCAGGAAACAGGCCCTTTTGCCCACCGAGCCTGCGCCGACCTGTGATCCATCCCTGCACATTATCTATCCTACAAACAGAAGGGACAATTTCCTATTGTTACCAAGCCAATTAACCTACAAACCTCTACGTCTTTGGAGTGTGGGAGGAAATCAGAGGCTCTGGAGAAAACCCACACAGATCGTGGGGAGAACATGCAAACTCCTTACAGACAGCATCCGTGGTCAGGATTGAACCTGGGTCTCCTGAATTGCAGGTCAAGAATTCTTCCACTGTGCCACCCTTTCGTTTAGTTTAGTTTAGTTTATTGTCACGTGTACCGAGGTACAGTGAAAAGTTTTTGTTACATGCTAATCACTCAGCGGAAAGACAATACATGATTACAATCGAGCCTTCCATATTGTACAGATAGTTGATAAAGGGAATAACGTTTAGCGCAAGTCAAAGTCCAGTAAAGTCTGATTAAAAATAGTCCAAGGGTCTCCAATGAGGTAGATAGTAGTCTTTGTGCCGGGGGAAATCGCGATTTGATTTGTTGTTTTAGGAATGCAAGCCACCCCCACCCCCCTTCCACCGGATAATACGTGGGCTGCCTGTAAAGTACCCTTTTCACCTCTCCTCTGGATATATGTTGATTATTTTGTTTCTGTACAGGCCTTCGGTAGTGCCTTGCTAACTGAGAGCAATTCCATGAAAAGTGATGACAAATTGCAGCTGGTCAAAATGAATGGGTTACGTTTCAGGTCAAGTCCCTTCTTCGGTCTGGACCCGAAACATCACCCATTCCATCTCTCCAGAGATGCTGCCTGTCTGTCCCGTTGAGTTACTCCAGCATTTTGTGTCTATCTTCGGTGTAAACCAGCATCGGCAGTTCCTTTGTGCAGCTGGCCAATCCACATTTGGAAGACAGTGTAAAATCTTTCTTGTAATTGTTATTGTCATTTGTTGCTATCCTTTTACATTTTAGGTTAATAACGCACTGCTTTTTAAAAAGAATCCCTGATTTCTTTTAGCTTGTGATTGATATTTGGCGCCAATGATGGTGAATTGTTGAGTTTGCTTCCCCTCTGGGGTAAACACAACTAATTAGTCCACACTTGGGAAATTAACCCATCAATACGCCCCTGAAGGGCACAGCACCTTACTTGTTGGTATTTCTATGTTCCCCAGAGACAATGATCCACATTACTGAAAAGTACAGAAAGAATATGTAGTTACTGGTATGAAAACAGTCTGCACTTCAGGTTTGAATCCTGCTGGAAAATGTCCTTAATATTTAAAAAAAACGACCTTCTGATGGCACTTTCCAGTTCTTGGTAATCTTTGAGAATGTGCAATACTTTGCATGTAGAGGTGATACTTCTGCTAAACTGATATTTTCATTTTAATGAAACAATATTTTCTGACTATTTAGACTTCAGTGATACAGTGCGGCAAAAGTCCAGTAACGTCTGATTATAGATAGTTTGAAGTTCTCCAATGAAGTAGATGGGAGGCCAGGACCGCTGTCTGGTTGGTGACAGGATGGTTCAGTTGTCTGATAACAGCTGGGAAGAATCTGTCCCTGAATCTTGTCAGAGCACAGCTTGTTTCAGGAATCTGATGTAGGAAATTCAGAATGGATTATAGCTTAGTCAACGTAGTCTTTGCTGGGATTTTATCCATGGAGAAATTGCTGACATTGGTTTGCCTACTTTGTCAATGGATTAGAAAGGTTGGAGTGCATTGGTCGTATTTCTGCACTATTGTGTCGTGCTCGGTATAGGCGGTTTATGTCTCCAAAGGGTCCTGTCGACGGATCGTGTGTTTAAAGTCTTGATCTTCAAATACTCTTTTCCTCAGCTGGCCAAAGGTTGTATGATAGATTAGTTTAGTTTAGAGATACAGTGCGGAAACAGGCCCTTCCGCCCACCAGGTCCACACCGACCAGCGATCCCCACACGTGAACACTATCCTACACCCACTAGGGACAATGTTTACATTTACCAAGCCAATTAAACTACACACCTGTACGTCTTTGGAGTGTGGGGGGGAAACCGAAGATCTCGGAGAAAACCAATGCAGGTCACGGGGAGAACGTACAAACTCCGCACAGACAGCACCCGTAGTCAGGATCGAACTCCGGAGCTGCATTCGCTGTAAGGCAGCAACTCTACCGCTGCGCCACTGTGACCGTAGCAGTGGATGTGAAATTTTATCATTAGTTTCCATAAACTGCAACCTGATAATTAGCAATTAATGATGTTTATTAAGCACAAGATGGTGGGCGGGTCATGAGGGTAACTCTGTCAAGCTTAGCCTCTGCATTATGCGATGGAGAAAGTCAACACCTTCATGTTCCTGGGCGTCCATATCTCTGATCGCATTGATGCAATCACAAAGAAAGCATCACCACTCAGCAACACCGCTACTTCCTTAGAAGACTGAGAAGATATCCTGGTGGCACGGGATCAATGAAGTAGGCTTCGGCCTGGCCCAGCACATTGCTGTCGGCTCCTTCCATCGTTGCTCCACGCAGGTTGCGCTCGACCCGCTCGCTCACCAGGGCCTCCCGCAGATGCCTCCACCAACACGACCACCGCAAATGGGCCACTGTACGTCGCCTCCAGCCACCCCTCTGCTTCTGTGCACCGAAGTTGCCTGAGGCGATCACAGAACTTTAGGGCACTTTTCTGTGGGTCACGACCGTTCACAGCCACCAACCTTCACCTTCCACTGCCACCATCTTGGACTCCCAGCCCCAACATCATTGAAACTATTACTATCTTCTATAACCGATTATTAATTTTCTATTCCAACCCAAACATCACCTTTCCATTTTCTCCAGAGATGCTGCCTGACCCACAGTATTATCCCAGCATTTTGGGATTATCTTTGGTATAAACCAGCATCTGCAGTTTCTTTTTTTCCCATTATCATTCATTTTCTACTGGCCATCAGATTGCTGCTGGGATGAAACTTACTGATGAGCAGCAGCCCTTGCTTTACTTCATCTTCTCTTGTCCCTCAATCTTTTATCCCCACAAAAGGCATACCAGCTAGTTAGCAGCCGTCAAGTGCTGTTACCAACTCTGACGATGAGGTAGCGGTGAAGCTGTAATCTACTGTGTCTCTGCGTAATTTGGAAGCAGCTGGTGAACAAGGAGAGCTTTCACTTGTGTGAAATGTTCTTCTATTTTGCAGCACTTAAGGTTTAGCAGGGATCGTTTCGTACCTCTTGGATTCAGATTTCCTATTTGGGAGCAATTTGATGAAACGTCCTTTTTCTGCGAGGGTGACAGACAAAGCCTTGTTAGACTTCGCTTGCTGTACAGACCCAACGATCTGGATGGAATCAGGTCACATTCCAAGGCCGGCTACAGGTGTGGAAGTGGCTATTATCCACAATTATCACAGCGGCCATTTACTCTGATAACAGTGTTTATTTGACAATGCCATTTAACTCTTTTGTTGACATCTCAAACCCTCATCACAAATCACGGTGTATTGGAACTCCTGGGAACAACATAGAGCATTCCAAACGGTGCCTTGCTTTGTACGTCGGAAGATGACTGAAAACAAAGTATGGGCATTTAAATGTAATTTTTTTTAGACAAGAACCCTAATTTGCTTTTAACACCAAGGACACTTGAGATTATTTTTGTGCTGTGATGTTGTTTAACAGGGGTAGAACTCTGGCTAATGAAATGTGATTTCTCTGATATCATCTTTTTGCTTTGAAATTGCTTTGTTTCTGCAGCCCGCTACAGCTCGGCAGTAAAAAACGTTACATTCTGAGGCCTATATGTTTTACGCCAGCTCCACTATGACAAATTGAACTTAGCTCTTGCCATTGCTGTGCTTTAAATAGACTATTTGGGGCTATTAATCATTACAACTAAAGGTGGCATTTGGGATTGTTTACAAGACACATTTTACCATGGTTGGGAACATTTTTCAAGAGTTTTTCGAAACGTGACCTGAATTTGACCTTTCTTACTAAGACTTTTGATTGTTACATGTTTGATGTTCAGGTCCACCACCCTTGGTTCCCGAGACTTTCTGAATTATCCATGTTGCAGGACCAACAGAGGTCACGGCCTCCGAGAGGAGTCCAACTGTTCCTGAACGGTCTGCATGGGCTGAGATGCGGGCCTGGAAAGTTGGCCGCGGATGTTGGCTATAGGAACGGATCTAGCCGGGCCGGAGTTCCAGAGCCCCGGCCACGGGGGGGGAGGGGGGGGGATATTCCTCCAAACAACTAGCTGCGCAAGTGCCGATGAGGTCGAACGCGGCCATCTCACCTGGCTTAGGCACCACATTTACGGGGGGATTTCCGGAGGGATTTCAAGTGCACTCTCGCAATTTTGTCTGGATTAAAGGAAGTGCCGGACCAACAGTTGCTGGAAAATCGGCGGTGGACCTGTATATGGCTTATGGCACTTTGATGTGCTTCATGTCTTCCTGTGCACCTCGGTCTATCAACTGAATTAGATTCCTGGTGGAGCATTAAGGGTTTAAAAAATGTGTAGGTTATCAAGTGTAGAATGATTCCTAGCAATGAGTAAACACCGCTTTCGGCATCTGGGATGTAAACCTACCAACCTGGCTGCATGCTTTACACCGCCAGAGATGCGGGATCGATTCTGATTACGGATGCTCTCTGTACAGAGTTTGTACGTTCTTCCTGTGACCACCTGGGTTTTCTCCAGGTTTCGTCCCACATTCCAATGACGTGCAGATTTGTATGTTAATTGGCTTCTGAGTGGTGAGTCTCTGGAAGTCTCTGCCACAGAAGGTAGTTGAGGCCAGTTCATTGGCTATATTTAAGATGGAGTTAGATGTGGCCCTTGTGGCTAAAGGGATCAGGGGGTATGGAGAGAAGGCAGGTACGGGATACTGAGTTGAATGATCAGCCATGATCATATTGAATGGCGGTGCAGGCTCGAAGGGCCGAATGGCCTACTCCTGCACCTATTTTCTATGTTTCTGTAAAATTGTCCCTAGTGTGTAGGATAGCGCTAGTGCATGGATGATCACTGGTTGACGTGGACTCGAAGGCTCAAAGGCCTGTTTCCACGCTGCACCTCTAAATTAAACTAAAACTAAACTCAGGGTGTGAGCTTTTGCTGAAGATTCGTTCCGACTGCTGGTATGTGAATTTTGTTTTCTAATCGCCCAACAATTTCAGTGCTGGAGTAAAAAAAAAATTAGCTTCTAATGCCGTGAACGCCGACAACGGGGACGGATTTCACGTAGGGGACAGGTAAAGGAAAGCCGTTTATTTTACATATAAACGTGCTTCTTAATATGACCTTAATCAACATTTCATGTTGCAAAACGGTGATTTATTCTCCATATGAACCGGCAGTATTTTTCCTGCCGATATGGGGTTTAAATTCACCTCAACCACAACGTTCCAATCGATCACGTTCCAGAAAATCCCACTCGCAAACTGATTTAAATGGCCATTAATTTATGGGAATTAAACACTAAATTCCTTCAATTTGGCATATAAATTAATGAAAATGAGATTTTAAAATCATGTTATATTGTGAATTCTTATGTGAATGTTATTTGGACACTTGGGCTTTTTAAAAATGTTAATATTTTCTTAAGAAATGGATAAATGTTTAGATCTAGTAATTGAATTTTGTAATTAGCTACAATTGGGTAACTAACTAATTATATACTTTAATTTCAGGTCATCCAAGTAAGATTGTTTCATATTTGTTTCAGAATGCTTCAATCCCTAATAACTGAAAATTTCTTTCAGTTCTCTTAATTTTTAAGGAAGTTATGGGCTTTTGACTGTCCTCGATCACAGCTTTTGTGTTAAGTCAATGGAAAAGCAATAGGGAACAAGATGCTAATATCCGAGTGAAAATTGCCATAGCTTTTTTAATACTGAAGATATGAAAGTGAATTAGGTGTCAAATTAAACTTCTTTTTATGCTTTATCTGATGGGATAAATTGCAGACTTGATTTTTAAAATCTCAAAATTTTGTAACATTGCTAATATTATTAATACTATGTTATCCCACTTTCACATCCACTCACTGCACACGAGGAGCAATTTACAGAAGCCAATTAACCTACAAACCTGCAGTTCTTTGGAATGTGGGTGGAAGCCGGAGCACCCAGAGAAGGCCCATGTGGTCACGGGTAGAACGTACAAACTCCACACAGACAATACCCGTGGTCAGGATCAAAGAAGGGTTTCTGGCACTGTGCGGTAGCAGCTCCACCGGTGCATCAGTAGAAGTTGGTGGCAGTTGTTGGGGACATGCCGAACTTCCTCAGCCTTCTAAGGAAGCAGAGGCGTTGGTGTGCTTTCTTGGTCATTACTACAATATGGGTGGTCCAGGAGAGGTTGTTGGTGATATTTACTTCTAGGAAATTGAAATTTTCAACCATCTTTACATCGGCACTGTCATGCCACAAAGCTTCAATTGATACAGTTTTGAAAATAGTATTATCTGCGAAATCTGGGGGGGGAAACATTCCCCTGATTGATCATTGCCATGTAAATGATGCCAATTGTACTTTAGGTAAAATGATATTACTTGTTTGCGTTTGATAATATTTTTAACCGCTGCATGAAGCATGTAATTTCATCCAGAGAACTAACACTAAGATGTTCTACTACGGTTCTTTTTTTCCCCACTGTCCTTTGTAATATACAACTTGCTGAGCTGATAAAAATAATTCTTAGTAATATTTGCTGCCTTATTGAGACAAGGCGCATGTAATCCTTTAGTGCAGCTGGTCATCGAATATTCTGTTGATTTGAGCAGGACTAAACGTGGCAAAATTTAGCATGATTGTTAAATTATCTGTGCGATTTGTGGTCGTGTTTTCTGTTGTTCTTTATCTGCTGCAGGTGTACATGGGACAAAAAGTTCAGAAGTGAAAACAACAGCTATTCAGACACCTGAAATACAATACTAATGGTACACTGGTCTTTTACGCTTCAGCTCACTCCTTCTGAAAATGGCCTGAAGCGGATCATTTAACCTTAATCCTTAAGGGTTTGGGGGTGGGCTGGTTGCATGCAACACTAGACTAATTTGTATTACAATCAGATTCAAATGAGTGGTCTCGTTTTCCATTGCCAGCATGTTCACTGAAACTGCTGCTGCTTTCCCAGTACAACGAACGCTCTCTGCCATTACATAGAAACATAGAAACATAGAAATTAGGTGCAGGAGTAGGCCATTCGGCCCTTCGAGCCTGCACCGCCATTCAATATGATCATGGCTGATCATCCAACTCAGTATCCCGTACCTGCCTTCTCTCCATACCCTCTGATCCCCTTAGCCACAAGGGCCACATCTAACTCCCTCTTAAATATAGCCAATGAACTGGCCTCAACTACCCTCTGTGGCAGAGAGTTCCAGAGACCCACCACTCTCTGTGTGAAAAAAGTCCTTCTCATCTCGGTCCTAAAGGATTTCCCCCTTATCCTTAAGCTGTGACCCCTCGTCCTGGACCTCCCCAACATCGGGAACAATCTTCCTGCATCTAGCCTGTCCAACCCCTTAAGAATTTTGTAAGTTTCTATAAGATCCCCTCTCAATCTCCTAAATTCTAGAGAGTATAAACCGAGTCTATGCAGTCTTTGTTCATAAGACAGTCCTGACATCCCAGGAATCAGTCTGGTGAACCTTCTCTGCACTCCCTCTATGGCAATAATGTCCTTCCTCAGATTTGGAGACCAGAACTGTACGCAATACTCTTGGCCTCACCAAGACCCTATACAACTGAAGTAGAACCTCCCTGCTCCTATACTCAAATCCTTTTGCTATGAAAGCACCAGTCAACTAAATGTTTAACCCCATTTCAGAAAAGTAAATCGACCTGGTTATTGAGGAGTTCCATAAATAACGCTATTAACACCAAACCACTAATAAACACTGCCTTTCCCATTCTGTCTTGACATCAGCCCAATTCCAACACCATTGCTAACAACATCATCATATGACATATACAGTTGTTCATAGCTGTTACTGGATCTATTAGTGCTCTGATCTAGGTACCTGAAGGGCAACACAATGGCACAGCTGCACAGTGCCTCTGTCTCTGGTTTGCTTCTTAACTTGGTTGCCGTGTGTGTGGAGTTTTCACATTTTCCCTGTGACTGTGTTGGTTTCCTCCAGGTGCTCAGGTTTCCTCACCATTTGCAGCCCAAAGACGTGGATTTGTAGGTAAATTAGCCTCTGTAAAATGTTCCTTCGTGTGTAGGGGGTGGATGTGAAAGTGGGAAAGCTTAGAACTAGTGGGCCAAAGGGCCTGTTTCCATGCTGTATCTACCAAATCAATCAAAACCTTCCTTATGTTCAAGAATGTATTCTTAACATTATCAGAGAAACTTGCTTTTTAATGGTTTGAAGATAAAAGCAATATCTAATCTATGACATTTATTTATCTGTTGGTTCTGAGCTGCTCCATCTTGAGGATCCTTGTGTTTGTGGTATAGCTGGTGTAATTTGGAAAACTGCATCAGCAATATGATTTCTACTGAATTCTCAATCTGGTAATGGTACTTTGGCTTCCCAGTCCCATGAAAACATTGTTCTGATTTCTATTGCATTAATCAAATTTAATTTGTGGTTTTCTTTGCAATGTATGACATAGGAATGCTGTGGTTGGATCAAAGCGGAAATAATGCAATGGAATTTACCCCACTTCCAATCTGCATTTAAGTGCCAGCTGCATAGGAGTTGTCTCCAAGTATGTAGCTGTGGTTACCTATTTATGATGATAATGATGTCCCTTCCCCAATAGCTAAACAATGTTCCTATTCATTGGGGCTATAGTGAGGATGTCTAGTCTAATCCACATTAATTACTGAGGTTGACTGACCCAAAACATCTCAATTGTACTAGAAGATCATGGGGGACTGGATGCAGCTTTGAATGTACTATGGCAATTATACCTTGCATCACAAGATAGAATATGCCTTGGGACAGAAAATTATCCATCATTCCTCAACATTTTCTGATATGACATAATCTGGATGGTCAAGTATTACTTTAAGTAAATAAGTTACAGGCACTTCCTGACTTACATAATAGGCAACTTAAGTAAACTCGCAAACAGACGCAAAAAGGAATAGATGATCCTTCTTCAGAGTAAACCTTGCACTTATGTAAGCAACTCTATAAGCTCACCTATGCCCATGTGGTCTCCGTGTCTGCTCTCCACGTTAAATAATAAATAATAAAGCGCAGTAGTACTTTCATTTCCGACTTGCGTAGCTTCTGACTAACGCGAGGGGCTGTGGGATGTAGCCCATACGTAAGTAGGGGAGCGTCTGCATAATTGTTAGTGCATTCATAGTTGTCAAGACTTTTGAACTTGTGTATCAACCAGTAGTCTTCATGGTCCTACGGATGAACTGGAATTATTTTGCCCTTCATCAAAGCACTGACACTACCAGGATATCAAAGCACCAACTTG
Organism: Raja brachyura; assembly: GCA_963514005.1. The sequence goes on along the minus strand of OY740790.1, from coordinate 3,374,926 downwards.
TTGCTGTAATGCAAGACAACGACAAAGTGCTAATATTTCATGGGAAGCGGGACACACAATAACTGCAACCTTTACAAGTTTATTCAAATAAAAATCAAAATGTTTGCAGTATTTGCATTTTGTTTAAATGCAAATTTAAATAGCTTACTTTTATTCAGCATTTACTCAACAAAGCAGATGAAGGTATAGTTTTGCTCTCATTTGCCAGATGTTTAATGATGGGAGAAGATGCCAGGCATTGTTCAGAGAAGAATGTGTACCTTGGTGTACTTTTCAATGATTTTCTGTATCTGAAGTCATGGCTCATAAGTTTTGCTGGTGCTCATCACAAAATTCAGTGGTCGGAAACAGTAAAAATAAAAGCACTCAGCAGGTCAGGCAGCATTTGTGGAAAGGGAAACAGAGTTAAGGGGCTGACCCACTGTACGAGGTAATTCAAGAGCTCTCCCAAGTTTAAAAAAAAATTAAACTCGTAAGCACGTAGAATGTACATTGCAGGTATGCCGGAGCTCGGGACTTCTCTTAATGGCTCGTAACGCTAACGGCAGGTACTCGGGAAACGCTGTAAGCTCGTGAAGATTTTTCAACATGTTGAAAAATGTCCACGAGAGCCCCGAGTACCTACGAGCGGCTATTACCATAATTCTCCGAGTTCGAATCAGGGGAAACTCGGGAGAACTCTTGAATTAGCTCGTACAGTGGGACAGCCCCATTAACATTTCAGGTTGAAGTCCCTTAGGGATAAAGCAGGAATGGGGCACTGATTTTAGATGATCAGCCATGATCAAATTGAATGGCGGTGCTGGCTCGAAGGACTGAATAGCCTACTCCTGCACCTATGTTTATATGTTCCTATATAGATAATCCATTTTGCTGAATAAAACTATGCCCACTGAAGGGTACATCGATGCATTTACTTCTTTAGTCGATTATTTTTTTTCTTACAAATTCCATTAATAATTCTGGTCAGAAAGAACAAAAGGTCCTTATGTGCATTTAGCAAGCTCTCTTATTTATGGGCTTTGTACTTCTTCTTGCTATCAAGGATGTCAAATAAAATCTCTTAATCACTAGGCGGTTAAGAACTGTAAGTGATCATAGCGTATGTGGTCTGAACATTAACATTCAAAGGTGATCTTTTATACGTATGCATCTGATTTTGACTACTGGTTTGCCCAGAATATAAAATCTATACCCTACTGATGGGGCATGGAGTTTATTTTAATAATATAAATTCTATTCCTGCTCCCACGAGTATTTTTTGTGAAGCTTAAGATTTATTTCAAATTGATATTGTCGAGAAAAGAAAATCAAGCAATCCAATGAAATAGTTGAATGTATAGTTTCTTAAGATATTTTCTGCATGATTTGCTCCAAGAGCTTTATTTATTATTAAAATAACATGATCCGTAAGTTGCTCTTTCCATGACTCCTGTGTTTGCTAATTATAATTGCCACAGTCAAAGCGAGCAAAAGAGTTAGTGAGGCAGTCTATTGGATTGAAATTCATAACTTAATTGAGGTCAGAGTTCAGAGCTCAGAGAACAAAAGTCTTAGCAGGGACAGGTCTGATCAATAGTAATAAATATCTGGCTAAGCTACAAGCAGTTTATTGTGAGGGATTAGCACGGTCTGTGGAGATTGAGAAACGCGGGGACTGGGAGCGAACTGAGCTGCCAGACACTCATTAGCATGATTGGTGGGTGGGATCCTCGCAATCTTTCAGTTGCTCTGCTGGGAGATGAACGAAAAACAAACTAAGAATAACTGAACACCACCATGAAGACCGTCCAAGGTAGACAAAAAATGCTGGAGAAACTCAGCGGGTGAGGCAGCATCTATGGAGAGAAGGAATAGGCGACGATTCGCGTCGAGACCCAAGGGTCTCAAACCAAAACGTCGCCTATTCCTTCTCTCCATAGATGCTGCCTCACCGGCTGTGTTTCTCCAGCATTTTTTGTCTACCCTCAATTTTTCCAGCATCTGCAGTTCTTTCTTAAACATGAAGACCGTCCATCTCGTTTCTTTCATGATATTTTTGTATTGGCGTATATTTTACTTGCCTGGGAAAAGGCACATTTCTTAGTTTAGAGGTGAGGCCTTCAGCCCACCGAGTCTGCGCCGACCTGCGATCACCCATACACTAGCTCTATTCTACACACTAGGGGACAATTTGCAGAAGCCAATTAATCTGCAAACCTGCATATCTCTGGGATGTGGGAGGAAACCAGAGCACCTGGACAAAAGTCACGTGGTCCAAGAGAGAATGTGCAAACTCCATGCAGACAGCACCCATAGTCAGGTTCGGACCTGGGTCTCTGATGCTGTAAAGCAGTAGATCTACCATGTGCTGCAGTGTTTAGAAACATAGAAAAATAGGTGCGGAGGTAGGCCATTGGGCCCCTTGAGCCAGCACCGCCATTCAATATGATCATGGCTGATCATCCACAATCAGTACTGGTTTTTCTTCATATCCCTTGATTCATTTAGCCCTAAGAGCTAAATCTAACTCTCTTCATTTCTTGTTTCCTTCCCTGCTATTCCCACTGCTACCCACACCACAGGTATCTTTATTGTTCATGGCGTTACTATCCCATTCAAATACTCAGTATAGTATTCCTATACACTTGTGCTGAATTAGGATTATGCTTGTATAATAATACTTTTACTGAACTATATGCAAAATTTCACTTTGTACCTCGCTACAGGTGACAACAAAGCACCGTTGCACCATTGAACCAGCTGCATTCAGAACAACAGCAGACTTTGGAAAACATGAAGTGCCCACTATCCAAAGTCTACAGAGCATTTCCAAGGGTTCTGCTCTGAGCAGTAGCTGTCAGCTGTAATCTATAACCTTGGCTGTATGTCCCATATACTAACTTTCTCTTTGCTCACTGTTTCAGTTTTATTTTCATTCCATACCGTCTTGTGTTGCCAGCCCTGTTCTAGGGCAGCCGAGGTCTGACAAAAGTCATCATCCGTCAGTGATTGGTCTTGATTTTAAAGCATTAAAAAGGATTTGTTCTGATGAACACGAGTGCTTCTGTCACTTTCACCACTCAATAACGTATCATCTTGTTTAGGAGTCACATTTCTCCCAACAGTGTTTGCTACCTGCTGTATTTATCTGAGTAGCACAGTGCCTGGGGAACTTAAGTAATTTCAACTGTGCAGCAATGTGCAGTTAAGGATTGATCTTACTCATGACTTCATGTGCACATATGTAGGAAAATTGTTTCTCGCACACAATGGAGCTCAAGTATGAGAGCCTTAACCCTTTTGACAAATAAATTGTGTTTGAAAACCTGGCGTTTTTCTCCCTTATGATCAGGCACTTGTAACATAGTAATACTCCAATTGATTTGTTGACTTCACACCTACTCATAGTGCATGGGCTCTTTTAATCATTTTCAAAGCTACAAAAAAAAGCTGAACTTGAAACTGAATTAGCAGGGAGAAGAAAAATAAGCCAAAGTCTCCACGGGCTCAATGACCTAACCTGGTCTACAAATGAAACTGGAACTTAGCTTCATGTCCGTCCCACAGACTCGCGTTGATTGTGGTGAGGCTTGCATGCTATCACGGGCTACAAAGATAAGTCAGGCTGAAATGCTGGAAACAATCCACCCCCCCCCCCCCCCCCCCCGGAACCTAGCCACGCTGAAAACTAAAACTGGCACTTGAGACCACAATGGTTTTTATGGGCCATGACGATTATAGAGTTATTTTGATCATATAAATCAGGGCATTGAATATAGGAGTAGGGAAGTAATGTTAAAATTGTGCAAGGCATTGGTAAGACCAATTCTGGAGTATGGTGTACAATTTTGGTCGCCTAATTATAGGAAGAATGTCAACAAAATAGAGAGAGTACAGAGGAGATTTACTAGAATGTTGCCTGGTTTCCAGCAACTAAGTTACAGAGAAAGGTTGAACAAGTTAGGTCTTTATTCTTTGGAGCACAGAAGGTTAAGGGGGGACTTGATTGAGGTCTTTAAAATGATGAAAGGGATAGACAGAGTTGATGTGGATAAGCTTTTCCCATTGAGGGTAGGAAGATTCAAACAAGAGGGCATGACATGAGAATTAAGGGACAGAAGTTTAGGGGTAACATGAGGGGGAACCTCTTTACTCAGAGAGTGGTGGCTGTGTGGAAAGAGCTTCCAGCAGAAGTGGTGGAGGCAGGATCGATTTTAACATTTAAAAGTAAAGTGGATAGGTATATGGACGGGAAGGGAATGGAGGGGTATGGTCTGAGTGCAGGTAGATGGGACTAGGGGAAAATAAATGTTCAGCACGGACTGGAAGGGCCGAGAAGGCCTGTTTCCGTGCTGCAATTGTTATATGGTTATTGATCCTATTGGATTTGTCCTTTTCGTTTTTTCCAGTTCTTGAAAGAAGTGATAATTGAAAACTTTGTTATGAGTGGATTTGTGCAGAGTGGGGTGTGGTTGTGTGAAGCTTAGCACATTTGAAGCTAAGATGGTTGAAATAGAGTGAAGGTAAGAATAGCACGATTTTTATTGGAAAGCAAAATATTACGGGTGCCGGAAATGTGAAATAACGGCATGCTGAAAATACTTAGCAGTTCAAGCAGCATCTGTGAAGAGAGAAATGGTTAACCTTTCATGTCAACTGATGAAGGTTAAAAGGATTAGGAGCAAGAGATATGATTTACAGATGAGCAACTTTGTTTTGCTTAGTCATTCTTGAGGAATTAAGCTTTTAATCTTATCTTAGCGGCACGGTGGTGTAATGGTGGAGCTACTGCCTTACAACGCCAGAGACCCGGGTTCGATCCTGACAACGGGTGATTGTTTGTACGGAGTTTGTACATTATCCCCTTGACCTGCGTGGGTTTTCGCCAAGATCTTCAGTTTCCTCCCACACTCCAAAGACGTATGGGTGTGTAGGTTAATTAGCTTGGTATGAATGTAAAATCGTCCCCAGTGTGTGTAGGAGAGTGCTAATGTGTAGGAGATCGCTGATCGGCCCGGATTCGATTAGCCTATTTCCCTGCTGTATCTCAAAACTAAACTAAACTAAAATTAAGGACATTGCTGGTAGTGGTGAGATTTATTGCACTTGGAATCTTCAGAAGATGGTGGTGGGCTGCCATGTTGAATTGGGAACGATAGCATTGCGATTACATTCCTGGAAGCAATACAATGCCGAATTTGAAGCGAAAAGTCAATCCCCACCCAGGCATCAAATAAGAAATACAAAATCAGGAAGATGATGCCATATACACCACAACTATGTTGATAGAAGGTACAGAAAGGATAGAAAGGAGTAGTTCCATGGATGAGGAATATCTTTCACAAGCAGAGTTGAATAATCAGGCTGTGCTGCTCTCAGCAGAGAAGATGGAGAGGGGGTTTGATATAGTGCACAATAATTGTTTGGTTGGAAACTGTTCTTCTCAGAAGAGTAATCAAGGACCAGGGAACACCAAGTAACTGGCAAATGATTCAAGGGTTTTCAGTAAATTTATAGGGGAAGGAAACTTGCTGCCCTTATTCCCACTCTGGCCAGTGTTTGATTCAAGACCCACAGCAATGTAATCGATGGATTTTTAACCACTCTCTGATTTGCCACTCAGAGGGCAACTTGATATTGAATCTGATAGACGTCTATCTAACATTCTTACTTTTAACCTAGTTGTCCTTGAAAAGTCTTTGTGATCTTCCGAGGAACTGATGTATAATTTTGATGAGGAGTCCCATTAAACGGACCATCAACAGCCTGACATAGTCAGACTCACAGAGTAAAACATTATAACAAATTCCCCAGAAACACTTATCACAATTCCTGGGTGCATGTCGTCCCATGAGCTGGACATCCACTGGAGGAGGAAATAGTGATACACAGGCATAAAGTTGTGGTGGAAGGAACTGCAGGTGCTGGTTTAAACTGAAGATGGACACTAAAAGCTGGAGTAACTCAGCATTGCTGGAGAAAAGCGATAGGTGTGGTGTGGCAGTGCCTAACGGCAGCGGCTTGACTACAGTCCATCTGTCTTTTTATTAATTTTTGCCTCGTTAAATGTATGTCTTGACTCTAGTGTTTATTATTTATCTTTAGCTGTGTATATGTGGGGGGGGGGGGCGAAACCGTTAGTCTTTTCCCTGTACGGGGACCCGACTTTTTCCCTGTCGGGTCTCCGATGTCGTAGGGCCTAACATCGTGGAGCAGGCGGCAACCTCCGGCCGGAACTAACCTGAGGGCTCCAGTCACGGAACCTGCGGACCTGACATTGCGGAACTGGCCGACTTGGGAGCGCTGTGGTGATGCGCGGCTGCAACCCGACTTCGGACCTTCGGAGGCTCCGGCCGCAGGCTCGGTGGATGGTGATATCGGGAGCTCGCAGCTCCCTGGTGGGAGACCGCTTTTCGGAGCTCCCGCAATGGCAACTTCTCCCGCTGGAATCGCGGTGTTTAAAGGACACGGAGCGGGGCTTAACATCGCCCGGCGCGGCTTAAAGCCACGGGACTAACCATTGCCCGCCAGGGGCTATAACACCGGGAGCCCCAGTCGCCTCGACGCTGCAGTTGGACTGCTGGACCGCGGGAGAAGAACAAAGGGAAGAGATAAGACTTTGTCTTCCATAACAGTGAGGAGGTGTTGGAGATTCATGATGGATGTTTGTGTAAACTGTGTTAAGTGTGGGTCTTGGATTGTTTTGTAATGTTAAGACTGTCGAAAATGCAATTTTGTTCAAACGAAGCTGTTTGAATGACAATAAAAGGCATTCTATTCTAGGTGACGTTTCTGGTCGAGATCCTTCTTCAGACTGAGGGTCAGGGGAAAGGGAAACGAAAGATATAGACTGTGATCTCATACCCATACTCACTTTATTTGCCATACAGTCATACTAATAAAAACCAACAGAACACACAAAATACACTGTGATGGAAGGTGGAAAAAAAAAGTTCAGTCTCTTCCCTTCTTTGTCCTCCCACGGCCGGGGCCTCGGGCCTTCCGTTGATGGGACAATTTTGACTCCCGTAGCCAGCGGTGTTCGGGATCTCCTCATCGGGGCGATCAAGCTGCAGCATCGGGGTGGAATCTCAGCTCCCCCACGCCAGGCGATCGGACCCTGGGTTGGGGCTGGTCAAACCTTCTGCGTAGTTGGAGCTTCCCGACATCGGTCTCTACCCGAGACTGCGAGCTCCTCGATGATGAAATCTGCAGGCATAGGTTGGAGACATGGATCCCAGACTCTGATGGTAAATCCAGACCCCATGGTGGTGTCCGTCTCAGGGTTTGCTGGATCTTGGAGGCTGGTGGTGATATTCACCTCTTGTTTATTATTTTAGTGGCAGCCTTGATTGCCTTTATAGTGGGACTCAAAGTCAGTCTCGAGCAAGGCCTCCAACTCCACGATGTTAGGCCGCAGAGTGACCGGAGACGTGATCTGGAAAACAATCGCATCTCCAGCAATGTAAGAGACTGAAAAAAAGTTTTCCCCTCCCCCCTCCCCCACGCACATCATAAAACAAACCAGAGAACATTAAAACTAATTTTTAGAACACATTAAAAATAACAAAAAAAAAGACGAAAAGACAGACAGACTGTTGGCGAGGCTGCCATCGTCAGCGCCCCCTGGTGGTAGATTTGCGGAAGATATGTTTGGGGAGATATAGAACAAATGAACAACAGATATGCAAAAAGTAACAATGATCAAGGAAAGGTGGAGCCCACAATGGTCCATTGTTGGCTGTGGCCTGGGGAGTAATGAGTTATACAGCCAGTTATACTCAACAGGACAACAGTGAAACTATTACAACGGGGAGGGATGGCGAGGGAGGGGAAGCAAAGGTTGCTTGAAGTTAGAGAAATCAGTGTTCGCACCGCTGGGGTGCAAGCTGCCCATTTGCGCTGGGCCTCATTCTGTCAATGGAGGAGGCCCAGGACAGAAAGGTCAGTGTGAGAAGGGGAGTTAAAGTGTTTGCCAAATCTATACAGATACATGCAAAAACATACAAACTGTGGCTACGAGCACATGCTTCAAAAATAATGAAAGATATGGGGTTTTATTTAATATTTCAGATGACATTCCTTTGAAGTCTTGTGTTTTGTCACAAGAATGAAGATAACATTTATACACACGCACACACGGAATGATTAGATGGGATGCTGATTTTGTGTTTAAAAGCAAAGCTATACAATATACTTTTACCTTTCCATGCACTGCACTTTTAATTGATTTTGCCTTCAGACAAGCTCAGCTTTTGACCATTAGAAGTCTGTCTTTGTTTGGAATTTGTGGAAAACCACAATATTAAGACTAAATTAACCCTAACTAAACGGAATTGAAATAATAGTTCAAACAGATCAATTGTTTTGAAAAGTAAAAACAATTTAAAGTCTGATCAATAACAGAAATGGCTGAAAGGAATAATCTCCAGCATTCCGTGTATTGATCCAAGCAAGAGTATCTTTGTTTATGAACCATATTCTGAGGTTCCCACCTGCTTTAAGGGCTTGTCCCACTTATGCGACTTTTCAGCGACTGTCTTCGACCTTCAAGCTCGAGGGCACTCGCTTGAAAAACCTCGAGCTGGATCGACCGTCAGCGATGAAACCGTGAGCCGGATCGACCGTCTGCGCACACACACACACACACACAAACACACAAACACATCGCAAAGGCGGGGACCAGGGAAAGCGGGGGAGCGCTGTCTGAAATTCACACCCGTGATGAGCAGGACGGTAAAAGACGGCCGGCAGAGTCGGTAAGAGCGCGGAGGGGGGGAGAAGGAGTGGAGACACTTTTAAGAAGCCAGACAACTTTTAATGAAGTTTAGCAGGAATTTAACATTACTGGTCGGTTTACTTACCTTTTGTTTCTCAACGAGCTTTACCTTCGACTATCTTCCATTAACTTCCATTGACTTCGACTACCTACGAAAGCATTGTGACCTACTACGACCTACCTCGACTAAACCCACGAGTAAAAAAATATAGATTTTTTTCCATGGCGACCTTTTTTTAATGGCGGGCATTTTTCAGCATGTTGAAAAAAACACCACGGCCTAGCTGAGGCTTCGAGTACGCGGGGACTACACGAGCATGAAGGAGAGTTACAAAGACCTCCTAGGACCTCGTGTCGACCATGCTGCGAGTATGAGTCGAGGGCAAACTTTTCTGAACTCGCTTATTAGGTCACCGCAGTGGGACAGCCCCTTTAAGAGGGCATCAATAATACCGGTGCCCAAGAAGAGTAAGGTGACGTACCTCAATGACCATCGACCAGTGGCTCTAACATCCATGGTGACGAAGTGCTTTGAGAGGTTGGTTATGGCGCATATCAACTCCTACCTCAACAAGAACCTCGACGCATTACAGTTCGCCCACAGCCACAACAGGTCAACGGAGAATGCGATCTCACTGGCTCTCCACTCCGCACTGGAGCACTTGGACAATAAAAACACTTATGTCAGGCTGTTGTTCATAGACTACAGCTCGGCGTTCAGTACCATCATCTCCTCCAAGCAGGTTCCCACCTCCCGGTGGGGGTCCTCTACACAGGAATTCTCCCCCTCTACATTGGGGACCTGGGGTGGAGGGTACTGCACCGAGGAGTCCCTTGCAACCAGTTTTTCTCGTGGTTCACAGACTCGCCTTTGCGAGGTGTTTGTGTGTGTGTGCAGACGGTCGATCGCTGACGGTCGATCCAGCTCAAGGTTTTTCAAGCGAGTGCCACTGTTGCAGGCTGGAAGAGTCTGTGTTCCACGTGTATATGGAGTGTGTGAGGTTGCAGACTCTGTTCCAATACCTACACGTGCTGCTACTTGCCTTCTGGCTGCACTTCTCACCCACCATCCTCATCTTTGGACACCCTGTGCGTAGGGGAGAGGGTAGTTCCGAGGATGTCCTGGTTGGGTTGCTCCTGGGCCTGGCCAATTTGGCCGTCCGCGAGTCACGGCGCCAGGTGGAAGAGGGCTCTGTCCGAGCCGGCTGCCTGCCCGGGTGGTGTTAGAGAGGGACTACGCGCTGCCCACGAGGGCCCTGGGGTGACTGAGTTATTCCAGCACTTTGTGTCTATCGGTATAAGAAGAGGTTCACTTAAATAGTTGATATGCCATGGACCTTACTTCCTGCATGTGTAAATCATCTGCTTGCATTTGAGTACATTGTTGTTCACGATGCAGCCTATGAAATGTTGAAGTTCATTTTGAATCACTGATTCTGAGTTGATTGCATTTGTTAAGATAGCAAAAGTGTAGCCGGCAGGGAATCAGCATTTCGCTGACAACTAATTCACTCCTTTGGCAAAATAATGAAGATAAAGCTTGTCCAATTTACCAACCACAAATTCCAGACCATTGTAATTACTTGCCAAGTTGCTGCCTTACAGCACCAGAGATCCATGTTCGATCCTGACTATGGGTGCTGTTTGAATGGAATTTGCATGTTCTCCTCGTGGGTTTTCTCCGAGTGTCCCAGTTTCTTCCCATATTCCAAAGACGTGCGTAGTTGTAGGTTGTGTAGGACAGAACTGCAGGTGCTGGTTTAAACCAAAGATAGACACAAAATGCTGGAAGCATCTCTGGAGAGAAGGAATGGGTGACCTTTCGGGTCGAGACAAAACGTTTCGAAATCTGCAGAAGAGTGTCGACCCGAAATGACACCCATTCCTTCTCTTCAGAGATGCTGCCTGTCCCACTTAGTCACTCCAGCATTTTGTGTATAACTCAGGTTTGTAGGTTAACTGGCCGCTGTTAAATTGCCCCTAGTGTTTAGTGTACAGGTGATCGTTGGTCGGCGCCAACTTTTTGGGCCTGCTTCCATGCTGTATTGCTAAACTAAACTAAACTGACAATAAAGGACTGTATAGAATGCCTTTCTAGATCTCTGATACAAACAGTTTCTTATGAACTTTTACACACCACATATTGGGCTACAATGACAATATATTTTGAGATTTTTATCATCAATTGTTTTTTAAATCTGCAAATCCAATAGTCACCATGGACATAGCAAGCTAAAGGGTCTGTTTCTGTGCATGCAACTATATGAACTATGACTTTGTCTCTTTGACACATTGGTATAAGAGCGACTCCTCTTGATGACTCCTCAATGATTTGGATGAGAACATACAGGGCAAGATTAGCAAGTTTGTTGATGATACAAAAGTGAGTGGTTTTGCAGATAGTGAAGATGGTTGTGAACGATTGCAGCAGGATCTGGATCGATTGGCCAGGGAGACGGAGGAATGGTTGATGGAATTTAATGCAGAGACGTGTGAGGTGTTGCATTTTTGGAAGTCTAACATGGGGAGGACCTACACAGTAAATGGTAGGCCTCTGAGTAGTGTTGTAGAGCAGAGGGATCTAAGAATACAGGTGCATGGTTCCTTGAAGGTCGAGTCGCAGGTAGATCAAGTGGTCAAAAAGGTTTTGGGCATTTTGGCCTTCATCTATCAGAGTATTGAGTATAGAAGTTGGGAGGTCATGTTGCAGTTGAATAAGACGTTGGTGAGTGCATTTAGAATATCATGTTCAGTTCTGGGCACCATGTTATAGGAAAGATATTGTCAAGCTTGAAAGGGTTCAGAAAGGATTTACGAGGATGTTGCCAGGACTAGAGGGTGTGAGCTAGAGGTTGAGTAGGCTGGGTCTCTATTCCATGGAGCGCAGGAGGATGAGGGGAGATCTTATAGAGTTGTACAAAATCATGAGAGGAATAGATAGGGTAGATGCACCGATTCTCTTGCCCAGAGTAGGGGAATAGAGGACCAGAGGACATAGGCTCAAGGTGAAGGGAGAAAAGATTTAATAGGAATCTGAGGGGTAACCTTTTCACCCAAAGGGTAGTGGGTGTATGGAACAAGCTGCCAGAGGAGGTAGTTGAGACTGGGACTATCCCACCGTTTAAGAGACAGGCAGGTACATGGATAGGATAGGTTTGGAGGGATATGGACCAAGCGCAGGCAAGTGGGACTAGTCTAGCTGGGACCTTGTTGGCCGGTGTGGGCAGGTTGGGCTGAAGGGCCTGTTTCCACAGTGTATGACTATGACTTACTTGGACAGTTGCTTTCAGTTACATGGATGTATTGGTTAGATTGATCTGTTTTGCACTGATCCATAAATATAGATGAAATTTATACATGAGTTTTAGTTTCATTTACGATAACAATACTTTGCATTGGATTTTTATGATGGTTGGTGGTTCTATATCTTTGAAGACAAATTACTTTTTTTATTTAACTGAATAATTTGGCTTGTTGAGGTCAGAAAAAAACATATTTGCTTCATCACCATTTCTGATGAAGGCTCATTGATCTGAAATGTTGACCCTGTTTTTCTCCCCATGGGTGCAGCCTGATCTGCTGAAAGGCATTTTGTGTTTTGTGGAAATACAAGGAACTGCAGATGCTAGTTTACCAAAATAGTTACAGAGTGCTGGAGTAACTCAGTGGGCCAGGCAGCATCTCTGGAGAACATGGATAGGTGACGTTTTGAATCGGGACCCTTCTTCAGATTGATCTGTCTGAAGAAGTGTCCTGACCCGAATTGTCACCTATCCATGTTCTCCAGAGATGCTGCCTGACCTGCTGAGTTACTCCAGCACTTTGCGTCTTACCTTATGTTTTGTGTATTGTTCACATGTTGCTTCAGTCATGAACATCGCTTTCACTTGAGGAAGTACCAAGATGAGTTCATAAGTGATTGGTGCAGAATTAGGCTATTAGCCCATCAAGCCTACTCCACCATTCAATCATGGCTGATCTATCTTTCCCTCTTCTCCCCATAACCCCTGACACTAGTACTAATCAAGAATCTATTTATCTCTGCCTTAAAAATATCCATAGATCTCCACAGCCTGTGGCTATGAATTCCACAGATTCACCATAGTAGGCCCCCCTCGGCCATGACTGACCATGGGTGATGCAAGCCTGGGCGATGTCACATGGAGGACAAGCTGTTGCCCATGCAGCACGTCCACCTCTCCACGTCGCTGATCAATCCAAAGGAACAGCAGGGTCGTTACAGTTTGGCACCAGCGCTGTCGCAGGAGCTGCCAGAGCGAGGTTGTAGACAACGACGAACTGTCTTAGGGGCTCCGACTCCAGAGCCTTATCCATGACTGGATACGGCCACAAGGCAGTGGAGGTTTTAAATTAGAGTTTTCCCTCTCCTAGATGGACTGTCTTCCCAGGCTGACGAGCCCCATCTGCCCGAGACTCGTGGGGGCAGGAGCGTCTACCTTCCCGTGCAGGTCTATAGCACAGTCAAATTCGCCACCCTCTGACAAAATTAATTTCTCCTCATCTCCTTTCTAAAGTAACGTCCTTTAATTCTGAGGCTATGACCTCTGGTCCTAAGCTCTCC